>LR753332.1:489029-599222 GCA_902729485.2 Mus minutoides | reverse complement strand
CTCCCTCCCTCCCAGAAGGCCTTACAAGCCTTCCCTGGGCTGTCTGTGTTCTTCTCTTAGCTGTATGCTATCCTCTTTGCCTCCATCAGATCCTGGCCCTGCTAAGTGAGACTTGCCCTGGTGGCACACTTGACAGCCTGGCTTCTTTGCCTGCTTTCTGTCTTCCTGGCAGTGTCCACAGTCCAGTGTCCTAAGTGCTCACTTACACTAAGCCCTGGTAGGGGTAAGTTCCTGTCAGGCAACGGCACACTGAAGCCTAAGTGCTTCGGTGTGACTCTGATGTGTCAGAAGCCTAAGCCTTAGTGTGGGAGAGTCTAAGAAGCATGGACCCCTGACTGGACCAGGAGGTCTGGCTCAGTAGGGACAGGAGGCTGATTATTCCGTAGGAGGAGCCTTCGTTTCCAGAGGTCTAGGCTACTCATGCGTGTCCCAGCTGGGGTCTCACCTGGGAACCTGCAGCCCCTCCAGATGGTACTGTTGTTATCAGCCTGATCTCAGACAGTCAGCTACTGATGTGGGTCACACGATTGGATGCTTCTAATCAGTGCAGCCCTTGACTCAGTAGAAATGTCACTGCTGTACTTCCTACTTCTGTAGCAGTTGACCTGGCCCTTAGCAAGACCTGGGCATGGACTGACAGGTCACTAGATGATTCTGGCATTGCTTACCCACTGGCCTAGTCTCCACTCAGCAGCCTCTGAGCCCCTGAGTCCTCTCACTTCATGGAAGTCATGACTGGTCTCTGTCACCAGGACCATAGACTGCGTCCTTTCCACCCAGGAGCTCCTGCAGCCATGGGAACCTCAAGGAATAGAAAGGAGGGTGGTGAGGCTAGGAGGTGGTTGCCAGCTGTGAGGCAGGGGGCAGGATGGAAGCTGGCCAGCTGCCTGGGTCTCAGGGGAAGGTGTTCCCTGACAGTGCATCCGAGTGGTAGTACACTAGATAATGTCTGTGGCTTTGCTGATAGCAGCCACACGGTCTGGATACTTCTCCCCAGCTATGGATCTTCAGCTTCTCCCAGTGAGGCAGGAAGTAGCAGGACAGAGCCCTACTGAATCACCTTAGCCCCGTCTTTCTGGTGTGGTAGTTTGTTTAAAGGAAGGGAGAGTTCTGAAGATACTTAAACAAGAGTTTGAAACCTCAGACTCCGCATAGCCAAGCTGCTATCTCCAGGTGTCAGCCACGTGGTGTCTGGAAGGGTGCAGTCCTGTCACTAGTAAGTCACTAGTGGGCCAGGGTATACGGTAGTGGTGGGAGGCAGAGCTCACCTGCCCATGTTCTGCCTATGCTTGTCAGGAGCCTTCAGGGCCTCTCTGTGCCCCACCGTTCCTCCAGCACCTTATAGACCCTGGCTTATTTCCCTGGCCCTCTTCCTTAGGATCCCAAGCAGGAGTCACTCCATAGCACGTTCTACAGAGTGCTAAGGTACAGCCAGCCCTGCACCTGACAGCCACCTGTAGCTGACACAGGAGGAAGCCAGCTTGCCTCTCCAGATGTTTGTTTTCTTCCCCTGAAATAGCTGTGCTCCCCCCCCCCCCATGACCTATCCCCTCCCTCCAGACATCTGCTGCCTTTTGTCCTCTGAATTTGACACTGGATAGGGGTGGGGGAAGGGGAGTGTTTGCTGGTGTTTCCGGCAGCCAGGTAAAGTGAGTCAGCTGAGAGTTTTTAACAGAAGGGTTCTGAAGCATACCCCAGATGTCACTGGGCTTGACACAGACTGCCCCCCTTGTTGCTGCTGTAGTGTCCCCATCTATGAAATGGTTCTCAGGATCCTCATCCCTGAAACCCGCCGGGAGAAGGGACAGATGAGACAGCTGCATATCTTCTTGTGGTGTGTCCTTTAAGTGGCAGGTCTTGGGAGTTACACAGTGATTGTGCCAGTGTTGGCTAAGTGGGCAGGCGTATACTCCGTGGCCTGTTCCGACTGCCTGGGGTGCTGGCCTTACCAATCCTCTGATGTCATGTCACACACCGACTCTTTGCCCTAGTTACTGTCAGGTGTCTGGAGGGATGATTTTGGCATCTGCATGAATGGGTCTCCAGCCTTGTCTGGTCATAGACCCCTGATCTCCATACCCAGGCTTCAAGCCTCCTTGTGTCTCCACATTTCCCCCTAATATTTGTTCAGGAAGTTTGCTGAGTGGGCCTTTTGCTCTCCTGAGACGCTCTGCTGCTGGCTGGTGCCTCTCACCAGGCCCTGCTGTGCCAAGTTCATTTGCACGCCTTGGCTTAATGCTGTCTGGGAGGTACTTGGGCCTTTTCGCGGCATCCATTTTGTACTAATTACTTATTAAAATGCAGCCATTATGGATTGGAGCAGCCTCAGTGCTCTCGGCAGAGCCCTGGCAGGGGCTGCTGGCAATGACTTTCCAGTTCCTGCTTGGAAGACTTTCCTCCACACCTCTGCTAGTGGAGGAGGTTATAAGCCACCCTTTCAGGGGAACTTGAAGATCAAATATGCTGCGTGTGCATATGTAGAAACGAATATGTACACCCCCCCCCACACACACACACAGAGTCTACCTCTGGGTTTTAACTGGCAATGAGAACATTTCATGGTCCTGGGGATGGAACCCAGGCCTTTGTGCATGCTGGGCAGGTGCGCTGGTCCCCACTGCAGTAAGCTCTGAGGCTGAAGTTGCTTACTGGGAAGGAAGGGAGGTGGGGGATGTTTCTGGTCAGTAGCTGAGATGCTCCAATCAGCACCAGCCTTGTGAAGAGCTGTGTGGGGGTCCCCTGGGCTTCCTGGGAAATGGGAAGGGTTGAGCTGAAGGGTTGAGGCTGAGAGGAGCCCACGCTAAGGACTGATCCCTCTATTTTAGTGTTGGTGATGAAGGGCAGGGCTCTGCTTGGAGATAGTGGTGGCGGTGAGTTGGGTTCTGGTCCCCCTGGGGGTTCTAACTCTGAGGAGTGCTGAGGGCGGTACACCAGAGGGATGGAAGCAGAGGGAAAGGCTCCAACGCTAGACGGTAAGGCAGATGTGTAGTGGGCCAAATCCATATGCTGGAGTGCAGGCAAGCGGCCCAGGAAGGAAGCTAGCTTCCTGTGGACTTAGGCTTCGTGGGTGACCTGGCACCTTCCTCCACAGAGCGGGATTGGGCAGGAGCATCTGCTGGACTGGGGCACTGGCCCACCGGCTCCTAGGGGTTTATTTTGTGCACCTGGAGCCCTGAATCCTGGGACACTCAGTCATGTCTGAGGTTCAATTATTGGTGAGTGATATCTGTCCCAGCTCAAGGTGAGACATGGGGCCCAGTGCCTTATGTCCCTTCTCATGAACTAGATGGTCTCATACCAGTGTTGATTTGTAGAGCGAGTCCTCAGGCAAGCTCTCATGGTTAAGACACAGCCCCTTTGGTAAGAGCAGGCTCATTCCGGAGAGAGGGCTTGGTGGTTAAGAGTAGTAAGTACCCAAGTGCTCTTTCAGGTTCAATTCGCAGCCACCCACATGGCAGCTCACAACTGTCTGTAACTCTAGTTCCACAGGATGGGCCTCTTCGTTGTGTTCTCTGCTCTGCTCAGCCTGAGCTAGAGCTCGAAACCTCAGCCACTGGGAAGGCAGAGTCTGGGACCACTGTGTGGTGGTGAGCCACCGTGGCACTGGTGGCTGAGGTGTTTTTAGGATTTCTGGGTTTGGTGGGTGGGGTGGAAAGCTCAGGAGCTACACGTGCAATGGACGGGGGTGGGGGGGGTGGGAGGGGTGGGGGGTGAGGGGGTATGAGCCGGCCCAGTGGGAGGTCAACTCAGCTTAATGTAGATAAGGGGGGCAGGACAGGATGGGTGGGGCTGGAGCTTGACAGAGACTTGGGCTTTGTTTTGACATTTTTAGGAGGGCAACCCCGTTCTGCTAAGCTATGGGTCAGGACACCAGGATCAATCCGAACACTTCAGAAAGCATGTGAGAGGCCCTGTGCCGTGCCAGGGTTCTGGGAGACCGCTCTACCTGTGAACTTCCTCCTTGCTTACTTAGGATTTGGCTCTGAGGAAATAGGAGCCCACATTCTAGGAAGCAACCACAGACAGACAGACAGACAGACAGATACTCCAGGCGTGCTGTGGTCACTGCCTGTCACTGGGTATGTGCTCATTACTGCTTTTGTTGTACCTCAGTCTCTGGTGCAGAGTGCAGGGCCACCCTTCCTGTCCTGTGAGCATCCACTAAGAAACACGTCTCTGTCCTGTCTTGCTCTGGTGTCTTTCTACGTAGTCCCCTCTTGGGGCTGAGGGGCTTGGCTTTCCTTCACTCATCCCGGGCAACTGGTGCAAAGCCTTTTCTTTCTGGTTTTTGTCCACAGTTAATTAAGCTTTAATTGGCTAATTGTTTTTCCCCAGTGCCCCAAGCATTAATTGTGTCTAGTGAAGCCTGACAGTTTGATGTTTGCAGCAGAAAAAGCTGAGTGAGACAAGGAAGGAGAGCAGAAAAGGTAGCAGTGTGCAAGCGGCTCCTTGTAATGGTGTCATTTCAGGCTACCTAGGCTGACCTTTCTCAGGACGCATTGCTGAGGTCTGTAGGAAGTCTGTCACAAGCTCGTGGCCGGCCCACGGCAGCCTCAGCTGTTAGGTCAGGCCTTCTGGGTGCAGAAACATCTCTGGACCCACAAGGCGTGTGCTGTGAACCTGGAGCAGGGATCCCGTGGTGCTGAGGAACATTGTGTCTGATCTCTGAATGTGGGGCACCAAGCCTGATTGCTTGCAGTGGGGGTGATGGGGGACACAGTGCCTTACTGCCTGCAGTGGGGGTGATGGGGTACAGTGCCTCACTGCCTGCAGTGGGGATGATGGGGCATGGTACCTCACTGCCTGCAGTGGGGGTGATGGGGACACGGTGCCTCACTGCCTGCCGTGGGGGTCATGGGGGACACAGTGCCTCACTGCCTGCAGTGGGGGTGATGGGGACACAGTGCCTCACTGCCTGCAGTGGGGGTGATGGGGGGCATGGTGCCTCACTGCCTGCAGTGGGGTGATGGGGGACACGGTGCCTCACTGCCTGCAGTGGGGGTGATGGGGGGCATGGTGCCTCACTGCCTGCAGTTAGGGTGATGGGGGCATGGTGTCTCACTGCCTGCAGTGGGGGTGGGTTTGGAACAATGCAATCCCCTGAAGCTGGGGTGACATGGGGAGCTGTGCTGATCTCCTGCAATTGGGGTGATGTGGGACACTTAATCTCTGCTGATTCGAAGTGTGGGAACCCTGGGCCCCTCTGCTCTTCTGCATTTTCTCAGTTTGTTTTCTTCTTCTCAGATATATCTAGGTTTTGTCAAGTTGACAAAACCCACCCCAGCACCGACTTCCTCGACAGAGCACGCACTGCACTGTTAGCTGGCACATTAGAGGCAGCTCGCATCCTTGTGACTATTTTGTGACAGAGCACGCACTGCACTGTTAGCTGGCACATTAGAGGCAGCTCGCGTCCTTGTGACTATTTTGCAGATTAGGCTTGGCAGGAGCTTGCCAGGGTCGGTGTGGGTCGGCTGGGATGACTTGTGCTTCTCCAGACCTGCGGCTTAGTCGGCAAGGGGGCTGAGCAGGAGAGCCAAAGGCACTTGTTGGGGATGTGCTAGGGCTGCTTTTGGTATTAGAACCTTAGGATGCTGAAGGATGGAGGCCTGATGGGAAGACATGCTAAGTGTCTGACGACAGGCCTGCTTTTTGAAGGGGGTAAAGGCTAGTGTGCCTCAGTGGTGGGTATATTAGCGTGGCTGAACTGGGAGATTTACTAATGGGAAAACTGTGCTGGAGGGCTGGGGCCACTCTCGTTTGTGTTAGATGAAGGACTAGAACTGTCCTTAGCGGTGGCTGGGCTGTGACTGCTTGGCCTCCTTCTTATCGATGGCAACCCTCCAGAGTTGTCTCTGGAAGGTGTGTCAGGCCAGTGGCCTCAGTGACATCCTCCTGTAGTTCACTGATGCCAGCCACTGTACCCTGTGAAACTGTCTTGAGGTGTGTGGGCTCCTGTGTCTCCTTAGGGGTCCCTCTTAGTTCCTGTGTCTCCTTAGAGGTACAGGTGGCTGTAGGGTCCCTCTTAGTTCCTCAGACTGTTCCTCAGTCAGTTCCACAGACTGAGGCTGTCAGGCCGCAGTGTTAGACCACGATAAGAAGGGCCTGAGCCTGGGCTGGAGGCTGGCTATAGCCCTCAGGTGTTTGGTGAGGCCTGAGCCTGGGCTGGAGGCTGGCTATAGCCCTCAGGTGTTTGGTGAGGCCTGAGCCTGGGCTGGAAGCTGGCTATAGCCCTCAGGTGTTTGGTGAGGCCTGAGCCTGGGCTGGAGGCTGGCTATAGTCCTCAGGTGTTTGGTGAGGCCTGAGCCTGGGCTGGAGGCTGGCTGTAGCCCTCAGGTGTTTGGTCAGGCCTGAGCCTGGGCTGGAGGCTGGCTGTAGCCCTCAGGTGTTTGGTGAGGCTTGCTGGGCACAGATCTGAAGAACTATCCATTCACCTGTCCATCCCTAACGGACTCCTCCAGACAGGATGAGACAGGCCTGCCAGACTCCCGCTGTCTCAGACCCCAGTGCTTGCCTGTCTAGGTCTTTTCATGTCATAGGGTTGAGGGCACAGGTTTGGGAAGCCTATGAGGTTGAATCTCAGCTTGGTCCTCTCTGGGGAGCCTTTTAAAAGCCTCCCCTTCTCCTCTTGGGGCTGAACATTCCCCAAGATTACACATATTAAGGGAATGACATTAAGTAATTAGTTTTCTCACTTTTTAATTAATCAGAGGCTAATTATAAGCTTTATCTATAATTAGTGTTTCTGACCCCCCACTTGACAGTTTTGCCTCACACAGAGGGCCCTTGAGGCTAGCCAGGAAGGGTGGGCACAAGTTAGATTTGGGGAGAGGTGTGATTAGGGTATGTGGAGCCCCTGGAACCCTCAGGGCCCCTAGTGTCAGCTCTTGTCACTGGGGAAGACACAACTCTTAACAGAGACACCTGTGTAGCTTGTGCTTGCTTGTGTCATTGACAGCAGAGGAAGTGACAACCATTGGGATGCACTACTGAGCCACAGGGTGAGCTTCGGGGACTTCTAGAAGGCACACCCAGGTACCAGGAGGGTAGGTGTCTGCGTAGACCTCCCTGGTTGTCTTAACTGGGATGAAGGAGTCCTGGGTACCTCTGTCTAGTGACCAGGTCTCTTGTGACATTATTGTCTCTGGGCCCAGGTGGCCCAGTGCTACCTCTTGAGAAGATGGTGGCAGAGTGGCCAGTGAGATAGCTCTTAGGGGTCTGCCAGCCAGAGCTCGGCAGTGGGATGCCAGGGCTGATTGGTGGCCTGCTGTGGGCTGGAGGCTGAGCCTGCTCTTATATGATCTGTGCCTCAAGGTTTGTCCTCAGGTAGCCCTAGCTGGGGCAATAAAACAAGGCCCTGCCTAGCTAGTTCTGGCAGATCCCAGCCTGGTCTTCTCTGCTGTTTCTTCCCTGTGAAGCAGCAGGAGTTACCTTGGCCCAACCTGGCTTGAGTACCTGCCAGTTTCTGCTTTGCTCGGGCATAGGATTGAATAGACCTTCTGACTTAGGGTTTGTCAAGAGAGATGCTGGCATGCTTGGGCCGGGCAGGGATAATGGAACGCTGGCCAGGTTTATGCAGTGTGAGGCTGCAGGATTGATGGCTAGCTGGCAGGTGGGAGAGGCCACTTTTGCCTACCCTGGGATGCCATAGTGTATGCCAGTCTAAGCTTCTTTCATGAAGCACGCCCTGTACTTCTGATTCTTTTTGTTTGTTTGTTTGTTTTTTGTTTGTTTGTTTTTTTCGAGACAGGGTTTCTCTGTGTAGCTCTGGCTGTCCTGGAACTCACTTTGTAGACCAGGCTGGCCTCGAACTCAGAAATCCACCTGCCTCTGCCTCCCGAGTGCTGGGATTAAAGGCGTGCGCCACCACGCCCGGCTGTACTTCTGATTCTTACACCTATTGAAGACGGAAATATTTTAGCTGGTGGCAGAAATGTCCAAGGGCTCTTTTTCCCTCCCAACAGAGGCAGAATGTTCCAGAAAAGTCCTAGTCCTGGTGCCTTCCCTCACTAAACTTACAGCTTTTGTTTCATGGCTTAGAAAGACAGGGAATTGGCAGCTGCCCTGACCACTGAGTTCAGCCGGACCCAGTGTTTCTGGAGCCCTTCTTCTTGGGCAGCCAGGGCTGGGTGGGGACAGGCCCAGCAAATCTCACAAAACCAGTAGCTCCTGCTGTGATTCCTAAGCCAGCCAGACCTGGTGAGGATGAGGTCTGGAACCAACCTTACTTCCCGTTTAGTGCCTGTCTAAAAGTGTTCTAAAAGTGAGGTTTGGGGTGACTCCAGTGTTGAGGCTGTGAAAGACAGCACACAGGCAGGGTTTGACCTGTTAGTGAATAAGCAGGAACATGGAACACCCAGCAGCATGGCCCAAAGGTGGCTCCCGAGTGGGCTGTAGACTGACTAGACTCTTGATTCAGGCTGGCCTGGAGAGAGGAGGAGAGCATGAAGTGACTTGAAGGTACAGTGGTCACCCCATCCTCTGGGGACCGTGCCTCCCAGGACCCAAGAATAGGACTTAAAGTTGGCTTCTGTGTGTGTTAAACATGGGATACTGGACATCACTTTGCCGGGGAAAACTTCACTGTTCCTGTCTCATCCCTGATTTAGTGTTTTTTTTTTTTTTTTTATTCATACGTGTGTTATGTCTGCACGCATACAGATGCCTAGGAAGCCAGAGAGGGTGGCAGAGAGGTGGAGTTACAGGTGGTTGTGAGCTAGCTACCTGATGTGGGTGCTGGGAACAGAACCCAGATCCTCTGCAAGAGCAAGTGCTCTTAACTGCTGAGCCACCTCTCCAGCGCCCTGCCCATGTCTGCAGTAGGGTTTCACGTAGCCCAAGCTGGCCTGGTATTTGCTAAGATCTCGGACTGTCCTCGAACTCACAGACCCCTGCTGCAGTCTCCCAAATGCGGGATTGGGATTGTGTTCCATGCAGCCTGGTTTGCCAGCCTGGTTTCTTGTCTCCAGAACAGCAATAACAAGGATGCCAGCACAGGTGAGCACACGGACTGCTGCTGTCCTCAGGGTAGGCGGGGCTCAGGAATTTGTGTCACTCTGATGTCAGCTCTCATTTGCATGTGTGCTGAGGTTAGCACTCCATTCTGTGAAGGCTCTGACCTGGGCTCTAGAGTGTTCTGGTGATAGAGTGTTCATGGTAGCGACTGGGCATGTACCAAAGGAGCCCCTGAGACCTGCCACCTGTTCTGTGCTCTCTGCTCTTCTCTCCTCTAGCTGAGACTCTGCTCTGCCTCTGAATAAGGAACTCTGCGGCCAAGGACGATTCCCCTTCAGTGTCCTAATGGTCTCCATCTTAATTTGTTGGGAGGAAATCACCCCCTTTGAAGGTCTTCTGGGTAGGAAAGGAGAGATATCCTAATGCCGTGAGCCAGTCATTGGGAGAAAGCAAATTAGATCATGTTTAATGCTGTTGAGACCTCATCGTTTTGGAAATGGAATTGGTGAAGCGGGAAAATGAGAGATTGCTGATGCCCTTCAAGGGAAGTTGGGAGAGAGAGTAGTATACATGGAGACCAAGGGTTAGCCTGGAGCCCAGGCTGGGCATTGCAGGTCTCTACTTTGGGAGCAGTGGATGGTTGCCGATAGTATCCAGCATTTTCACGAGATTGGATGCATTCTCTCCCCATCCTGGCTTCTTCTGTAACCAGATGCCCCTGACAGGGCAGATTGCTCCTCTCCTGACTTTTTTGTTTTGTTTTGTTTTTAGTAAGCAAATTGGAGGGGACATTCACAGGAAGGCACTCAGAAGAAGAAGGCACATAGGCCCTTGGGCAGTGCCAGCCTGGACTGAGACTGCAGGCACGGATGTGGCCTCTTACAGCTCTGTCGGTACATTGAGAGGGACAAGTATATTGTTTTCAAGTTGCTAAACGGTTCCTTGGAGATTGTGTCTTTGCAGCTTAAAACTGATAAGTGACAGCCCCATCTCTTGTAAATAGCAAAAGCCCTTCTAACAGAAACAAAACAAAACAAAACAGCGCTCTTGTTCTTATGGTGGGCTCCCAGCTCTCAGGTAGGCCATAAGAAATGCTCAGCCTGACAGTCTACCTTGGAGAGCCGCACCTTGCACTTAGGAGTTAGTCTCTGTTGGAACAAGTGATTGCTTAAGCGCCTCTCAGGCCCTGCAAGGGCTTCTTCTGGGACAGGATATCACCTGGGAAACAGGGAAGGTGTGCCAGCTCGAGTCTCTTTTTATGAAGCTAATAAAGTCACTGTGGCCTTCCCTCCCTCGTGCCCTCATTCAATTCCTGGTCTTTCAAAGTCCCAGTGGCAAATACCATTAACATTGGAATCTGGCAACTGAGCACTGGAACATGTAACCACAGCCTTTAACATCAGAGCCTCTTACTCAAAGGCCACTGGCCAAGTGACCCTGCCCTGCCCGGTCCTCAGCCTCTGTCCACTGCTGCCCACTCTGGCCCAGCCCTTGGCTGGTCTCGTGGCTCCTCTGGTTTCTCTTTCAGGCCTCCCTGGCTGTCCACCCTGTGAGCACACTCTCTTCTTCTCCCTCCACTGCTGGAGCGTGATCCTCAACACTTGTGCTGCTGGTCGTTCTGAGGGTGTTTTCCTCACTGACTGGCTTACCGCTGCTCTCCTCACAGGATGCTCTCCCTGTAAGCAAGGGCTTTTCTCATTTAAGTCTTTGACAAACAGATCAGTGGCCAACATGGCCCCTTAGATGTACAGATGAAAGGAAGAGAGAGAAGGAAGGAACGGTGAGGTAGGCTCCACAGGGAAGGTTCTAGAAGTTGTTAAGGGCATGCTTCCTTTCCTTCGTCAAACTGTAGCCAGGGGACAGGTTCTTTCTGGAACACAGCTGCTATTTACTGGTCACAATCTGGGCTCAGCAAACAGATCTGAGGATTACACAGTGCCAGGCTCTCCTGGTCCTCGTGTGTGCCCCAGGGAGGTGATGCTCACATTTGCCCGAGGGGGATGACGTAGAACTCTGCTTATTGTATCCCCGGGGAGGTGACAGGCTGTGGCTCTTACAAATATAATAGGGAGGTGATGTGGGGCCCCAGCCCTCTGGGTGCTCAAAGTTCCCCCAGGGAGAAGGCATAGGAAATAGCAAGGATGTGGGTGTTTGTGTGTGTTCCAGGGAGATTGTGGGAGGTCCTGTCCTCACATATGCATCAGGGAGGTGATGTAAGTCATGTTGTTCTCCTGTGCTGCAGGGGCATGACATGGGGCTCTGGTGCTCCTCAGGGAGGTGACGTGGGGACCTGCCCTCACATGTGCCCTAGGGAAGTGATGTGGGTACCACTGTTCACTTGTGCCCCAGGGAGGTAACCTGGGCTCTGATGGAAGTACGCTGGGTGACTTTTGACTGGATTTTCTCTCTGGACTGAGAATCCAGAGGAACCTACCGGCATGCCCAATGATGTGTGAATGTCTTCATGGCGACCATAGGGCATGACCCCCCTCAGTTTATCCAGAGTTCTGCAACTTAGCAGGGAGGGGCAGGAAGGAGTTGTCTGGTGTTGTCTGGTGTCGTCCGGTGTCCTCTGGTGTCGTCTGCTGTCGTCTGCTGTGGTCTGGTGTGGTCTGGTGTTGTCTGGTGTTGTCCCGTGTTGTCCGGTGTTGTCCGGTGTTGTCTGGTGTCGTCTGGTGTCCCAGTTTCACAGAAGTAGTGCTGAGACTGTACCACTTGTAGAACTAAACTGAGCTGGTATCCTTGTAGTAACTGGTGGGACAGACTGGAAGGGGACCTCAAGGCCACCAAGGCTATTCTGGTACCCAGTCCTGAGCCTGACTCCAGTGGGTGCTGGAGGTGTCTTCTAGATGTGTCTGGACCTTGTATCAGGGACCAGAGTATGCTGAGGATTCTCCAGCTGTGATGTCCTTGGGAATATTCCAGTATTGTTTTAAGGGATGTGCCATCCATTTTCATAGGATCAGATCCAATAACAGCATCTCCTGGCCCAGTCTGAGGAGGCTGCTTGCAGATGTCTACCTCTGGGCATGCTGCAGACCATGCCTCATACTTCAGTCAGTCTCTACAAAGCTGGAGGCCTGGAATGCCAGGATGCTCCTGTAAACTGGTCCTAGTTGTTGTGTTCACTAGTGAATGGAAGCTCTGTGATCACTTCAGGGACTTAGATTTGACAAGGACCAGCCTATACTTCCAACGTAGAAATAGAAGGGCAGAGCAGGACCTGACCCCAGTCCCCAGCGGCTGCTCTGCAGTTGGCTCTGAAGAGGGTGCCTCTCTGACCTCCACTCCTTCCTGCCCCTCCCTGCTAAGTTGTAGATACTGAAGAGGGGACTCTGCACACACAAGTCTTGTTTTTGTTTTTGTTCTCAGCTGAACAGGGAGCCCCTTATTGACCCCGCAGAGTCCATCCCTGAGATGTGCTCTGTCTTGAGTGAATCTATTCTTTGCTTTCTAGTTTTTTTTTTTTTCAATGTGTGCATATGATGTGTGTTTGTGGTTGCCTGTGCACGCATGTGGAGGTCTGAGGCTGAGATAGAGCTCACCAGTATAGCAAGTTTCACTAACCACCTTGATCTAGAGATCCCATCTCTGCCTTTCGAGGGTAGGATTGCAGGCTGGCCAACACCCCCCCCCCCCCCCCCCCCCCGTGTGTGTGTGTGTGTGTGTGTGTGTGTGTGTGTGTGTGTGTGTGTAGTCTCCAGGGATCTGAACTTTAGTCCTCAGGTTTGCAGGGCAAATTCTTCACCCCAAGCCATCTCTATAGTCCCTGGGATTTTTAAAATTATAGTGCACATCTGTGCATGTTCTTTTTTGTTTTTGTTTTTGTTTTTGTTTGTTTTTGGTTTTTTTTGGTTTTTTTTGAGACAGGGTTTCTCTGTATAGCCCTGGCTGTCCTGGAACTCACTTTGTAGACCAGGCTGGCCTCGAACTCAGAAATCCGCCTGCCTCTGCCTCCCGAGTGCTGGGATTAAAGGCGTGTGCCACCACGCCCGGCTCTCTGTGCATGTTCTATGTGCAAGCATGCAGTGTGTGCTTGAGTGTGGTGTATATGTACGTGGTGTGGAGGCCAGAGGACAACCACAGGTATCTCTCTCTTTTGAGACAGGCTCTCATTGTGTCTGAGCTCACTCTTTCCTCTAGGCTGAGGCCTGCCGTTGAGACCTAGGGATCTCCCTGAACACTCCATGCTGGAGTCACAGGTATCCAACAGACTTTGTATTTTCCCCGAGGGTTCTGGGATCGATGTCAGGCCCTTGTGCTTGCAAGACAAGCACTTTGCTGATTTTCGAGTTCCTTTCCCACCGTTTTAAAATGTCAGCATTATCTTTTCCCGTTTTCTGTGCTAAGTAGTTTGTCTGTATTCACAATGCTGATGTGTGGTTTGCAGGAGGCTTTTTCAGAGCTTTTCTTACTTTGGGGCACTTTCTTTTTTGAGACTGTGTCTCACTGTGTAGTCCTGGCTGCCCTGGAGCTTGCCATGTAGACCAGGTTGGCCTCTAACAGAGATCCACTTGCCTTTTTGCATGTGTGGACAGACAGTGGCCCCTCCTCTCTGCACCTCTGCTTTGGAGGAGGGTAACATTGCTGCTCTCCGCTGTTCCCCAGGCTTTGATGGTCCTTTTGTTGGTTACAATGTGTCAGTGGCCGAGAGGTTTTATTGAGTGGTGTTCTGCTCAAATCCCTTACAGGGGGTGCTGGAGAGACAGGTCAGTGGTTGCTGCTTTTGCAGAAGACTCCAATCTGTAACTCCAGTTCCCTTTAACCCATCTTTTGGGAGCTAGAGAGCAGGTTTAGTGCTTAAGAACTTTATTTTTTTAAAGATTTATTTATTTATTTATTTATTTATTTATTTATTTATTTATTTATTGTAAGTGCACTGTAGCTGTCTTCAGACACACCAGAAGAAGGCATCAGATCTCATTAAGGATGGTTGTGAGTCACCATGTGGGTGTTGAGATTTGAACTCAGGACCTTTGTAATAGCAGTCGATGCTCTTAACTGCTGAGCCATCTCTCCAGCTCCGCTTAAGAACTTTTTCTTCTCTTCCAGAGGACTCAAGTTTGTTCCTAGTACCCAGTTGGGTGGCTCACAAGAACCTATAATTCTAGCTTCAGGGGATCTCTGGGCTTTGCAGCCACTCAGACAAATACATAGCCATAACTAGAAATGAAAAATCTGTCTTGATGGAGAGATGGCCCAGTGATTAAGGATGTGGACTGTTTTTTGGTTTGGTTCCCAGTCCCGAAGTTGGGTGACTCACAATCACTTGTAATTCTGGTTCCAGGGGAGTTTGATGCTCTATTTTGAACTGTATAGACACCTATACTCACATGTGCATATACCCCCACAGAAAAATACTTATACATGTAGTTAAAAATAAATCTGAAAAAAAAGACGAGTGAATACTTAAGAAAAGAAAAAGGTGCACACCTTTAATCCCAGTCTCCCAAGGGCTGAGGCAAGAGGATCTCTGCTAGTTTAGGGCCAGCCTGGTCTACATAGTGAGATTCTCTCTCAAAACGAAACACACAAAACCCCAGAGATGGTGGAAATCAGATTTGTGTTCTAGAGAAGGGCTGTGTCCAGCTTGTCTGTCACTGGCCCATCTGACCTTGCTGGACAGGTGACCGTGGTTCTCTGTACTTCTCCCTCCTGACCATTCTCTCTGCAGTGGCCTGGGGAAGCACAGACGTACTCACAGCCTCCTTTCTGACTGTCTCTTCCTGTCCCCTCTGTAGTGACAGGGACACTCACAGCCTTACTCTTCTCCACGTTCCATGCTCACAGAGGCTCATGGCTCCCTTTTCTAGCTGTGTGATTCTGGGCAGGTGACTCAGTGAACCTTGGCCTCAAGGAAAGAGGTGTCTGTGCAGGTCCAGTGAGAAAGCCCCGAGCCCAGGATCAGTAAGCCTTGTGTCTTCATGTGGATCTTCGCCTAACTTCTGGATGACTTCACTGTTGTGACGCAGCTGTCAAAACCCAGGGGGGGGGGTCAGTTAATTTTCTTTTATACTGCCAGTCTGGGACAGGTCTCATCAGGGAGCAGATGCTTCCCGTCTTTTGTTGTTCTCCTCAGCACTGACTCCCAGAAGTGTGGTTAAAAATGTCTGTAGGAGCCTTAACCATCACCCCTTCATTCTAGGCAGAAGGGTAGGTAGGTTGGCAGGAGGGAAGTAGAAGGTCCACTCAATGTCTTCCTCTTTATTGACCAGGTAAGGGTCACCTGACTTCTCACAGCCCTTATAGTGATGCTGTGCAGCTCTAAGGAGGGAGGTGAGAGTCGGGGAGAGAGGCCACCAGCCCTGTCCCTGCCTGGTGGGCAGCTAGCTTGGGGCAGGGGCCTGGAGAAAGGTGCATAAGCTTACAAGTCCACTGTTAGCATGCTCAGGACATTTAGAGATGGTATGTGTTTGGCATTTCAGAGTCACAGTAGTGGAGTGGGCTGGGTGCATCCTGAGCTCTGTATACTTGCGAGCGCTTGTCTTTTGCTTAGCTTACCATGCACGGCCGGAAGGAAGGCAGTGCAAGTGTGACTTGGGCAGTGGACAGCATGCCTTCTGACCTCACTAGCCTTCAGGGATCCTGGCTCTGAGCCAGACAGTAGACTGCTGTTCAGGTGCACTGAGGTCCTACATTAGGGTAGTGCTTATGTACAGACACTACTGTTAGTCATTGTGGCTGTAACAGGCTGATACCAGCTCACAGTCAACAGGAAGACCTGGATTCAGGCTCAGATGAGGCCTGAATGCCCGGTGTTCTGCCCTGGGCTAATTTACAGGGGCTAATTTGTCAAGTGGGCACAGTATGAGCTTGACAAATCCCTTCTCTGCATGGCACATGTTATTTGGGGTTAGATGTCACAGTCTTGCCCCAGAAAGCAAATTTCTGAGCTGACCTGTCATGCTGTTCACACGGTCTCCCCCCTTACTCCTTCCCTACCTGGCAGGCTCTAGGAGCTAGGCTGTGCATTAAAAATCAAATGCTTCTTCAACCCAGTTAAGCATCAACTACAGATCAAAGGAAAGATTCCACTCAAGTTGAATTTGGAGAGCCAGTGTTTACTTAGAGAGCACAGGTAAGGCTACTTAAGAGTATCAGAAAGTGTTATGCTAGCATAGATACTGGCTTCCTTCCAGCTACATATATGGAGCCCCTTCCCCAGCTAACCATATAGCCTCTACATATTCTTTCTATAGCATCTACTGAGACCACATGAAGTGGCAGAAATACAAGCAGCTAGAAGGGAGATACAGTGGGGACAGGTTGGAGTTTCAGGTGAAGGTTTGATGACCCTCCCCAACTGCTCATAGAGGGAATGCCAGCCTCCCCACTGAGAGTGGCTTATGGGTGCTTACTGCTGCCCTGATGAAGATGGTAATAGGTGAGCATACCACAGCACCCCGTGACCAGATTATGGCAATCAGAGGACGCGGATGCAGATGCAACCGGGGAAGATATAAACCCGCACCATGGACCAGAGGCTCTTGGTGCTCTGTCTAGCTACACTTTGTTGTGGGCTTCCTGGTGGCTGATGGGAAAAGATAAAGCCAACTTGGGACAGAACTTTGTACATCCCAGACACCTCCTGCCCTTGTCTCCAGTTGGTGGGTCCGTCAGTCTATATGCTCTCAGAGGCATGTTCTGTCTCCTGCCATCCCTCATTGAAGGTGGTGTTGTAGAATAAGGATCCTCTGGCCACAGCTGCCGCCATCTGCATCAGCATGCATGAAAGTGCCCATTGTCATTGGACCCATGGGCTGCTAACATTCAGTCCTCGTGGAATGAGGGACGCCCATCTAAGGTTCCAGCTTCTCCTCCTAGTGCATAATTCTGCCTTAACTGCGTGGTCTGGAGGGTGGGAGGTGTTAGAGTGTGCAGGTTTGTGAAAGGGCCTCCATTCTGGCTTGCCTTAGGGAAGCCATTATTCATGCTAGGTGAAGACTTCCCAGTGTGGGTTTTTTGGGGTCACCCATGCTTCATGAGGTTCCATTGGGTTCTGTTTGGTGGAATCTTACTTTGGGTTGTCATTAGGGCTTTTTGAAGAGGGGATGGATGTGTTTGCAACTTCTCTAGAAAGAAATTCTTGCAAAATGCGAGCCGCCACATAGCAGGGCCCTTTCAGGAAGCTTCCTTGCGTGTGGCCACCAGGCTCCAGAGGCTGTGGGGTGGGAATGGGTCAATCCTCCAAGTATCTTCACTCTGGATATCTGAGTCCCAGCATTCAGCCAGACTGTATCCATCACATGTACCCTATGAGGCGGAGAGGGCCTGTGTGCTGTGGGCACCCAGAGCAGAGGCTGCATCCTGTCTTCAGGAAGCAGGTTAGGGACCAAGGGCTATGCAGCGGACATACCCTCCAATGTCAGATGGTGCTTTGGGGGGCCAGGATTGGATGGGTGGACATTATAAGTCTGGGAGGTTCCAAGGAAGGGAGTGTGAGTTCGTGAGCTGTCTGCTGGCCAAGCAGTGAGTGGTCAGGGCCCCTCCTGGTCCTCAGGACAGGAGGTATGCATGCTTGCTGAGGACCCCAGCTTGGCCTTCTATTTTAGGGGTCCTTTCCCTGCTACAGTTGTGCTTTATGGCTCCCTTCCTCCTTGTCCACCTCCTGGATTCTAAACTCTCCCCGAGGTTGGTGTGGGCCGTGTCCCCCAGACCCGATGTGCCAGTTGGAGCTGTTGCTGCCCAATGACCGCTGTGTTCTTTGTCTCTTTCATTCTGGCTGTTCCCAGACTCATCAGCCTTGGTGTTTATTTACAAAGCCATTGTGTCAACTGGGTGGAGAACACAGTGATTTATAGGGACTGTGCTGGGGTCTGGGGAATGCCAGCTTCCACTCTGGGGTCTGTAAATCAGTTTTGATTCCAGCAAGGCCTTTCCCTACCCCTAAATCAGCTCAGAGGAGCTCTCCAATGTGGGCGTGCCTGGTGTGAACCACTAAAAAACCAGCTGGTTCCTGGCTTTGCTGCACCTGCTGGGTAGATGCTTCTCCCTAGGCCGCCACGGGCAGCAATCAAGGGTGCAGTATATTCAGCCCTTGTCTTGGCTCAGACGATATCATTCATAGCAGCGATGGGTGCTGATGAGGTGACTGACATCTAGGCCCAGGATATGTAGTGGATCTTCAGCTGCCCTAGGGCAAGGCTGGTGCCCTCAGGGGACAGGGTTGGGATTGGTGAAAGCTTGCTGGATTGCTTTTATAAGAGTTAAAATTTGGGGGCTGGTGAGATGGCTCAGCGGGTAAGAGCACTCCACTGCTCTTCCGAAGGTGATAAGTTCAAATCCCAGCAACCACATGGTGGCTCACAACCATCCGTAACAAGATCTGGCGCCCTCTTCTGGAGTGTCTGAAGACAGCTACAGTGTACTTATATATAATAAATAAAATAAATCTTTAAAAAAAAAAGAGTTAAAATTTGTGTGTGTGTGTACGCACATGGTGTATACAGAAGAGTCTAGAAGAGGGCACTGGGTCCCTTAGAGTTGGAGAGGTAGGCAGTTATGAGTGCCCATGGGTGCTGGGAACCCGAGTCCTCTTGAGAAAAGATCTTAACTACTGAGCACCCCAGCCCCTGGATTAGCTTTTCTGTGCTGGATGGATGTATCTAGAGGCTTAGCCCTGCTGTGCCAGGTGGGCACTGGGCTCTTCCCACCGATTCTGTGTGGGCTATGGTGAAGCATGTGTGGGGGAGTAAGTCTCATTCTATTCCTGGCAAGACAGACTGAGGGATTTACATGTGTTTGTGACCCCAGGCTGGGATGTCCAAAGCTATGGCAGCCTGTGCTCTGCCTCTGTGGTGGATGGTGGAGCCTGGCAGATGTGGGTGGGAAAGGCGGAAAAGGGCTGAACTCGCCAAAAATGGCATTCATCTATGTATCGACATCATGGTTGCCCCGGGGATTAGATTTGACCTCAGGGTCAAGTTCAAAGCTGACTTGGTCAGCTATGAGTAGGATCTGGAGGTGTCTTTGCTTGTGAATGCTCTCCAAGGCCCCACAGCAGCTAGGGGTCTCTGTCCTGCAGCTCCCACGGTCTGCCTGCTGTGATGGAGTCTGAGGTGGTAGAGACTGATGGAATGTGATTTAAACTGGGGGCTCAGTGGCTGGAGTTGTAAATGGCAGCTGTTTCAGGGCCCATCACTGAGAGAAAGAAGCCTTCCATCTGTGTCTGCCATGTGTCTCTGGAACACTGACTATTTTATCAGGGGTTTATGCCCTGTAGGATCCAGACACAGTCACGCTGAGGCAGAAACAGCATTCTGTCAGAGTAGAGGTTTCTAGAAGCCTCATTACTTGAGGGTTTGTTGTTGTTGTTGTTTGTGTTTTGTTTTGTTTCAGACAGGGTTTCTCTGTGTATTTTCTAGGTTCCAGGAACTCACTCTGTAGATCATGCTGACCTTGAACTCAGAGATCCACTTGCCTTTCCTTCCCAAGTTCGGGGACTAGTACTTGGCTTTTGGGAGGTATGCTTCTTAGGCTTCTTGTGTTTTTTCCCTGCGGTGAACTCTGCAGCTTCACTAACAAGGGCCACAGAGTGGAGGACTCCATGTGAAGCTGCGGCCTGGGCCACAGTCCTGGTATTCTGTGGCCCCGAGCTCTTGAACCCTATATAGCTTCCTGACTGAAGGAAGGTGAGGAAACCTGTCTGTACCCTCACCTGGAAGTGGCAGTGGCCACATTCCCCCTGCATAAAGCCCTGGGACAGTTTATGCTGGCCAGAGGGATTGGGACTGTGCTTCGCACATACCTGGGGTTTGCTCATTGGTGCCCGGAGCAAAGCCAGGCCTCAGCGGTCCTTGGGGAGATGCCCAGGGCAGGCAGGTGGCCTGGGAGCCAGGACCTATCACCCGGTTCTTGGGCAAGCATCTCTGCTGTGTGTATGGCCATCACTTTCCTGCCCTAGTGTCTGCTGCTCGTGGTGTGGGCACTAATCGAGTTCTGTGGGAGTCAACGGGGAGTGATTCTAGGTGCTTCCTGCTTTGAATTTCATAGTCCCCTCGAGGACATGAACCTGGAAAATTGAGACATTGATCGCTGCTTTTATTGGTGTAGGAGATGCAACAAGATTGAGAGAGGAAAGATTTGTGATTATTCTCAGGCTTTTTATTCTTCTAAAGTATCTAGAGAAAGCGCCTGCCCTCCTGTACTTCCAGGGGTTGCTCCCAAGGATCGAAGCTGTTTGCAACAATGGAGTCAGGCCCCCCACAGCTCAGCACTGGTGCACCACAGTACAGCCTGAGCCATGTTTAGTGCTTGTAAATCAAGGTGCAGAATAGATCCTGTGGTGAGCACCCCACACTACTTGATTCTCTCCAATAAAGGGGTTTTCAGTTTCTGGGCTGATATGATTTTATGAGTTCTTAAAGATAGACCTGGCTGTCAAATGTTTGCCAGAGAGAAGGCTTGTTAATTTATTGAGAAACACATTATAGAAATTGCATGGTGCTATAAAAATCACTATTTTCATTTACAGTGTATAAAATGTTTCCTGGTTCTTTCTGCCACCTTCATGCTTAGGGTCATTTATCTCTTTGAGGGATATGTTTAGGGCTGTCCCTAAACTTTTGGGGGGATTTATCCATCTGAAAGCTTTTTTTAGGGGTGTCTATGCTAACAAGGTCAGACCCTGAGGCAAGATAGCTTGGGCTCACCGTCTTAATTTTTCTGTTCAAAAGCAGGTTCCCCAAGTGACCTGTGTTTACTGAGCCCTGCTCCAGCTAAGCCGCCTTGGATGTAGTTGAGAGACTATGGAAAGCCTGGTGTGCGATGTCCTGTCTTCGCTAAGGGTGGGTGTTGGTGGGCCAAGGCCTCTGTGGTTCACAGGTGTGTGGCCAGTTGTGTGTCACAAGATGGTCACTTCTGCATCTGTTTTTCAAGGCCAAGTACTAAGGTTTTGCTGTGGTGTAGGATCCTGGGACCCTGGCAGGTCTGGTTGTACCCTCCTGGAGTTGTGTTGGAAGAACTGGCCAGGACAAGATGCCTTGATCTTAAACAGAGGAGGGGGTGGAGGCTGAGCAGCAGAGCCAGTGTCATATATGAGGCTCTGGACTCTTGGTTCATCATGACTTAAGATAGCTGCTGCCTGGAAAGCCAGTTACATCTAACAGGACATGGAAGGAAGGGAGAACTAATGAGATTGTCAGGCAACTTGTGACGCCCCAGGGACAGCCTATGATTCTGTGACATGCCCAGTGTTTGCAGAGGCAGGTGCTGGCTGGCCTTATTTGTGCATTCGGATTACAGAGGCTGTGGGAGTCCCAGCCAGGGCTGACTCTGCCCTCCCTGCCTCGTAGGAAGCCATTCTGCTTTCCCAAGCCTCACTTGGTGTCAGCCTGTAGCTGGGACCTGCTCAGGGTGCCTCTGTAGAAGGGAAGTAACCTCCACACTAGGTCTTGCCTGGAGGCTGGCTGCTGTGGCTTTGGCAGCCATTTTGTGTGTGTGTGTGTGTGTGTGTGTGTGTGTGTGTGTGTGTTGGTTGTCCTCAGAGTTTGTAGCCCTATTCAGGCCTCTGAGGACAGCAGTGTTGTTTTTCTAATATCCTGCACAAGGAACTTAAGCCAAGTGACATGAAGTGGCTTGACTTGGGGTCCTGTAGCATCCTTTACATACTTCACGCCTTTGTGGGTTTCTATGTGGTCTTCCAGGAGGCATGGCCTTCCAGAGCCCGTGGAGCTCAGGGCCTGGCTCCCCTGTCTTGCTCTTGTCCTGCCTCAGATTCCTTGGTGGGTTTGACACTTCTGGTCCCTGAGATGCAGCTCTGGTGTGATCCCTGTGTACTGTCTGTAAAGTGTCTTGTGGATGGTGCAGGCTCAGGGTCCCCTCTAAGAATGATTACTGACTCACAAGGTGGTGTGCCATGTTCATTATTGTGGAGGGGAGAATTAGATCGTGTATGAGTACTGTTAATATTGGATAGTGTATGAGTGCTGTTAATATTCCTTACATCCCTCAGCAGAGGAATGGATACAGAAGATGTACATTTACACAGTCGAGTACTACTCAGCTATTAAAAACAATGAATTTATGAAATTCTTAGGCAAATGGATGGATCTGGAGGATATCATCCTGAGTGAGGTAACCCAATCACAAAAGAACTCACATGATATGCACTCACTGATAAGTGGATATTTGCCCAGAATACACAAAATACAATTTGCAAAACACATGAAACTCAAGAAGAAGGAAGGGATGTGTGGATACTTCATCCCTCCTTAGAATGAGGAACAAAATACCCATGGAAGGAGTTACAGAGACAAAGTTTGGAGCTGAGACGGAAGGAAGGACCATCCAGAGACTGCCCAACCCGGGGATCCATCCCATAATCAGCCACCAAACCCAGACACTATTGCATATGTCAGCAAGATTTTGCTGACAGGACCCTGGTATAGCTGTCTCTTGTGAGGCTATGCCAGTGCCTGGCAAATACAGAAGTGGATGCTCACAGTCATCTATTGGATGGAACACAGGGCCCCCAGTGGAGGAGCTAGAGAAAGTACCCAAGGAGCTGAAGGGGTCTGCAACCCTATAGGAGGAACAACAATATGAACTAACCAGAACCCCCAGAGCTCTTGTCTCTAGCTGCATATGTAGCAGAAGATGGCCTAGTCAGCCATCCTTTGAAAGAGAAGCCCTTGGTCTTACAAAGATTATATGCCCCAGTACAGGGGAATGCCAGGGCCAGGAAGTGGGAGTGGGCGGTTTGGGGAGCAGAGAGGGGGGAGTGTATAGGGGACTTTCGGGATAGCATTTGAAATGTAAATGAAGAAAATATCTAATAAAAATTGTTTGTTTGTTTTTTTAAAATATTGTTTCTTACAACAAATAATCCCACCCTACCCTCGGGTTTGGGGGCTGAACATCAAGTATGTTGAAGCCAGCCTGGGGATGTCACTTTTGCAGAAAATCACTTTCTCAGGTGCCAGCTGAGGTGAACCCAGCTGTTATATAGCTCTGACACAATGAGACCCAGCTGTACCTCACCTGTAATCAGGCTGTGCCATACCTTATTACAACTCTGGGAAAGGTTGTAATAAGGCTGTGCCACACCTTATTACAACTCTGGGAAAGGTTGTTCCTGAACAGGAGCTGCAGCTGAGATGGGCTTGTTGTCTGGGAAATGGTTTCTATGGATACTGCTTGGGGTGACTGGAGCCTGTGCCACAGGGAGATGGAAGGGGTCCTAAGACTTTATTACTGGACCTGACACTTTGGGGTCAGTACTCTAGTGCAACAGTTTATGGTGTGTATGTGTAGGGGAGGCATGTAGTTGTGTGAGTGTGTTTCTGTGTATGTGTGTGTGTGTTAGATACATGGTATATATTTGTGTGTTGGGTGTATGCATACTATGATGCACATGTGGAGATCAGAGGACAACCCCTGATCCACCTTGTTTGAGACAGTGTTTTTTGCTGATGTATAAGCCAGGCAAACTGGTCTGTGAGGTTCTGGATAGTCTCCTGCCTCTGCCTTCCATTTCTCACAGGTGCTCTGAGATCATGGATGCTTGTTTGAACCACAGCATTTAAAAGAATATGTGTGGATATTTCATCTGCATGCATGTCTGTGCACCATGTATGTGCAGTACCTGCAGAGGCCAGAACAGAGTGTCCCAGATACCCTGGGACTGGAGTTGCAGACAGTTGCGAGCTACTTTGTGAGTGTTGGATCCTCTGGAAGAACAGCCAACACTTTTTTTTTTTTTTTTGTTTTTCGAGACAAAGTTTCTTTGTATAGCCCTGGCTGTCCTGGAACTCACTTTGTAGACCAGGCTGGCCTTGAACTCAGAAATCCACCTGCCTCTGCCTCCCAAGTGCTGGGATTAAAGGCGTGCGCCACCACGCCCGGCCAGCCAACACTCTTAATGGCCGAGTCATCTCTCCAGCTCAGATGTCTGGCTTTTAGCATGACTCTGGGGTCTAGACTCAGGGTATTAGACTTCTGGGGACTGACACCATCTTTCCCAGCCCCAGCAGGTTTTTTTCTTACGGCAGAACGTACATTTGATAAACGCGCTTTCTTAGCTTTCCTGAGTATGCGCTTCAGTAGCATCCATGTGGCCGTCATTGCTACCATTCCCTCCACTTGTTGTTTTTTGCATGTGAGGTGTGTGTGTGTGTGTGTGAACGTGTTTGCATGTCTGTATGCATGTGTGCATTTGTGTATCAGCATGTGTAGATATGTGGACATTATGAGTTGATGGTCTCCTGCTTATGTTCCTCCTTATACACTGCGGCAGGGGCTCTCGCTTGAACTCAGTTTGCAGATGTGGTTGTTTTGGCTGACCAGCTTCCCTATTCAGTGCTAGATTACAGAAGGCACTTCCATCTCACATCTATATAGATCCTGGGGATCTGAACGCTGGTTCTCACAGGCACACAGCACATGTTTTACCAGCTGAGCCACCCCTCCCCCCACTTGCAGTTCTTGTCTTCAAAATTAAAACTGTCCCCAAGAGACACTCCTGTCCTCCTCTCCTGGCTCCTGACATCTGCTCTCCGACTTTGACTTGTAGGCATCTTGAGTGAGTGGAGGCACACGTGCTTTTTGTTCCTTTGTGTCTGGCTTATTTCACTGAGCACAGTTGGCTCCTGTCAGAGCTGGTGTCATTCTTCCTACTGTGTTGGGAAGGTGACAGGCACCCAGCAAGGCTGCGCCACATTTACCCGACAGGCTGTAGCTGGCTGTACCTTGCCTAGTGCCTCTCTTTGCCTACCAGATGAAGAGTCCAGCCCTTCTGTCTATTTCTGCTTCCTGGCGTTCCCACAGATGTCCTGTCCCTCAGGTGTGGACCGTGACCATAAAAGGGGCCAGCCACTTGGTCTGGACACCTGTGCAGCCTGTGTTTAAGGCAAACCTGAGAACAGGGCTGGCAGGACCTCCTCTGACACTAGCTTGTGCCTGCTCTGGGTGTCCCCTCTAGGGCTGGCATCCAGTACCCTTCCCTGTCTATCATACTACTGGGCTGTGTGACTCCAGGCCCTGCATGGCTGATGCTCGCCTGCTGGACCTGCCCTCGGCTTCCATTGCTCATGGGGAGTCCTTGGGGATGCCCCCGTCTTTCTGTCATGGGATAGTAGGGAAGTGATTCCCTAAGAGCTTTCCCTTCTGTTCCCTCTTGCATTAGGAGGCTTATTCCAGACCAGTGTAGAGCTGGAGTTCTTGGGGCTGAGAAGATGGGGGGGGGCTACTGGGGCGGGAGGAGAGGGAACATTGCCACCCCCATCATTCTCACTATGTAACCATTGGCAGTTTTGTGGCCTCTTGGCCTCTGTTCTCTGCTAGTTCATTTTTTTTTTTTTCACTTCTCCATTCAGTGAAGATCAAAGGCCATGTCTTTGGGGACAGTCGGTGTTTCATAGGTGCTGGGGCAGGGGATCCTAGGTGTAGAGCTTTTGCAGGCCTAGATGTCCTTATTTCAGGAGTCCTGGCCTCTGCTGGGCCCCTCCCAGGAAGCCGAGGGTGAGTGGGTGGGCTTGCTTTACTTCCACCCAGGAGGCCCCAGACCCGCAGTTGCTCACTCGGTACCCCATCTAGCTCTCAGTTCCTCAAGCTTCCGTCCGAGCATCCTCAGAGGTGTGGGGACAGAGGGTGTGCCCATTGATTGGCCCTCACTGCCACCCTGCCCCATCTACCAGCGCCTGAGCCCAGGAGTCCTTCACTCTCTGGTGAGATCTGACCTGCAAGGCTCCTGTTGCATCTGCTCTTTCAATAGCTTGGGACTCCTGCTGTCAGGATGCTTCAGAGGGAGAGCTCATCTCTGTACCTGCCATGCTTGGGACAGCCTGGTCCTACTGCAGAACTGTCTGCTCTCAGGTCCTGGCTGAGCTCCAGGTGTGAAGGAACTGGGTGCTGGCCTGGTCACTAGTAGTGCTTAGCCATGGAGGGGTCTCTGGGCTGTTCTGGAAGTGGCTATTTCTCACACTGTATGTACATCTCATTAGGATGAACAATGCTGTAAGGTGCTCTGAGGAGTAGGCCCCAGCATCCTTCTCATTTTCTCGGGGTGGACTTATGTCATCAGAGGGAGATTTGCTATTTACACTCCCTAGACACGGGCACAGGCATGCCTGGGCAGAGGGGAGTAGTGTGTGATGCTTTATGATCGCCACCTGTCCCTAGCTCAGGCCATGCCAGAGCTGAGACCATTTCAGAGCTCATACCATGATCACAAGATGACCCCCCTTTTCCAGGATAGAGTTTTCTCTCTACCTTATCCCTTTCGTCTTCTTTGTCTTCTTCATCAACTTCTTCCTTTTTCCCTTCCTCTTCTTCCTCCTCTTCCTCTTATTCTTCCTCCTCATTTTATACAGGGTCTCTTGTATTTCAGACTGGCCTTGAACTGGGTATGTAGCCAAGAATGACTAAGAGAGAGTTTATGATCCATCTCCCAGGTGCTGGGATTTGGGATCAGAGGTATGGCCCTCATGCCCTATTTTATGGTGTTTTGGGATTAAAAAGAGGGCTTTATGCATATCAGTGGGCATCCTACCAACGAGCCACATCTCCAGCCCCAGGACAGAGGTTTTGTGTCTTTCTAATGCTTTTAGGCTATGGTGGGCAGGATGCTGGATGAGACCTGGCCTATCATGTGCTGTCCTCATGGTTTTGGCTATGATTATGACATGTTTGGGGTCAGGGCTTTTCTGGCTTCAGGGCCCAGGTGACACTCTCTCTCTCTCTCTCTCTCTCTCTCTCTCTCTCTCTCCTTTCTCCATCCTCATTGGCTCTTACACAGATCAAGATTCTAGGTTCCTAGTTAGTGCTCAGACTAGGCAGTCTCCCATCTTCGTCTTATAGGTGAACATGGATCCACACCAGCCGCTTGGCTTGACCGAGGTCATAACTGAGGCATAATTTGTAACCTTTCTAGGCTCCAGCAGGAGTCTGCGAGGATGGATGTAGTAAATTTTCCACAGTGAGTTCAGCATTTAGGGGGAGCAGGCCCCATAGAGGGCAGATAGGTAAGTTCAGCTTGGGCAGCTACTCCGTGGAGGACACCTGAGATGTCTCTTGTTTGCCTGTGGAGTAGGCATGTGCTTTGTGGCAGGTCTGTGAGGGATTCTTGCACTGTGTGAGCCCCTGCCTCTCTGTTGGGCTGTGCTTGGCCACTAACTGGGAAAGCTCATTTCAGAGTTCTCAAGGCTGCTTGGAGCAGTTCAAGGCAGGACACGACTGTAATGTTAGTTGCTTTACCCTGGAGGAGGGCTACTCAGGAAACTTGTCTGTGTCCTGAACTGTGCACACAGTATGTGGCATGTGTCCAAGCCTGGTGACAAGCAATTAGCTACATCATTTCAGCGTCGGTAGCCACAGGGCATAGTGGTCACCGGGCCTCTTACCCTTCTGGGGTTAGTGAGTTCTATAAGATGCACCAGGCTGTGCCAGGCTGCTCATCAATGTGACAGGGACGCGGAGCTACCCAGACCGTGAAGTGGCAGATGGGAGTGTGCTGGCGCTGCCCAGTTCCAGCTGGACACAGCCATGCAGAAGGCTGCCCTGAGCAGTGTGACCTCGTGGCTGGGAAGGCCTGGGGGTGCTCTGGCCTCAGCACATGGAGGGGCTGGTTCAGAAGCCATTGAAAGGATTTGATGTACATTTTAGTTGTGTGGTTGTCTGGAGACACACCTTTGGGAATGTGCAAAGGCTTTAGAAGCTGTTGTCATGGTAGTCGCAGGAAGAGCCTGTGGGTCGTAAGTGGACCCTCTGAAATCTGGACAAGGGAGATTGGTGTGGGGGTCCCTTAGACGTTCCTAATTGGTACATGACAACGTGTGAGTGTAAGCCTGGGGCCAGCATGGAATCTCTAGTGTGTTGGCTTGCCCATCACACCTGTCTCTCTGGGCACCGCAGTCTGTCAGACCAGGAGTGGCTGGAGCTCTTGTAGGACTGAGAGAACAAGCTGACTACTTTAAGTGCTATAAATATAAAGCTACAGGTGATTTTTTTTTTTTTACTAGTTTAAAAAACATTTGTGTGTGCGCGCGTGCGTGCATGTACCACAAGAGTTCAGAGAGGGTTCTGGGTCTCTTGGAGATAGAGTTACAGACAATTATGACCAGCCAATGTGGATGCTAGGAACAGAACTCATTATTAGAACCATCTAGCTTGTGAACGTCTGTGGATTCTGAGATTTGAATCTGTGTCTTCTGGAAGAGCAGCTCTCAACCACTAATCCATCTTTCTAGTCTTTATACTTGTTGTTGTTAACATCATTATTATTATTATTTCGAGAAAGGGTTTCTCTGTAGCCCTGGCTGCCCTGAAACTCACGCTGTAAACCAGGCTGGCTGGTCAAATTCAGATATTTACCTGCCTCTGCCTCCCGGGTGCTGGAATGAAAGGATAGAAGCCACCACTGCCCAGTCTCTGTAGCTTTAATTTTTTAAAGCCTACTTTTAATGATAGTTCTTAAACGCTTTAACCTCCCTTGTAGCCCACTACCCACCAGAGGTAGTGAAATAGAAAGGAATGGGGGTGGGGGTGGGGGTGGGGGTGGGGGTGGGGGTGGGGGAGTGGACCTGTTTAGAAATTGTTCTTTGGAGCAAATCCCATCCGTGTAGTCAGGAAATCAGCAGTTCATTTTGTAGGACAGCAGGGCAGCTTAATCTTCTTGCAAACACTTCTTGGATATCTCCCCCTCCCCGCCCCCCCGCCGCCCCCCCCCCCCAGTCAAGTTCAGTAGTGTTGGGCTAGCAGTAGCCATGGCACAGCTTAGCAGGAACAGCCAGGCCACAGCTGCTCTCAGCCAAGTGAAGATCAGCGAAGATGGGAGACCAAGAAGCGTTTGCAGAGTTAGCTCTACGAGCAAGCCCCTCTCACCATCCCTTGAGTCCTGTTTATACTCCCTCCAAAGATCACCTGGCTTGCCTCAGCATGAGCATGTCTCAGCTGACATCACTCTGCCAGCTGGCCTGAGGCAGAGTCTGCAGAAGCAGCAAGAAGCCACAGCACACCACCAGAAGGTTTTTGGTGTGTTTCTCTCTATGGAGTCCTGACAAATGCATCTCAACTACACAATGCCAGGAAGTCCAATACGTGCGCGTCATCAGTGAAGAATCTGCCATGTGTTTTTTCACATGCTTGCTTTAGCGGATCATCCTTTTACCTGTGTTTGCCTCAGCAAAATGTTTCTTCACGTCGTCTGCTTTAATGAAACACCATCTGACACAGCTGACTTTCCAACACACCCTTAAGTTTCCACTTCAAGTCTCTATAGGTTTATTATTATTTTTTTAACATACTACTTTTATTGATTATTTGAGACTCTCACATCGGGCACTGTGATGGTGTTCACCTCCCAGTGCCTCCCATGACCTCCCGTTCCCCCCAAAAGAAAGGAAAAGAAAACCAACCAAACAAAAACTTACCACGAGTCCACTTTGTGTTGTCCACATGCTCACTGGAACATGGTCAGACTCGGAAGCTGCGTCCTTCTCTACCTGCACCCCCTCCAGAAGCCATCAGCCGTGGAGAGGTCCTTATCACAGAAAGTTTTCAGTTCTCTGTGATGGCCTCCTCTCTAGGCTGTTACTTTGTTACTTTGGGTGGAGGCAGGAGTTGTCAGAGGAGTCTTTCATGTTTCTCTTTCTCAACTGTATGTCTGCAGTCATCGAAGACACTACAAGACTAGCTGCTTCTTTGGGACGCTCACATCATGCACCATGACTGTGTTCACCTCCCAGTCCCTCCCAGGACCTTCCCTTCCCCACCAAAGGAAGAAAGGAAAAGAAAACCTTCACCGTCAGAAAGAACACAGGTTTCTGGAAACAGCACGGGTTGTGAACATCCACTTGGTCTCTGGCATCAACACGTGCCACGGACCTCCGTCTGGTCTCCAGTGACAATATGGCCCTTGGACATCAACATGGTTCCCTGCCAAAGCACAGGCCACTGACCAGCATGGCCTCCAGGAGAAATATGGACCATGGAGGTCTTTCTAGGAGGAGGAGGAGGAGGTCCAATCCAGTAAATGGACCGTTCTTTATCAGGGTCATCCTGCTGTTGCCGTTCAGAGCCAAAGTGATGGTGTGACTGGGGCAGCTTTTCCGGGGATGAGTCCACACAAGCTCCAGGCTGTTGCACTGCATCCTGGAGACCCCAGTGGACAAGGACCTGCTCCTCCATCAACCGCAGCCTTCTCCCAGCCCATCACAGCTGTCAAGTCTCCAGCTCTGCTATGCACGCACTGCTCTAATCCTACATCTTCGTGCCTCTGGTTAGATGGGCATATAGTGCCAGCCCCAGCTGACTGTCAGCCCCCTGAGATGGAAGCTCATTGCCTAGGGTTGCAGTGTGCCCCTGGGGGACCCCTTTGCTGAGCTCTGTCTGCTCCTGTCCATCAGCTGGACAGGTGTTTGAGGCAGGAGAGTCAGTGTTGTTCTTGTTACACATTGTTCCAGTATGCTCCTGGAAATTTTGTGTGCACAGCCAGTTGTCAGCTGACTCTGTGTTGTGCAGCTGGCTCAACTGTGCCTTCCCACTGTTGCCCACAGGCCCTCTCTGCAGACTCTGTGAATAGGTGTTTCTTCATAGAGCTTACTGTCTATAGGCTTGGCGTGGTTCCACATTTATCAATCACCAGGGCTCACTGTAAGCCCTCAGGGGTTGTTAGATGAGCAGATGATGGTGTCCATCTGGGTAAGTAGATGGGCATCCAAGCATCCCACAGAGATAGAAAGAAAGACTCCTCACGGAGTGCTGGCAGGGGCTGGTTCTAGAGTGGGGCCTTTAAGGTCATCAAATAAAGGAAAATTATTACATGTCTGACAATGAGAGCCAGTTTCTAGCTTCTGGAACATGTTCTAGGCAGATGTACTTTGCCTTTTTTGGTTCAGTGACTGTCAGGGCCCTTGAAGTCCTGCCTTGATGGTTGGTGGCCCTCAGCTGTGAGAGTTTAGGACCTTGGGGTGCCCAGTACAGCGATGTGGGCAGAGTAAGTTGTGTGTCTGGCCCAGAGGGTGAGCCTCAGCCTTGGTGACCCTCACCTTGAAGCTAATGTCCTCTGGAGGCCAAAATAAACTTCTACAGTCATGGTACCACAAAAACCAAGAACCTGGGCCAGGGTGTATCTCAGTGGCACATGAGAGCCTAGCATGCATAAGGCCTGAGGTTCATCCCTAGTGCTGAGGGAAACAAAAGAATTTATTCTGGCAAGGTCTAAAATTGGGGTGTGGAGGACTCACTCTTCTTTCCTGAAGCTTCAAGGAGTCCTTCCAACTGCTGAAGGTTCCACCAGACCAGCCTTGGCCTTTCCCTCCTTATGGCAATCCTCACCTCCTCTGTCCTTTAAAATAAATACATTGTGTATGGGGCTAGAGAAATGGCTCAGTGTTAAGAGCACTGACTACTCTTCTAGAGGAATTCCCAGCTCCCACCTGGCTGCTCACAATGGTCTGTAATTCCAGTTCCATGGGATCTGATGCTCTCTTCAAGCCTCTGTAGACACAGCACACACATGGTGCATAGACATACATGTAGGCAAAATACCCATACATGTAAAATAAGTAAAATTTTAAAAAGCTTGCCTGCACTCATGTCTGTACACCACATGCGAGTCCAGGGCCCATGGATGCCAGAGGAGGGTGTTGAATCTTGTGTGACTGTTAATACTAGTTCTCCAACTTATAGTGTATGAAATCACCTAGGATAAACCTCTGGGCTTTCCCTGAGGTATTTGCTAGACTGGGCTAAGGGAGGTAAGATGACAGCCTGAGATGAGTGGTACCTTCCATGGGCTGGGACCCATGGGTGGAATAAAAAGGAGAAAGCGAGCTGAGTACCAGCATTCGTCCCTCCCTGACTCCTGGCTGCAGCCCCAAGTTCCTGCCACCGGGACTTCCCTCCTCCATGATGGGCTTCCCATCTTTCATTGGGCTGCAGATCCTGACTGAGCAACTGGGCTGTGGTTTTGGAGGCTGTGCCACTGTCATCATCACATCCAGATGGACAGCTGGCCTTTCTGGGCAACAAGAGTTAAAGAGTAGGGTCCTGTTGTCAGAGGGCTGTGTAGGAACCTCGGTGGCTCCTTTGTAAATGGAAGCACCACAGAACTGCCTCTTTGGGGTTTGAGGGAATAAAGGAAATCCTCCTGGCAAGAAATTTGCCGGAGACTGGGAAAGTACCGTCATGTTGAGCACAGATGATGCCAGCAGACAGGAGCCTTGGGCTGCAGGCGGAACCTCTGTCCTAGACTGGGTTCTGCCTGGAAATTGCTGGGTGGCCTTTTGGTTGTTGTCATCTCCAGAGCTGGTTTTAGGTTTCCTGTCTGTTAACTGAAGGGTGTGGACCAGATGGTGGCCAAGCTCCCTCCTCTGAGGATTTTGCTGCAGTATTCTGGGAGGGATTGCTATAACCCAGCCCTGTCTGCTACTGTCTCAGATACAACACTCAAGAGCTTTGCAAATCTGGTCAGTGCGCATGTGAAACCTGTGGCTGTTCTGGCCAGGAGCTTCCCAAGAGGGCAGTTTCTTTATTGTAGATCATGTATCATGTAGATCATGTATCTGATAACAGTGGCTGCTAGGAACACTGCAAAGGGTGCACTATGTAGGTAGCCCCAGTTTTAGTAGGAATGAGCACCAGGATTGATTAATGATGCCTGCCTGGGCATAGACGGAGGTCAGGGAGGTAATGCAGTATGGGTGCCATGATCTGTTATGTCTAGTATAACAGATAGGGATATATTCAGTGAGATGTGCAGTCAGTCAGTGGCAGGACCTGAGCCCAGGCCTCACGTTTCTCCTAGTTTATATTTCTCAGCCAGTTTTATTCACAACCCGAGATTAATTAAAATAATTTCTATAATATGCTCCGCAAATAGTAAGCACTTTAATGAGTATTAAGGTAGTTATGCATCCTTCATCTGCTTCCATCTGAGCCACTGTCTCTGTCTAACAGAGGCCTCTGGAACCTCTCCATTTGAAGTAGCTGCCCAGAAAGGGACATGTGCTCAGACAATGCCCAGCTTTTTCCTATCATCCAGGAGGGCAGATAGGCTCCTCCTCCCAAGTCTCTTCTTTCCTGGGTCCTAAGATTAATGCTGTGATTGTCTCCAAGGTCTCCTAGTCAGACTTTTTGCCCTGGTGCCCATCTCAGTTTCTTTCCTAGGCCCCTGTTCCCATCCACCTTGTGACAGATCCCTCTTCCACAGTGTCCTGGCTGGTCCATTGCAGTGGGACAGGGAAGGTGTGAAGTCCTGAGGGACTGTGGTCACTCCACCACCAGCTTGCCAACCTCCCGTCACAGTCATACTGTGTGCCCCAACCCAGTGCAGCCCATGGAGACACAGGAGGGTGGATTGCAGGAGCTGTGAACACAGGGAGGAAGGCAGGGTTGTTGTTCTTCAGGCCCAGCCTGCTGCCATTTCTTGCTGTGATTAGCTGGATACGAAGGTGTCTTAGGGTTTCTATTCCTGGACTAAACATCATGACCAAGAAGCAGTTGGGGAGGAAAGGGTTTATTCAGCTTACACTTCCATACTGCTGTTCATCACCAAGGGAAGTCAGGACTGGAACTCAAGCAGGGCAGGAAGCAGGAGCTGATGCAGAGGCCATGGAGGAATGTTCTTTACTGGCTTGCTTCCCCTGGCTTGCTCAGCCTGCTCTCTTATAGAACCCAAGACTACCAGCCCAGAGATGGTTCCACCCACAAGGGGCCTTTCCCCCTTGATCACTAATTGAGAAAATGCCTTACAGTTGGATCTCATGGAGGCATTTCCTCAACTGAAGCTCCTTTCTCTGTGATAACTCCAGCTGTGTCAGGTTGACACAAAACTAGCCAGTACAGGTCTAAGACATGTTTGACCAGCTCACCACCCAAATTCCTCTGGTGCCGTTAATGTCTCTGTCACCCTAAGGTCCTTTGGGTCTAATCCCTGCCTTTGGTCTTTCTGTGCTATGCACAGGGTGTGGTCAAGAAGACCTTCCAGGCTGGATCCGTAGCTTCTTGATCCAAATTAGGAGTGGAACAGACATTAGAAGGACAAAATGGCTCCTCCAGCACTGTAGCCAGCTGAGTCTGTCTGGGTTGGGACCCCTAGGCTCCTGCATGGTTAGGACCTGGGCTTTCAGCCATAGCCAGGCTCAGGCCTCTACAACCATGGGGTCTTGGTGAAGTCACGTTGTTTCTCTGGGTTCTGTTGTTCTCAGTGCAAAATAGAGCAGTCATTCCTCAGGTGTGTGTGTAAAGATAGGTGCAGTGTGGAAATCTTGAAGGCTGGGTTAGCCAACTTGGATTTGCAGGCCAAAGCGGCACTCAAAATGTCATCTTTTCCTCTTCTCCTCTTCTTCCTTCATCAGGAAGGCTTGGCAGAGGGATCCTGAGTCCCCTCCCCCTCTTCTCCTTCCTTCCTTCCTTCCTTCCTTCCTTCCTTCCTTCCTTCCTTCCTTCCTTCCTTCCTTCCTTCCTTCCTTCCTTCCCCCCACCCAGGCAGCTCCTCTAAGAACGTCCAGGCATTACTGTAATACCCCCACTCTACAGTTGGTGCCCTCACTGGTTACTGGTATTTCTCATTCTGCCGCTCAGCTGCCCTGTGGCTGAGGACTGCCTTATCCTGTCTTTCCCAACCTGCTGAATCCCTTCAAGAAACACCAGTGTCGGGCATAATAGACTCCAGCAAGATGCTGGGAATGAGAAATGGCTGTGTCTCTGTTTGCTTTTGTTTCTGCGGCCGCCTCCTGCTGGAAGCTTGAGTGCAGAGCTCTGATTATACACGTTTCATAATTAATCACTTCTTGCTGGCGATTGTCATTCCAAAGGCAGTACCGCCAAGTTTTTACTGACCTTGCTTTTGATATTTAGAAAACGAGAAAACGGGATGGGTATGCAGGCTGGACTTGGAAAGCAATTTATGGTGATTTGTCCCTGAATATGCAGCAGTGTGGGCTACAGATTCCCACGACAGATAGGTGAGTTTCCGGGGCAACATATTCAAATGAGCTTCATAATCGTGCCATTTGGCTCTTCCCACGAGTGCGTTCAGATGAATGGTGGTGGCTGATAAGGAGAGTTTGCTGCTTGGGCTGGGTCTGAGCAGTTCCTGCTTATTGATCCTTAATGACAGCAGAATTGCAGACAGGAAACTCTTCTGATCACACAGTCTGTCCAAGCAAGCGGGGCTTGCAGGTGGCACATTCCCTCGCCCTTATACACTGTCTTCAGTCTGGGCTCCGAAGAGCCAGAATCCCTGGCAGGGTCAGCTCCTGCATCCTTCTGAGGGCAGCGACTCCTGCTGGGAGTAATGTTCTGATTGCTTCTGCCTGGTTGGATTGATTGCTCTTACTGATGTCTGGCTGGAGGAGTCGCTAGCTGAGAGTCACAGTTGGAGTTATATTGGGAGACTAAGGTGCTGTGTAGATATGTCATGGCTTGTGTTGGTTTTGTCTATACAGACAGTTCTAAACTGTGGCAGCTTCCATAGGAGATGGCTGGACGTCACAGAGGGTTAGGGGTGGGCAAACATGGCAGAGGGGATGTAACTGCTCCACACAGACCTTCAGGGATCCAGGCCAATGGTGAGTGGTGGCCCTAACACTTTTCTTTTTTCTTTTCTTTTTTTTTTTTTTTTTTTTTAAAGATTTGTTTATTATATGTAAGTACACTGTAGCTGTCTTCAGACACTCCAGAAAAGGGCATCAGATTTCGCTACGGATGGTTGTGAGCCACCATGTGGTTGCTGGGATTTGAACTCAGGACCTTTGGAAGAGCAGTTGGTGCTTTTTTTTTTTTTTTTGGTTTTTCGAGACAGGGTTTCTCTGTCTAGCCCTGGCTGTCCTGGAACTCACTTTGTAGACCAGGCTGGCCTCGAACTCAGAAATCTGCCTGCCTCTGCCTCCTGAGTGCTGGGATTAAAGGCGTGTGCCACCATGCTTGGCTGCAGTCAGCGCTCTTAAACACTGAGCCATCTCGACAGCCCCAAGCCCTAACACTTTTAACATTGGCTTTTGAGGTCACACTGGGTGAGAGGAGGTGTTACAAAGGTAGCCTGCAGGAGGATCTCTTAGTGGCTACTTCTGTCCACTGGGTAGACCTCAGTGACCATGTGCAAGGCTTGGGAGTGGACAGCTGGGACCGACCAGGAAAGGTTTTGTTATCAGCAGTTGGTCCTCGTGGGCTTGTGAGGTACAGCCCGTAGATGCACATGCTCAGACTGCACGGTTCAGTCCACACTGACCTGGGGCACTGTACCTTGCTTTCCAGTTCTTATTATCTAGTCACAGTAAGTAAGCTAAGCCTGCCACAAAGCATGTAGTGAGTGGTCATTACCAGAATCATGAAGGACGGACTTTGTCGTGTTTAGCACGTGTTGTCAGCTTGGTAGGATGTGGAATCGCCAAGGAAACAGGGACATGTGTGAGGAATTATTTAGCCTGTGGGCATTCATATGAGGAATCGTCATGATTAGGTTAACTGATGTGTGTGACCCATTTTTACTGAGGGTTCTCAGGTCCTGGACTGTATACTTGACAATGTGAAGTGAACTGGCATCCATGCTCTCTGCTTTCTGACTGTGATGTGACTGGCTGCCTCAAGCCTCTGCGGCCTTGACTTCTCCGACGTGATGGACTGTACTCTTGTCCTTTTCTCACTTAAGTTGCTTTTGTCAGGGAATTTTCTCATAACAGAAGAGAAACTAAGACAGTGGAACTTCTTTTCTTTTGCCAGTCCCTTCTAGCTCCTCCACCTTCCACTTGTCCATCCACTCACCCACTCATACACTACCTGCTCATCCATCCAATAGCCTATCCACCACCCATGCAATCTACCCACTACTCACTCATCCACCTATCTATGTATCCAATCATCTATCCACTCATCTACCCACTCATCTATCTATCCACTTATTCATTCATCCATTCACTCACTCACCTACTCCATGCATCAGTCAGTCCATCTCTATCCCTCATCCATGCATCTGTCCACTATTCACTCATCCATCTCTCTATGCATCATTTATCTATCCATCTGTCCTTCTATCTACTAATCCACTCATTTATCAACTCCATTTCCACCCACCACATGCTCATCTAACCACCATCCCTACATCTCTATTACCGTGTCCATCCATCCATCCATCCCCCCACCCATCCATCTATTCATCCCCCATCCATCCATCTATCCATCCATCCACTTACTCCATGCATCCATCAGTCCATCTCACTATCCATCTATCCGCTATTCACCCATCATTCATCTATCCATCTATCCTTCCATTACTACCTGCTCATCTATTTACTCTCTCATCCATCATTCATGCATCTGTCTCCCACCTGCTTACCCACCTACTCACCCATTTATCTATTTGCCCAATCATCCATTCATCCACCTACCCATCTTTCCTCTATTACCCGCTTATTCATATAAACATTCATCCATCTACCCATCCATCCATTTATCTACCTACCCATCCAGCCAATCTACTCATCTGTTATCCAGCCACCAACTCACCGATCTCCATCAACCCACACATCCACCCATCTATCCATCCATGTGTCCACCCACCTACATTCACATTTGACTTTTACTTGTGGAGCATAAAGGAAAATGGCATAGCTTCACATGTTAGCTCATTCAAACTAGTCTAATCTCTTTTCAGAATATTTCTTGTTTCTTAAGAGTAAGCCCCGGCCCCCTGGGTTTGCATGATTGAGCTCTGGAATGGTGGTACCTATGGCATGGTGAGCTTGAGTGGTCTTGTGTATCTACCTTGGATATGTCTTAGGTTTGAATAATGTGTTTAGGGAGGTTTGTGTAGAGCTTACATCTATACTATACATCTATCCTATCTATATAGGATGCAGGGTGTGGGTGGATGCTGGCGGGTCTATTCAAGGTCAGTACTAGTGGCTGCTGAGATGTTGTTTGGTGTCTGCCATCTCTTTCAATGAGTATGCATTTAACTTTACTTTTTAATGTGTGTGAGTGCTGCCTTCATGTATGTTTGTGAGCCATGTTTATACAGTGCCTATGGACGCTGGAAGAGAGACCTGGGACTGGAGTTACAGACTTTTGTAAGCTGTAAAAGATAGACCTGGCCTTCCTCCCAGAAATAAGTCTCAGACTCAAAATGTATTTACAAATACTTGGGCCATATAGCTAGGTGCTACTCTGACTAGATCATACCTAATGATAACCCATTTGTTTTAACTTCTTCTGCCATGTGGCTGCTTACCTATGCTCAGGCACCAGGCACCCATCTCCTCGCATCTTCCCAAGCGAATCTCCTGCCTAACTCTATCCCAGAATTCTCTCTCCTCCTAGATGTTCCGCCTCCTGTTTCCTGCCTACGTCATAGGCTTTTTAATTAACAGGTGGTGCGTCTGTACAATACAGAAGATGTTCTCTCTACAGGGAGCTGCCATGTGGGTGCTGGGAACCAAACCTGGGTCCTCTGGAAGAGCAGCAGTGCTTGTAACTGCTGAGCTGATCCTCAGCCTAGACTCGTACTCCTGGTCCTGTCCGCTCCACGTTTGGGAAGCTGTTACTCTCACAGGCAGTGTGTATTTCCAAGCACGTTCTGCCTCAGTGGTCCCTCCTGCAGTCTTTCCCGAGGGGCTTGGAGTCCCTGGCTGTGAATGCACTAGACTTTTTCCTGGACTCCTTGGGTTCTATAATTAAGATGTTGCCAGATTTTCCAGCACTTGGAAAGTGCTTCAGGGACACTTCTGAGCCTAGATCACTTCATGAACAAGGGAGAAATGCAGTCATTTTTAGAGAAAAGCCCAAGTGTTAAAGCCCCTTTGGAACCAGGATCCGGTCAGGCTCCCCCACTGACTACCCTGATCCACCCTCTGCATCTCTCCAGCTGTTCAAGCAACTGTACAAAATGTTTCACACTAACTCTTGTGTATGTTGACCTCTGGGGAAGGTACTGGGAGGTGACATCTACCTTTCTAAAATGTTCTCAGGTATGCCCTTACAGATTGGCAGCCAGTGTTCAGGCCCTCATAGCACCCAGGATCCTCATAGGCATTTGCTATGAGTTTTATGAGGAGAAAATGGGGATCTGGCTTCAGGGTCAGGGCACCGCAGTACTCACTGGGGTCAGTACACCCCATTTCTGCTGCATCTGGTCTGTCGGGCTGAGTTGCTGTGACATAAGCCCTCTGGCAGGACCCTGCACCTGCCAAGACCAGAATGTGCAGACAGAGGAGAGGGACAGGGGCCTGCCTGCTTCTTATGGCTAGAGTAGGGACAGTTCTGTCATTTCTGGGCAGAAGGGTAATTCTGTCCTCAGAGTCAGTTGCCTGCAGCCTGCCTGTCACCTGAGCCTGGGCAGGATTATAAACCTGAACTTGAAGTCTGGTTGCTGATGCGTAAGTTGCTCAGAGCTCACAGGACAGATGTTGCTGTTGCTTGGCAGTTGGGGAAAGCAGGCTTGCGGAGGCCTCCTCTGCAAGTAGCTTCCCCACTGAGCCAGGTCTGCCTCTAGACCCCTCCTTCCCTCGGGTCCTTCCTGGTCACTCTGCCTTGCTGTCCAGCTGGAATGTACTGATCTCCTTTGTGTTTTCTTTTGGGACCCCCTATCTCTGCAAGGCACCCAGAGGTGGACAATATGGATATGCACTCTCTGGCCCTTTCTCTGGCTTTGACCCAGTGTGTAGTGTGACCAGTGTTGATTATTCTCTAAAGAAGGGTGCACATTTCATCCATGTAGGAGCTTGACAGTAAATGTAGATTCCTGGACCCCAAACATTGTGGAGCAGGATGGGGTGGGATGGAGTGGGGTCTGCCTTCTGTCATGTATGTGGGTTGGCGGGCTGCTAGATTCTGGGCATTTGGAGTTAGAGCACCTGCGGGCGAGGTGGAGCTAAGAGATTTACATCCATAACCCTGACTTTGACTGGGTCGCCTATCCTCTAGGTGCTCAATGCGCTCCTTCCTTCAGTGCTCACTAGTGTTTGCATGTGAGACCCTGGTGGATCAAGGATGTCAGCGAGCAAGCACAGCCTCAGGGAGCTGACCGCACAATTGTTTTTGCAATTCTCCTGGGGCTTGGCCGCTCCTTCCTGATCCCTGCACTCCCCCAGCACACACCCCTAGCTGGGGTTTGACAAAGCTGGGGAGGTGAAAGCACAGAGGATGGAGCCGGGTGTCTGAGGAGAGACGGGCAAAGCGGGGGTTGCCTCTGCTTATTATCAGGGATGCAGCTGGGAGGCGGAAATGAAAGTTGGGAAAATGTCATCATTTGACATTTCCGTGTTCAGAAGTCCCCAGGGGCCCTGGCAGGGAGGCTTTTGATGGTCAGCCGAGAGTGTTAGCCCTGGGGACACCTGGCTGTTTAGTCTCAGAGTGAGAGGCCACATCCAGAAGCACTGTGGGGGCTGGGCCACTGAGTAGCTTTTCTTCTCCTGCAAGAGCTGGTTACCAGGCTTCAACAAAGCCCCGAACTACCCCATAGTTTTCTCAGGGTCCTGTGTATGTATGTCTCTCTGAAGGCTCTGCTTGGGGTCACTAGGGTCAGTCTCCTCCCTGCACAGGCAGTAGACGGAACACATAGCACGTTAGGATGGAGGGAAGGGCATCCCAGTCATGTTACACCATTGGAGGGCCGCCTGCTGTGGCTCTGGAGCGGAGTCCTCTACAGACTGCTAAGCTTTCGTCTTGTAGCAACAAGGTATGTGTGCCCAGGACCAGGTTTAAGCCAGCTGCAGGATTGATACCATTCCCTAGAACTACAGACAGATACACAGACGAGGAAGACCTACATCTACCTGTTGGCAGTCCAAGTCTCCACTTGTGGGGATGAGACCTTGGCTGTGTATCTGGTTTGGCAAACAGGTTGTGGCTTCAGTGCTGTGACAATTGGTGGCTGATGCCATCTTTGGACTCTTAAGTTTCTCTGTCTGTGTTGGCTCATATATCAGTTGATTAGCGATTAACAATGTCTGACTCAGGAGGCATAGGAGAAGGGCAGCTACTGGCCAAACCCTTCAAGGCATGCATTTCTAGCATTCTGTTGAGTACCTATAAGGACATAATATTACCTTAATTTTTTTCCCCAAAAATATTTAGAGCCCTAAAAAGCCAAAAATAACAACAAAAGCCATTTTGGGTGTTATCTGTGAAAGGCCCCTTGTAGAGCATGCTTCTGGGAGCCACGACTGGGCCAGCTGCATATCAAGCCCTTTGAGACTTGTCTGAGCAAAAACAGAGGACCCCAGTTATCCCCACCATAACTTCCCTGAGTCTTAGCCCCTGAAATATAGACACTGACAGGAGACCCAGACACACACACACACTCAGCTGTGGACTGAATCCATCACCCATTGGGCATAGAAAAAGCCTCCGCTGTGGTGTTTTTCCTTTGAAAATTGCTACTGAGTACAGACTAGCCTAAGGGAACTCCAGGGAGTCCATTCCTGCCTGAGGGCTTTGGGTAAATGAGAGTGGCTCTTTTCCTTACCAAGTATGCACGGTGAGGTGGTAAGGTCTGGAATCGTATGGCATGTGGCAACCTCTGAGCTCGCTTTCCCATGACAGCCAGGCTCTGGCTTGCCCTAGTGTCTATAGAGTGAGCAGTGGCTTACAAGACAGTTTTCCTGTGTTTCTTCTCCCACCCCAGGTGCATGTGTGCACATAGATGTGCCTGCAAAGCTCGCACATGCAGGCATATGAACAGTATACACAGCTATGCTCATGTGCACCCATAGGACCCGTGAACCTTCTGACACGAGTGTGGCACTCTGGTTTCAGCTTGTGCATGGTGCCTGCTGTCGGACATGCTTTGTATCTGCTTATCCTGTTGATTAATCGCAATTGTATGTCATATTCTATATTCTAGGGCCAGCCATCTCCTCCTTCCCTCCCTTAGTGTCTTCATATTGACCTATGAACCTCCCTGCCCCCTCCACCTGCTTTCTGTGCGTCGTTATGAAGCTTTGTGGGAGAACTCAGTCTGGGGGAGGGGGCCCTCTCTGTCTGGAAGCTCTTGGCTTATTAGGGCTGGACCAGGTTGTTGGGGCTGAGGAATGCCCACTGCTGCTTGCCCTGTGTTTCCAAGTGTCTTAGTCAGGGTTTCTATTCCTGCACAAACATCATGACCAAGAAGCACTTAGGGGAGAAAAGGGTTTATTTGGCTTACACTTCCATACAGCTGTTCATCACCAAGGAAGCCAGGATTGGAACTCAAGCAGGTCAGAAAGCAGGAGCTGATGCAGAAGCCATGGAGGGATGTTATTTACTGGCTTGCTTCCCCTGGCTTGCTCAGCCTGCTCTCTTATAGAACCCAAGACTATCAGCCCAGAGATGGCACCACCCACAAGAAGCCCTTGATCACTAATTGAGAAAATGCCTCACAGCTAGATCTCATGGAGGCATTTCCCCAAATGAAGCTCCTTTCTCTGTGATATACCCAGCTGTGTCAAGTTGACACAAACCTAGGCAATACACCAAGCATGTGCTTTGAGGAACATGCCAGCCTGGGGAGACATTACAAAGGTCCATGCATCTCTGTACCTGGGACTCCTTAGCCTTTGGCATCCTGGCTGGGAGCTGGTGTCTGCTGAGATGTTTGTGGATGTGTGTGGATGTTTGTGTCTTTGTGGCACCGACCGGAGCTATGGTGTGACTCTGGGCCTCCATTTCTCTGTCTCTGAGATGGGTTAGTACTTACTATGAACACAGGGTGCTGTTATCATATAGACCCTTCTAGAATAGTAGCACTGGATGAGACAGAACCCACAGCAGCCCTGTTGAAACATTTTTTCCTCCTGCTAAAGATAACAGTTTTTTTGGGTGGCTCATAAGCAGGCTAGAGAGTTGTGGGGGGAAGCACAGCCTCATAAGTGGAAATCCATCCCTCCTGGAGGCAGCCCATCATGAGCACAGCAGCCCTCAACAAGTGTTAATGTGGCCGAATAATAGATTTCACGCAGTAAACACTGCTCAGGTGCTGAGCCTGAAAAGCTACAGTTTCTGTGCTTGCAGAACCCTTGGTGTGGTTTGTGATGACTTCCTGATCATCATCTCTTATAGAACTCTCTCTTGTCTCCCCTAGGTCATCTCTTCAGTGTCCCGTCTGTCCCTGCACAGCATCGCACAGAGCAAAGGGATCAGGTGAGCTCCCGAGTGAGTGACAGCGACAGGTCACAGAGACGCCCCTGCCTATGGGCCTGAACCAGGAGCTTTCACACTGCACTCTGGCTGTGGATGAGCAGCAGCCAGGGTTGTGTGAGAGAGTGTTCACGCTGGGGAAATCTTGCAAGCATGTTATGATGGCTGCAAAATTGCTTTCAATTTAGGTAATAAGATCAGCAAATTAATCCTAGCACAGATCATTGCCTGCTTGAATGCACCTCTCCGAGCTCTGGACCAGGGTCCTGGTTTGCGTGCTGGAGCTGGTGTGAGTTCACAGGGCTGGGCGGTACACTTCCCTGCCAGTAGGCCTTAGGGCTCCCATAGGGCCTCCAGAGGACCCAGCCCCCATAGATTGCCTCACTCTGATCTGCATGGACAGGATGGCCCAGCCGCTAATGTTCCTGTGGCTTGTGATCTCTCTCCAATGGATGCTCGAGTGGAATGCAACGGGGAGGGTTGGGCGGCCCAGGTGAGGCCCCGTTATTGAAGAAATGGACCTCTGATAGGTCAGGATCAGGATGCTCACCTGGGGTTTCCTCTCACCTGGGGCTTGGGTACATAGAGCTGTTCATTTTAGCCATGTCTGAAGGCATTCCTAGGATACAGGCCAGTGGCGAGGGTGAGAGAAAGAGTCTCTCTCTATTTTAAAAAGATTTATTATATGTAAGTACACTGTAGCTGTCTTCAGACACTCCAGAAGAGGGTGTCACATCTCATTACGGATGGTTGTGAGCCACCATGTGGTTGCTGGGATTTGAACTCAGGACCTTCGGAAGAACAGTCAGCGCTCTTAATGGCTGAGCCATCTCTGCAGCCCCCAAAAGAGTCTCTGCTGACAGTTGAGAATGTGGGTCACACATCCTGAGGCTGCTAGCCTCTCGAGTGTTGCCTTGGTGTGTCTTCTTTGTCTGCAGGGCAACATGCTGGGTCCCTTGGTGGTAGCCGCTGGCACTTACAGAGAGTCATAGGGCAGGTGCCATGTCAGTATATTCATTGCATGAGCTCTTAAGGGACTTAAGTTTTTTGAATCAAAGCCCTTTTCATTTTGTTAGCCAGAAGGCAGGCTGTTTTAAAATATTTTCAAAGAAAACATGAAACAGAAAAGGATGTTTGCAACACTTGTAGGGTTATAATGACCAATGGCTAAGAGCTGATGTGATGGGATGTGTTCCACTGAAGCTGAAGTATATTTAACAGTTAAGGCTAGCCTGGGCTTCAATGTAAGCCTGCTATCAAAAACAACATCAACAACTAAAACAAACTTTAAGCAAAAACCAGAGAGTATGTTCTGTCCCCACAGCACACTGGCTTGACAGAGCAGCATGCACCTGTCAAGCTCCCTGTGCCACCCAGTACCTCTGTAGTACTTTTTTTTTTTTTTTTTTTTTTTGGTTTTTCGAGACAGGGCTTCTCTGTGTAGCCCTGGCTGACCTGGAACTCACTCTGTAGACCAGGCTGGCCTCAAACTCAGAAATCCGCCTGCCTCTGCCTCCCGAGTGCTGGGATTAAAGGTGTGTACCACCACGCCAGGCTACCACTGTAGTACTTAAAAAGTTCCATCTAAAGATGTCCAGTTAAAACAGCGTCATATCTGGACACAAAGGTTTGGGCCTTTTGTTTTGGAAACTAATCAGTTGTGAGTTCTTTGCCACGCTCGCCTGTCACTGCTGGTCCTCATCACAGCTGAACATCCGACCTGGTGCGACATGCTCTGCATGCTCTGTATTGTGCATTCCCAGACAAAAGTGACGTTCTCTCAGTAGATTCCTGCCAACAACTTGCCCTGCACAGAATCCTAAGTGTGTTCTCTTCCTCGTCTCATTATAGTGTCCCCAAACTGGAGGAAGGCCAGCTGCTCTGGCCTGCTGTCAGCCACGTGTGATTTGGTGGGGGTGCCTGGGTGTGATCCAGCTGCCATTCCCTACCCTTTGCAGCAGAGATGCCTTACGGACAGTGTGGGTGGCTTTCGCTTGGACCTTTGCACTTGACCATGAGACCCTGGTGGTGGCTTACAGAGTAGCTAAGATTCAGCCCCATGCCTGTCCTGGTTGTACCCTCCCTGGTTAATGTGGGAACATCTCTCTACTTCCATGATTGAACAGAGGCCTCACAGGGTACAGAAAAGTTTGCCACAGTCCTTACAGTGAAGGAGCCATGTTAGCAGATGAGGAAGAAGGCACTTGGAATCTTGGCCAGCACGGAGAAGGGCATAGCTGGTGGTACCTTTCTAAGCAGAGTCCTACAAGGTTTCATCTGCCAGCTGTCCACCTTTGACAACAGGCCAGTGCATTGTCGATAGGAACCCACCAGGCAGATGGTCATGCAGTGGTAGTCAGTCATGGGGACACCTCAGTCATCTTGACCATACTGATCTGTGACTCGGAGCCCCACCGGAAGCCCAGGCCTGGAGGGCTGCAGAGGATCTGCCAGAGGACTTGACCAGCTCAGGCAGACAGGTGGAGCTTGCAGGAGCCAAGCCTTCTTTTGGAGCATAAGTTTGTGCCTCCAAGTATGCCAAGTCATCCTCTTACTTAACCAGGGCATGAGGAGGCGTGGAGGATAGATGGAGAGGCGTCTGCAAGGTGGCTCAGGAGGAAAAACACTCGCCGACAAAGCTGGAGGACCAGAGTTCAATCCCAGGACCCAAGTGTGGGAGGAGAGACCCCTGCAAGGTGTCCTCTGATCTCTCAGTGTACCCACCCCTCCCCCTAGATACTTTTTTCATGGGGGAGGAGCCTCTTGAATGATGGAGGGTGGCGCTTTCACTAACCCTAGCCCTCCCATGGCCTCCCGGGCAACATTGCATCCTCACAGCTAGACTCTAGTTTGCCTTCTAGTGCCTCTTGCCTCTCCTTGGTCTAAGCAATGCTGGATCATTCTAGAGAAAATGGTGTCTGTGCCCTGCCCCTGTGTAGCACCCTGCTGAGCCGGCTGAGTCTGACTGCTCTCTCTTCTTCCACGTGGGTTGAGATTGTTGTAGAGACCTGGATTTTCTGAGGGGGATGGAAGCCTAACATGCTGTTTAAAAAGAATCCTTTCCACAACTCTTGTCCTTTCTATAACAAGCTGATTTTCTGTAAAAAGCTTCAATTATACTTCTCATAGAATGAGTTAGAGACTTAATCCGAGTCTCATCCCACTTAGTAGGGGAATCAGACACGCGGGGGTAGAGGAGGAAGAAGGGTGAAGTGTCCCCGGAGTGTGGGCCTGGAGGAGGCTTAGTCCTGGCTGGAACCCACGGGAAACCTAGGGGATGTCTGAACGAGGTCAGAATGGCCAGGAGGAAGGACATGTTTAAGGGTAAAACTACCTGTAGGTCAAGGCCAAGGGTGGACGTGTGGGGAAGGGACGCCCCCACACTCTAGGTGGTTTGTTAGGTGAAGATGTGCCCAGTGCTGTGTCTTAACCCCTTGGGGTTGCTTCGCTCTGTGGGGTTCAAAGACCCTGGTACACAGTGATACCCACAGGCTACGGCCCATGAAGCCTGAATGGTGCCCCCAACCCAAGATGTACCATCCTCCCAATCTTTGGGCACATCAGAGGGATCCCGGGAGGCAAGGTTCAGAGGCGAGATTGGGATGATGCACTCTGACCTGGAATACAATGGGAGCAGCCAGCAAGGCAAGGAAGCCTCCTGACAGGACACAAGCATGCTCCTGGGTGACCTGTTTTGGATTGTGGTCTCCTGAGCCATAAAGTGGTAAATTTGTGTTCTTTATGCCCCTCCTCTCCAATTTGGGGTGACTTGTGGTTGCAGCTAGGACTCAGAGAAGGCCACCCCTGTGGCAGATCCCCAGGACTCTTGGGGTGAACTGGCTTCTCCCTTAGAAGATTGCTCCTTGGAGCAGAGCCATCCCAGACCAACCCTACCACACTGTCACTTCTAAGTGTTGAGGTAAAACTCACTGTACTGGCTGGTTTTATGTCAACTTGACACAAGCTGGAGTTATCACAGAGAAAAGAGCTTCAGTTGAGAAAATGCCTCCATGAGATCTAGCTGTGGGGCATTTACTCGATTGGTGATCAACGGGGAAGGGCCCCTTGTGGGTGATACCATCTCTGGGCTGGTAATCTTGGGTTCTATAAGAAAGCAAGCCAGGGGAAGCAAGCCAGTAAGAAATATCCCTCCATAGCCTCTGTATCACTTCCTGCTTCCTGACCTGTTTGAGTTCCAGTCCTGACTTCCTTTGGTGATGAACAGCAGTGTGGAAGTGTAAGCTGAATAAACCCTTTCCTCCCCAACTTGCTTCTTGGTCATGATGTTTGTGCAGGAATAGAGACCCTGACTAAGACATTCACACAACATAAAATGTCTTTTATTTTCTTCTCAGACTCAGGGTCTTACGTACAGAGCATAGGCTGGCCTTAAACTCACTATTCTAGCTGAAGATGACTTCTACTTCCTGATGTCATGCCTCTGCCTTTCTGATGCTGGGATTACAGGTGTGTGCTATCTCACCTGAGTAATAGGATCATTTAAAGGTGCAGCTGGCAGCACAGCACTGCGCAACTATAGACTTGTGCTAGTTCCAAATTATTTTAATCCCCTGGGAGGCAGTTTTTGTCTAGGAGTCAGGCATCCACAGTCTCTGTGGAGCCTGTTTTCATGGTTCCTCACATGGCAGGCAAGGTCAGAGTACCCCCAATCTTTTTTTTTTTTAAAGCCTTATTTTATGTGTATGGTTGTTTTACTGAATGTATGTATATGTGCCATTTATGTGCCCGAGGAGGAGTTAGGGATGATTGTGAACCTCCATGTGGGTGCTGGGTGCCCAGCCTGGGTTTTCTTCAAGAACAATACATGCTCTTAACTGCTGAGTCATCTCTTCAGTTCCACACTCTTAAAAACTCAAAAACAAAGTCAAAAACTCCCCAAACCCAAAACACTTGTATTTGTTTTTATGTGTGAGTGTCTGCTGTCTGTGTACCATACGTGTGCAGTGCCCGTGGAGGCCAGAAGAGAGTGTCACATCTCCTGGAACTGGAGTTACAGTGAGCTTCCCAGTGTGGGTGCTAGGAACCAAATCCAGGCCCCTTGCAAGAGTGACAGTGCTTTTAACTGCCCAGTTCTCTCTAGCCTGCTTCTTCCTCCTTAAGCCTCCCATCCAAACAGACCATGGTCTACTGGGTCCTTTGCCACTGGATAGGTTTCTTGGCTGTTTCTGCTTCCCAACTGTTAGAACAGGGCGCCGTCATTGGCACTGTCTGATGGGTAGGCCAGGCAGAGGTCATGGCTGGGATCAGGCTGTGGTTTGGGTGGGAGAAACAGAATGTTCCTGGTACTAGGGGCTGTAACAGCAGTTCTTCAATAGGCAGCAGATTCTCAGCATATCAGACAGACACACCCGAATCTAAATCTAAGAACAACAGAACATTTGGAATGAAAAACGAAGGCCTGGTGAGTCACTGGCTGCTTTAGAGAACCAGATCTTTGATCTTTTGGGGGTGGTGGGAGGTCCTGGGCCACAGGGCCTCTGAGATGTGGTCCCCACAGGGAGAGCTAGTCCCCTCCACAGGTCCAGGTCGTAGGTAGAAGGTCCTGTGGATGTCAGCCGGTTTCTTGCTGCTGTTTCCTCCCCGTCTGCCCCAGCAGGGTTGCCTTTATGCCTCCAATAGCAGCGAGGTCTCCCATCAGGATCCACACCCTCATTGGGCACCTCAAATGAGGAAGGACACCCCCAGGTGATGAGGACTGTGTCTTGACCTCGTTTTGGGACATTTGGATCATCTCATTAGGAACAAATATGAATCCTCTCAGCACACAAAGGAACACAGACAAAGGGCAAGTATCTTGGCAAGGAAATTCATTTTTCAAAGGCGGTTTGCCTGAACATAAACTGGGGTAGCAACACGCTGAGGCCAACAAGGCTCTTGCCCTTTATCCCTGGCATAGGTTTTGACCATGTCTTATCTTATTGGAGGATGCTTGACCTCTCAATCCAATGCCATCAGTCGATTTGATCAGCTAATCTGCTCAGAGTGGGAAGAAAAGGTTCAGGAAATACGAATCCTTGCCAGGCCGATGACCTTTGGTGTAAAAACAGAAACAAAAAGACAGGGTAACTGCTTTAGAATAGAACAAATAAACAAATACCCCATTTTTAAACATCTGAAAGCTGCGAGGCTGGAGTAAGACCTTCATCAGAGGGCTAGGTAGGCTTTGGGGACCTTGCACACATGTTCTGCAGAGCACTGTCTACTGGGTAAGGCCACCATCCATCAGCGTCTTAGCGTGACTCCAAGTGTCTGTGCTTCTGTGATCCTAGTCTTTAACCTGGCCCTTTCTCCTGAGCTGGTCCAGCTAGCTCCTGCAGTCCCCCCTCCCTCTTGAAATGTCCCTGCTTTCTTGTTGGCATGGATCCAGTGGGTGACACCCCATTTCCCAGCTGGTGCTGCCTGACTAATTCCAGGTAATTGGACTGTCTGAGAGAGGAGCATTTGGATGGGAAGTGGCGATTTCCATCAGCTGCTCTTCTTGCCAGCAAGATGGTTTTAATTGTCCCACCTGGTGACATCAAGCATCCTGACCACCTGGCCCTGGTGAACCTGCTGTCAGGGTTGAGCTGAACCGAGTGGCCAGCTTAATTGAAGGAGAGTCTTTCCTCTCTGCAGGAGGCAGCACAGTGGATTTCCCATGAGTGATTAGGATGACGATCCCTTTACCCGGGAGGGAGACAGAGGGCCATCTCTAATTGCTGTGTGTCAAGTTCGGGGTCCAGGACACATGGAACCCCTCTCTGATTGAGTCAGCAACCTGCTCCATCATTGATCAGTAACAATGAGGCAAAAGCTTAGTGGGAAACAATGTGTGGGAGCCTCAGGCCTGCCTGGCCAACTTACTTTTCTCCCTGAGGTCTTTCCTGTATTGTCCTGGCCCTTGCTTTGGTCTGCAAGGTCATATGCAACAAACCAGGGCAGCCGAGGGGTTAGGGTAGGCAGGAGACAGAGCACACATGTGTCTCACCACTGTGAACTCTCAGGTAGGCCGGGATCTGCTCATCCTGGCATCTCTGAGAGTCCATCTGTATGGTCAGAAGGGCAGAAAGAAGGCTTCTGGTTTTGATAGAGGAGGAGGAGGAGGAGGAGGAGGAGGAGGAGGAATGGTGTTTCTGGTGGTAAAAGCGGCATTTGGGGAAAGGTACTTGGTGGTCCTGACTGGGCAGTGCTTGAGTTGAGGCAGAAGAGAAAGGAGGGGAAAGAGCCCAAGGCAGCAAGTCTGCATGCTTTGGCTTCTTTAGTTTAGGATCCTGGAGTGGTTGTGGTCACCAGGGCTGGTGACAGCTGTCCCTGGTATAGAGGTGCCTCAGTATGGTGAAGGGCACAGAGAATATGGTTTGAGAACATGTCTACTCAGATGGCTCTCATCTTGATGTGGATGTCCCCAGACCTAAAGAGCTGCTGTAGCCAGGCAGTACTCAGAGTAAGGAAAAGGAATAACTTAGGGTGGTGTCAGCCAAGGCTGGCAGTTCAGGCTGTCCTCACCCTTGAGGGATGACTTCCTATCCAGCAAAGCATGTCAGCCTGGCGCGAGGCAAGCCCGTGCATCTCGTTTCTCTGCTGTGGGTGGGACAGCTTTGCACCAACCTCTGTCTGCTCTGGCCAAGAATCTTGGTGAGCCGTTCTCAGGAAGGATGAAAGCCATGGAGTAGAGGGAAGGCCTTTCGTGAGGAGCCACAGAGCAGTGTCATCTGCTGCCCTGAAGCAATGGCCTATTTCACTGGAGAGAGTAGAATGGAACCTCATCCACCCTCATGAGGAGCCATTTTATTATTCAGAACCCATGCCACCTCCACCTGGATGCCCGAGTGGCTGAGGGTTAGAGTTATACGCCTGCTAGCTGAGGCCTTGGCAGCCATCTTTAAGGGGGGGGGGAGTTCATAAGAAGTAGGCTGTTCCCCTGATCAGTAGGTAGCTGACAGAGAAGCTGTGGATTGTACTGGTGCCTCCTTGCCAACCAGGGTGTCTTGTCTGCCTCTCACTGAAGTTGGTCAAGGCTGGGATTTGTAGGCCTCACTGCACTGCCCAGTCTCTGGTAGTCATCCCACCCGGACAGTCACTATAGTGATAGCTGGCTGGGCAGAGTCTCCCTGAGGGCTGCTGGCATCCCACCCGGACAGTCACTATAGTGATAGCTGGCTGGGCAGAATCTCCCTGACGGCTGCTGGCTTTTCTCTGCGATTCTGTGCACTTCTTAGCCTGTTTTCTAGGTTGTTGCTAACCATCTTAACTGAGCCTAGGGACAGAAAGTGATTGATTAGTGATGTCTGCCATGCTCTGAGGGGACAGGCCTTAGTTTATCTGATCACATCAGAATCCCAAGGGACAGGTCCTTTGGCCTAGGCAGCTTGCCAAGGCCAAGGCCACTGGGCTGACCCTTCATTTCCCAGCAGCAAGTTGGCAGGATGTTGGGGGATGGAGGAGAACCTCCAGCTGCTGTGTTACTCCATTCCCCTTGGCAGCTCAGAGAGGGGAGGGGTCTTGCCTGAGGTCACATGGGGACTTGGTGGTACAGAACTCCTTACAGTATCCCACTCCCAGGTCCCCTAAGCAGGTCCTGTCCATATGGCCAGCTTTGCTGTGATTGTGAAGGAAGCCAGCTGTGTAGACAGTTGTGGGGACTGTGGCAGATTCAAGACCTGTGGATTCATTCTGCCTTCTGACTCTGGCAGGCACTGATATGAACTGGGCAAAGCTGCTCCACTCATGTGGAGTGCCTACAGCTCTGTGTCTTGGCTCGTATGATTCATGGGGTCATTCTAGAAACCAGAGCATGAGAAAGGAACAGGCCCCACCAGGACGAGGGTCACAGCAGGAAGGCTTTGGAGAGGCGGAAGGGAACATGCTCTTTTTCAAAAGCTGCTGCATGCTTCATGACCAGGACATCCATAAAGCTTGAGGCAGTCTGAGGCTGGGAGAGGCCCTGTTGGGGCTTGCTTGCAGAATCTAGCTGAAGCCAAGAGTCTGGACCCTAAGGTCAAGGACCCTAGGCAGACCCAGACCTGTCTCTGGTCTCTGAACTGTCACATAGCAGATTTGTCATGTCTACTGAGTGCCTAACATTGTTCAACTCAGAGCAGACTTCCCAGGCCTGGGCCAGGAGGCCTTGAGGGGAGCCTTTTGGTTCTCAGCAGAGCTTTGATGGTTCAAGCTTTGTCCTGGGTAGGGACTATGCCGCAGTGGTGGTTGGTTGGCTCCTGGGGCCTGAGCTTGGAGGCTGGGAGAGTGCAGTTGGCCAAGCTCTGGGGACCCCTGAGGCCTGTATGGGAGGGCCTGGTCCCTGGAGGATGCATCCTAAGTGTTCATTCAGGCTGTCTGCCTGGGGTGTTGCCCAGGTGGGAAGTGTGTACAAACTATGGTCGCCTGGGAAGAATGAGTCTATTGACCGTCTGCGTCAGATTGGTTTGTGAAAATGTCTGTGGGGAATCATCTCGATTGTTAATTGATGTAGGAAGATGCAGCCCTCCATGTGTGGAACCATTCCCTGGGCCCTAAAGCATTTAAGAGTGAAGAAAGCTAGCTGGGCATAAACAGCAAACAAGCATGGCTGCCTTGTTTCCTCTGCTCTTGACGATGGCTATGATGCTGCTCATGTGCCCACCACGGCGTTCCGTTACCGGCCTGATCAACTCTTCCCCCCCTAACTTTTTTTTTTTTTTTTTTTTTTGGTTTTTCGAGACAGGGTTTCTCTGTTTAGCCCTGGCTGTCCTGGAACTCAAGGGGGACCTGGGCGCAGGAATGCCCTGTGTATCTATCTGCTGGCCTCTTCCTACCAAACCTCTGCCTGCTGGAGGCTCTGAATCCAGTGTACTAGAAGCTGAGAAGAAACATTCCTGGGTTATCAGCAGAGGCTCCTCCCTAGGGTTCTCCAGACAGGGCAGGCCACAGCAGAGCCCTGTTTCTGTGGAGCTCTAGATGCAGGCCACAAGGGCCCTGAGGGAGCTGGGGGTTAGTCGGAGTCTGGCTCTGAGTCAGCTGTACCCTACTTCCCTTATCCCCACCCCTGTTGGGCCTTGACAGAGACCAGAGATCACTGTCAGGGCTGTGGCTGTGGCTTTGCCTTAATGTCCCCACTTCCCAAGTCTCATTAAAGTGGCAGAACCCTCTTATATGTCCAGTCTGGCTTCTATTGATGAGTGGATGGTCCTAGCCCAACCCTATGGTAACAGAACTCCTCCTGTATCACCAGACTCTGTCCCCACATGGCAGAGTTCTTATGTTCCCTCTGCCCAGGAAGCCACTGGGATTATTCTGCTTAGAGCAGGATCCAGGTGCCCTCACCGTCACCTCCCTTGCTATTTGTATGGAAGTGCCTGGTTTGCCCCCATTTATCAGATGAGGTCACTGAGGCTAGAAACTTAGACCCTAACTCCTGTAATTCTGATTCCAACCTGGACCTTTGAAGTGAGAGCATGCCTTCTGCTGCAGCCACTCAGACTTTCCCAGGCCAAAGCTGTTCTCTTCCCTGCTCTCTGTTGGTGGTATGACACTGGCCTGCTCCTTTGACAGGAGAACTAGCAGGGGTGTGGTGTGGAGCAAGGCACACTACTCACCCCACTGTCTGGACTGGGCGGGATGGCGGCCGAGGAGACCAATCACGACCCGTCTGTGGGCATGTTTTGACAGTTGGTGCTGTTTAGTAGGAGAGCTGTTTTTAATAAGACAGACACCAGGGTTTCAAGGCCTTCCCGCCAATTAGGATGTGGCTACCCAGGTGCCTGTGTGAATAATTAAGCAGTTGTCATCCCCAGGCTTTTGGTGTGCACCTTTCAACTCTGCTTAGCTGCCTTCTCCCTGGCCAAGTGGTGCCAAAGGGACTTGTGGTTCAGTTGTGCCCCTGTGTGCCTGTCTCTGGGCTTTGTCACCAATGCTGGCCTCTGTGCTCACCTAGCTCAGTCCCTCATGTCTGGGGAGGACAGAGCTGACCCTGAGGGTGGTTAGTGCCTTAGTGCCAGTCCCTTCTTCCTTCCTGTGATCTGAGGAAGTCTTGGGGTCCAATGTGGAGGCCTGGCTAAGGCCTGCAAGTAGTGTTGTCTACATGTGGAACTAAGTGACCAGTCTGTACCCATTCCAGCACTGGAAGTGTCACCCTCACACAGGGGTAGGGGTGGGAGTTGTTGCCTCTCCTTACAGGATAGGTACATCTAGGCACATGTGAGCGCTCTGGCTGTCTCACTTGCAGGACTCAGGGCACAGTCTTACCTGTTCCCACCTATTGCACAGCCAGGCCATGAAGGATCACATGGTGAGGTCACACACAGGGATTTGGTGAGATGCATACAGTCTCAAGGTCTGCACATGTTCTCCCTGAACCAGTACTAGAAAAAGAAAGCACCTAGAGGTCAAGGCCTCTGTGGACTTGTGAGGGGACTTGGGTGGTCCTGCAGGCTGCTCAAGAAGGCTCTTGGTAACTGGAGTTGGTGCTTACGGGGGCTCTATGAGACCCAGTAGAGTGGGCTTGTAGGGGAGGACCTACACCACTACATAAAGGATGCCCAGAGGGGTGATGTAATACTTGGATGAGAACCTTCCTGGTTTATTTCGATGTAAACAATTGTGCTGCCCACCTTTTGGAGTGTGGCTCAGATGAGCCAGGAAACCAGGATCTCTTACTTTCAGGGCCCTAGCTCCTGGCTCCTTCCTTCAGATCTCACCATCCCCCTGGGATGACCCAGGTGGAGGCAGTGCCTTGGCTCCTGGTCAAGGTTGTTTGTAGATACCAGTTTGGAAAGCTTGCCTATCTTACAGAGGTGAGAGAGGTTGCCTTATTCTGGGGTGGAGGAATTCTTGGGTAGAGAAGGTCCTATCCACTAGATTCAACCACAGTTATATTCCCAGGTTGTGGAAGGAGGACAGCTGATTCTGGGGTCTTTTCTCTGGCTACTTTAACAACCAAGCTGCAGATACAGATTGTATGTCTGCACTTGGTGGAGATCACCCTTCAGAGACGGGCACAGAAGTCCTAGTGCCAAAATCACAAAGCCCCAGCTGCTCCTGGGTCTGTGACAACTGGCCAGTGGCCAGCTTGAATAAATGTCCCCTGCATACATACCTTGGAGGGAGAGTAGGGGGGAGGAGAGGAAGGAGGAGGGTAGGTTGGAGTTGTTGAAAGCAGGTTGGGCTTCCTTTTGAGTTGGGCTCGGGTCTCAAGTCTCAGTCCTTTGGCCAGAGACACCTTTGTGTGGTCAGTTGTGTCCCCTGGGGTATCTGGATCCTTAGATCCAGGGTCTGGGGAGGGGTGCAGAGGAGGGCCGAGCAGGAATTAGATGCTGCTCTGGAGGTCAGGCTGCCGCTGGGCCTGAGATGCTAGGGGTTTCTTGCCTGCTGTGGCTTTCTTCCTGTGGGGGTATCCGCCTAATCCCCATGCTGGTACAGGGGAAACTTGGCTTCCCAGAGGCGAGCATGAGGAAGTGAGTGTTCAGGAATGTTCAGATATGGAAGGAGGACCTCACCCACGCTGGGGGAGCACCTCACCCACGCTGGGGGAGCACCTCGCCCACGCTGGGGGAGCACCTCGCCCACGCTGGGGGGAGCACCTCGCCCACGCTGGGGGAGCATCTCGCCCACGCTGGGGGGAGCACCTTGCCCACGCTGGGGGGAGCACCTCGCCCACGCTGGGGGAGCTGGCTTTCTCTCTGTGTGTCTAGGTCAGGATGTGTTTAGTGTAGTACACTCGTGGCTTCTTTTTTGTTTGTTTTAGATTTATTCTTTTTTTTTTTTTTAATGTGGATGTATGCTGTCCATGTGTGTGCCTGGCATCCCTGGAGGCCAGAAGAGGGGTGGGGGTCAGACCTGGAATTACACATATCTAGCCACCTCTGAATCGAGTCACTTTTCTTCCCACTCTGCCTAGATAGCCTGTTCTGTCCCCTTACATTATCCATACACCCACCACCTGTTCACCCACCTATCTGCCCACCTTCCACCCATACATCTGTGCCATTGTGGTGCTAACCATTTTGCTCTCAGATATGGACCTGGGTAGAGAGGAAGTGAGTGGCTGGGTCTTCACACACAAGGTACGCTTTGCCCTGAGTAGAGGGATCCTGGGGTGTTCACACGTGTACACACGTGTTTGTAGGGCAGGTGTACTGCAGGCAGAGAGAAGAGCTGTGCAAAGGCTGAAGTAGAGCCAGTGTAGGGACTGCAGCAGAGGGGACAAGAGGGTGGTGCTGACACAGTCCCCCACAGGCTGGTTCTAAGCCTTACATAGCCCTGGTGGCTTCCTCACCTACTGTCCCACCCAGGCAAGTCACCTGTCTTTGTTTGGCTGTGGCAGAAATTAATTGACTTTGTAGCTCTTCTCCAGGGCTTTGCGGTCCCAGCTAGTGATGCTCCAATAAAAATAGTAACTGTTTATGGGCCGTGGTCTAAGTCTTCTGCCTTTAGCAGGTCTGTGTTAGCTCCCCTGGGTGGGGCAGGTGGCGGACAAACAGGCACTCCAAAAAGTGAAAGACACTCCAAAAAATTGTGGGAAGGAGTTTAGGGCAGACGTGTCTACAAGACTGTAAAAAAAAAAATAAATCAGGGATTGAAACCTAGGAAGTTGATGCCTAGCTCCGACTCTGAGCTTCCTGCTCCTCCCTCTCCTGCCTCCTCCTTCCTGATTGTGAATGTGCATATCAGATGTCAGTCTTGGGGGGCTGGTCATTACTCTCCCCGTGTCTGAGGCTGGGTCTCTGGTTCATCACTGCATACACAGGCTAGCAGGGCTGCAAGCTTCCCGTGGGATTACAGATCTGTACCACCACCCTCAACACATGTGAGACACACATAAGTGAAGATCCAGTTATCTCCCTGCTGGCTTGGCAGGGTAGACTTCAGGGCTCAAGAGTGCTTGTTCTAGACACTCCCAGGTTTAGCCCAAACCTTTTCCCACATACAATCTGTGTTAAGGGTTTGCTTGAGGTTGTGTCCTGTAGTACTTTCTGTTGTAGAAATTATTTAATCTGAATCCTGGGGTTTCTACCCCGCCTTGGACCCTTTAGTTCCCAGATAAAAGACACATACAGCCTTTTATATTTACAGTAAGTCTTAAACAGCACAAGAGCTGGGCAGATGCCTACTCTCTGTTATTAGAATCTACTTTCCTATTACTACCCCTGAATTATTACTTACTATTTACTATGTTTTATCTGCGCTGCTCTTAACTCTGATTGGCCAGTCCTCAGGTCATATAAATGGCTCTAACCCATGGTGGCTTCTCCTTCTCCTGCACCTTTTTCTATCCCCAGCCCCAAGCCCAGGAAGCCTAAACCCCACCTATGTCTCTTCTGCCTAGCTATTGGCTGTTGGCATCTTTATTTACCAATCAAAAATAACTTGGGGGCAGGGTCCCAGGTCTACCTGGAGACTCTCATCTCTGGGGGGCGGGGGGAGCCAGTCTTAGAGGCCCAGTATCAGCATCTGAATGCAAGCAGCCTCAGACCAACCTTCAGCATGGGTACACTGCTGCTCCAGCATGGGCTCACTGCTGCTCTGATGTCTCATCAGAAGTTGCAGCCTAGCACTTCCTGCATGCCATTTTATACAGATCACACTCTGCAGGACTTAAAGGGACTTAAAATTTTTCATCTATTCTTACATATGAGGGGAATTTTTATCATAGTATTTGTCTGACTTTGGTCACTGTAACCACGTGCCCAAGAGAAACCACCGTGGGAAGGGAGGGGTGACTCATGGTTTTCCAAGTTTCAGCCCATGGTGGTGGAGAGGGCATGGTGGAGCAAGGGAGAGACAGAGGCACGGGGAGAGAGACACAGAGCCTGTGCTGCTCTTTCTCCCACCAATACTCCATCTGTCCCCCAGACTACACAGCAGCGCCACTCACATTTAGACACACCCCGTGTCTGCTTCCCTTTCTCCTAGGTGACTAATAATTTCGGTCAAGTTAACACCCAGAAATAACCCTGACGATGTTTTCTTTCTATCACAGAAGGAACATCATCCTTACTGGAAAGAGTATACTGATAACGTTATATGCTATTCCACAAGCGTGTACTCTCACGATACATTTTGTATCAGTTAAGGATAAATAGCTTACCAGGCCCAGTACTGCACACCTTTAGCCCTAGCACTTGGGAGGCAGAGGCAGGCAGAGCGCTGTTGTGCCTGCAGCCCCCCTACCCCCCAGTTTAAAATGCAGACAGAGCAGCTTGGCCTACACTACAGTTAGTCTGAGTGCCCATGACTGCTCTGATGGGCGAGGGGGTGGGGAGCTGTGGTGGAGCCTGGTGTAGAAGTGGCCCCCTTCACTGCTGAATCATCTGACACTGAAAATGTCAGCTGTCCCCAGGCAAGGAGGGGATCCCAGCCAGTGAGGGTATCCAAGGCCAGTCCCCAGCTGGGCCTTATGTTTGTAGTTGATTCCTGCTGGACCGTGCACCTGCGGCCTCGGGGAGATGCTTGACTTAATTAAAGGGGCATCTTTGTCTCCTCTGGAGATGAGTGGATTTGGCCTATGGCTTTTGAAGGCCCTGGCTACCTTCTCTTGCCTTTGATCTGCGTCCGCCTTGTCCTCCCACCTGGGCCTTTTGGATTCTCCAGGGGAGTGGCCTATGCTTGACTTTCTTAGGGCAGTCTGGGCCCTGCTCCCAGGGTCTCCCCTGCTGTCTGCTGAGCCCGGGCAGCAGGTGGAGAGTGGCATCTTTGTGCTACTTCTAGCAGAAAGAAAAAAACACGTGGGCTGGCCTAATGTTAAATTGACGTAAAGCTGATTAATGATAGAAACTATTTTATCATTTTTTCCCCCTTTGAACAAAACCATTTTAGTTTTGGACACGTTCACAGGTATCTCAATAAGGGCCAATGGTCAAAGCTTAGTTATCATCCTGGGCTTTAAGAAGTAAATGGGGAGGGGCTGGTGAGATGGCTCAGCGGGTAACAGCACCCGACTGCTCTTCTGAAGGTGATGAGTTCAAATCCCAGCAACCACATGGTGGCTCACAACCATTCTTAATGAGATCTGACGCCCTCTTCTGGTGCATCTGAAGACAGCTACAGTGTACTTAGATATAATAATAAATAAATCTTTAAAAAAAAAAAAAAAAAAAAAAAGAAGTAAATGGGGTAGGTGGTGGGTCTGGGAAGGGGAGGGAGAAATGTCTGGAGACTAAAGCTACATTACTACCCCAATGGGGTCGGTCCTCAGGTGGCTGGAGCTGCCTCAGAGTGGCTCTCTCTTCAAAACAGCCTCTTTCCTCATCCATCCACACTCCCTTTCCAAACATGAGTTCCTTTGCAGAATGAAGGCTGTTGTTCCCATTGTGAAACTTCCCTGGGGGAATGTGGACAAATGTCTGCTCATCCCAGGTATGTGGTGTGGGCACTTGCATGACCCAAAGTCTCTGAAGCTCCACAGGCGTACTCCATGTGCCCACACTTTCTCGGTCTTTCCTAGCAGAAGAGGCGCTCCCCAGGGGGTCACTCCAGTCTTTGGTACTCTGAGATGGGTCTTGGGGACACCAAGTTAGCAGAGATGCCAAGCATAATCCAATCATAGGCTAGTGAGATTTTCATGGGGGCAAAAAGGAATAAACCATCTCAAGTTGAGATAAGTAAAGGATTCCCAACTCGCTGTGTCTCATGGGGATGTGAGAAGCTTTCAGAAGCCTAGCTGCAGAAGATGGGATGGCACGGAGAGGGGGTGTCACAGGATGAGCCCCTTTACTTGAATTCCATACCTCACACTCTGAGCTGCACCCCAGTCCCCAGCTTTGGCTGCCAACGCTGCTCTGTCCCCAGCAACTCCTCACTGGTCTGCTTCGTTTACGGAAGGGATGTGGAGATGCAGTGTCCCCTGGGCCTGAGGGGACCTGGGGGGATCAGGTGGGTGACAGCTCCTCCTCTTCTCGTGCCTGAAGCTACAGCAGACCCAGAAGCAAGCAGACATGGTCTGCATCAGGAGGAGGACTGAGGTAGGGTGCTGGGAGGACGGTGGGAGGGATGTTGGTGTTAGGTGTATTCCAGGATGCAGTAGCTGTTCCCTCTGGCATTTGCTGGTCTGGAAGAGCAGGTGCTGGTGCCTAGATTGGGACAGGCTTTGTCTCTAGGAGGTGGGAGCCACTGTAGGCAGAAGCCCAGGAAAGATGAGACCAGACCATGTCTTGACCACAAGCTCTAGCTGCTTGGTGGAGTATAAACATACCCCCCCCCCCCCCCGTGTGTGTGTATGTGTGTTGTGGGGAGGGCAGAGGACCATAAAAGTGCTGGCTACCTGGGAGAAAGACTGAGAAGAGGAATCAGAGAGTCACCTAGCCATTCCAGGGCTTGGGTTTGGGGAAGAGAAGGGTCGGTATGAGTTCAGAAAAGAGGAGAGCACATGTGTCCACATTTCAGACAGAAACCAGAGTGAGTGTGCCAGCTAAACTAGCCACCAGACTGTGGGGGAGGAGGAGGAGGAGGGAGAGGAGGAAAAGGAGGGAGGAGGAGGGAGAGGAAGAAGAGGGAGATGAGGAGGAGGGAGAGGAGGAGGAGGGAGAGGAGGAGGAGGGAGAGGAGGAGGAGGGAGAGGAGGAAGAAGAGGAGAAGGAGGAGGAGGCTGGGAACATCTACTGCATCTGACTGCATGGCTCCTGCTTCCTGAGTGCAGTTTTGCTTGGTGGGAGACACCAAAGAGGAGCTGGTGTGGTAGCTGTAAGTGGCTGGAGCCACATACTGACAGGGTGAAGGCCAGCTTAGAGGCTGATGAATATGGAAGCTGCGGCTGTGAGGCCGTGAGATGGTGACTTAGAGGCTGTGGTAGTGGCACACGCTGTAGGGATCACAGCTGTCCAGTGGTGCCCTTTGGGGTCACATCTCCACACAGTGCCTGCTTCCAAGGTGCTAGGGACACCCTAGGACAGCACACCCTTGTAGACGGGCAGCCGTGATGGATTGGAGCTCTTTACAACTTTCCTTATTCTTCCTGGTCCGGGGGGTTAGGACAGCTGTTGTCCTAATAGGCTTTGACGAGCAGTAGGTACTGAGCTGCTATCTAGTCTCACCTGGGGGACTGGCCACTTGTCTACTCTGTAGCTTACCACATCTGGGGAGGCCCACATACATTTGGAGCCCTCCAGAGCATGACTGCTGTGTAGAGACTGGCAGCGTGGTGAAGGGGGATAACAGCCCTTGGACCAGGCTCTTCATGTGCTTATTGGGTACTGAGGCTTGGAGACCTAGGTAAGGGCTGACTTTCCCATGGCCCAGGGGCTGCTTTTCTGAGCCCACCAACCTAGAGGGCTAATAAACCCAGCTGCTTATGCATAGTCAAGTGAGGCCTAGAGGAGATTGCAGGCAGGTAGCCAGGATGTGGAGATCTGCCGTCCTCATATTTGCCCTCTCTCTATAGGCCTTTTCCATCAGAGGAGACAGCTGAAAACGATGACGACGTCTACAGGAGCCTGGAAGAGCTGGCTGAGTAAGTAGAGGAAGGATGATGGGGTGGGCAGGGGGAGGAACCCCAGGCTCAGCAGTGGGGAAAGCTTCGCCCAAGGCAGAGCCAGCCTTGACTGGCCTTTCTGTGATGTCCCTGCCAGAAGCTGGGGTTTCTGCATGGCTGAGTTACAGGCATCCTGTCTGCTAAGCACCCTCTGCCTTCTACAAGGCCTCCCAGCTGCCTAGTAATTACCTTGGTGTCTGTTGGTCATGGTTGGTGGCCTTTCTCCTCCAATGTTTCCTCTGTGGAGCCTGTGGGAGTGGCAGGGGGCAGGCAGCCCAGGTGAGGTGTCCTTGTGTTCCTCTTCCCTGGCCTCTGGGTGCCACACTGGCTTTAAGCAGTGGGGCTTGTGACTCAGGTGGCCTTACAGCTTCCTGCTTAGACTGTCTCTGGCAGGAGAGAGAGATGGTTCTTTTTGTTTGTTTGTTTGTTTGTTTTGGTTTTGGTTTTTGGTTTTTCGAGACAGGGTTTCTCTGTGTAGCCCTGGCTGTCCTGGAACTCACTGTGTAGACCCGGCTGGCCTCGAACTCAGAAATTCTCCTGCCCCTGCCTCCCAAGTGCTGGGATTAAAGATGTGTGCCACCACGCCCAGCGGTTCTTTATCTTTTAATGGCTCCATATAGCTTAATTCCTCTCAAGATTTTTTTTTTTCTCTACCACATACAGGCCAAGCTGGGTCATTTCCCCACAGGGGTAATAGAGCCTTTGGTCTAACTCTTCATCCTGTTGTGGTCAGATGAGTCGGATCACATGACTGGTGATCCCAGCTCTTTGCCAGTGAAGGGAGGTAGGCCACCCTGAGCCTAACAGTAGGAAGGAGAGAGGGGCCAGACAGCCCATTCTGATAGGGAAGGAGCCAGGCTAGGAGGAGCTGGGCCTGCCCGGGACCTAGTTACATAGTTTGTTATTGTTAGGGCTCAACCTGTGTGTCTGCTTTTCTCCCAAGCCCAGCCTCCTTTGTGCCTCCCAACAGACTGCTGCTATCTTCTTCTTCTTCTTCTTCTTCTTCTTCTTCTTCTTCTTCTTCTTCTTCTTCTTCTTCTTCTTCTTCTTCTTCTTCTTCTTCTTCTTCTTCCTTCGTCTTCTTCTTCGTCTTCTTCTTCGTCTTCTTCTTCTTTGTCTTCTTCTTCACCTTCTTCACGTATATTGCCTTGTTCTGAGATAAATGTGGTCCCTCTACAGACGCTATGGCCACCCCCAACCCCCCTCACCATCGTCTCTGCACCAGTTCAGAAAGGACTCCCGTGTGCTGGGATAGGGTGTTCTGAGCACCCACTGCTTACGGGCACATGCTGGGATTTGCTGCATTCACACCCTTCCCCGGATCTGAGGTGTCTCCAGAGATGGAGCCCAGTGTGTTTGCAAGGTCTGTTGGATGTGTCTAACCTTGTGACATTGTGGTATGACATGGTCATATACAAAGGTGTAATGCTCAAGGAACCCCCTCTCCCAATGATAATGTCTGGAACAAGTTTATAATTTGTGTCGGGCAGCATTCATAGCTGTTCTGCACCCCATGCAGCCCACAGACATGGTCCGGCATGCCTGGAACTCCTCATCCACAGCTTAGCTTATGTGTCATGGGCTGGCAGCCCTTTCATGCAGGTCAGTAAGAGCCTGAGACCCCTCACCTCGGGGCAGAGGGAATTCCAAAATGTGTTGCCTGTAGACCTGCGGTGGTCCCTTGGGCAGGAAGCCCAGAGTTCCTTCAGGCATCTGGTTGAATCCTCCTGTGTTATAAAGAGTCCCTCAGAGGGAAAAGGATTCCATGAAAGTCATCCAAGGCCTGGGTCCTTTGCCTGCTATGCCAGATACCACTCTGACTCTGACCCATCTCTAGAGTCGGAGAGGGACGTGGGCACTCAGGTGCAGGCAGAGCACCATAGGGGTGCAGAGGATGGGGTGCATTCAGCCTGCTGGCATAATCCTGCCCTAACCATAGGTTAGATGACATAGTTGGATGGTCCTATGGCAGCTGGGGAGCTCTGGGCTTGTGCTGAGAACAGTTCTAATGTTCCTCCTGAGTCTTCGTCTGTGTTTGCAGGCAGTGTCCCTCAGGTTGGCACAGACTGGAATTTGGAAGGACAAGGACCCTGTGGGTCTTGTGGATCCAGGGCCAGGTATGAAATAGTCTGGTGCCCTCATGTGTTTTTCCAGCCTGCTCCCCTGGAGGTGGCCTGTGTATTATGGCTCATTTCAAGGACTCCCATGTGGCGAGCCTGACCGGAAGTGGGTACCCACCTCCCTCTTCCTCAAACCCCTTCTGGCTTGCAACAGTGCAAGTCAGAGAACATGTAGCCATGTCTATCCAAAAGCTGTTCCTCAGCGACATTCATCAGTGAGCCCCTTAACCCTTAACCCTGCAGTTACTGCAGACCTGAACTGGAAATTACAGGGAAGGAGGGGGCATCTGAGTTGCTACCTTGCAGCTTGGTCCCAGGGGCTCAAGTGTAATAAATCTTCTATTGTTTTTTGTTTTTTGTTTTTTTTCCTCCTTCCCTCTCCTTTCCTTGGAAGGCAGATTACCTGGTACCCACCTCTGTGGAACTGGTAGTGATGTTTACCCATTACACAAACATACACAAAGCCAGCCTGAGGAGGGCATGAGGCGGCAGCTGGGTAGCAGCTGTGTCTGTGGGTATTGGGAGGCACATTTCAGAGTATAAGGGACAGAATCTGGAATGGCGATCAAATTGCATGTCTGCAGGACCCTTCCAGCCACCCTGACCCAGATCCTGCAGCTTGTGGTAATGGTGGTAAGGGTGTTAATCTCTGGCTTCCTCATGTGCCTGTCTCCTTGGAGTTCCGTGCACGGTGGGTCTGTTGAGGGACCATTGTATGCAGGGAGTCAGCCACGCTGCTTAGTTCAGTTGCTGCCTGCATACTGAGCCTTGTCTGTTTGTCTAGCCAGGACCAACCAGGCCTTCGATATAAAAGTGAGGTGCTGTCCCTGGCCGCCTTCTGAGACACTCTGCTCCAGACAGGAGGTGGAAGCTCAAAGGGAATTTGGGGACAAGGTGGATGGGTCACAGGGGACAGGCACAGGCTGCCTCTGTGTCCCTGGCTGAGGTGTCCTGGATCTCCATGTAGCATCTACCCACACTCAGAAAGGCCTTCCTGTGAGAGCTGCCTAGAGCTTTTACAACCTCACAGCACATAGACTAGCCATGAGTAGAGCCACCTTCTGTGCCACCTGAGGATAGTCCTGGTTGTTAGCTTGGGCCATTCACTCCTGGAGCTGTCCTCAGCACAGGCATTCCCTGCCCATGTGGTCTCGGCAGGCAGGCAGCTTGCTTTGATGTTCCTCAATTTCCTCTATAAAACATGATGTTAGTATGTGCTGGGAGGGGCTGCTGGGAAGATGGACAGCAGTGTCAGATGCTGTGAGTGAACCATGGGGTGCTCACTGGCACCGTGAGCACTTGGGGGCTCCTACCTAATCTGCCCCATTGGCTAAGAGCACCTCTCTCCCCGACTTTTTTTTTTTAATGTGTGTTATTTTTAAATTATTATTATTATTTTTTCCCCTTGTTCTGGTCAACCCCGCTCGCTCCCCACGACCCTGCTCGCTCCGGCCATCCCGCTCGCTCCACTCGCTCCAGCCAGCCCCGCTCACTCCGGCCAGCCCTGTTCGGCCCTGCTCGCTCTGGCCAGCCCCACTTGCTCCGGCCAGCCCCCCTCGCTCCGGTTGGTCTCTCCGGTCCAAGGATTCATTTCTTATTATTCTTCATAAGTACGCTGTAGCTGACTTCAGACGCATCAGAGGAGGGCGTCAGATCTCATTACAGGTGGTTGTAAGCCACCATGTGGTTGCTGGGATTTGAACTCATCACCTTCAGAAGAGCAGTCGGGTGCTCTTACCTGCTGAGCCATCTCACCAGCCCTCTCCCCGACTTTTGAGTGGCTGTGGCAGTGCCATGCGGAGGACATTAGACATGGGTTACATATGTGACTGCTGGTTTTCTAGTAGCCACACCAAAAATGTAGGAAGAAACAGGTGAAATTAATCTGAAGAATGTGTTTTGTTTGAACTGATTGACCCAAAATATTGCCAGAGCAATGTTATCTGCAGATAACAGCTGCCAACAAGTAATTGAGTTTTCTATCACAAGCAGTCAGTACTCTGGCTGGGCATATGCTGTGAGGTTGGTCCACATCCACTTGCTACATGACAGCCGTGCATAGCCCTGAGCCACTGATCTGGGCAGTGGGGAGTCGTAGTCTCAAATGTCCTTCCAGGGGCTAGAACAGAACCCCACTGAATAAGGCTCCCTTCCGAGGTGAGCACTTGAAGCTCCCTCTCTCTTCAGATTAGCAAGTAATTGTGTGATCACACAGTCAGAGCAGCTGGTTGAGATGAGGCACACAAAACATAGCCACTTAAAAATGCCATTATTAAGCAAAATAAGCCCAAAAGGAGAGGCCTGCTTTTCAATTGCTCTAAAAATTGGCACCCAGGTTTGCATAATGGCTTGCCTCTGGAAGTGTCTGATCCCATCGCCCAAGCCTGGTATTCACCCCCATCCCCTATCTGCAGGACTGGCACGGCTCTATACAGGGGGTGGCGCGGCTTTATACAGGAGGGCTGATGACACAGGAACAAATGTTACAAGTGAGGTGTAGCAGCCAGGGTCCTGGGTCACAAAGGTCTGGCTCTGTCCTCTTGTTTTTCTCTTTTGAGGCCCTCTGTGCCCAGGTGACATGGCTGGAGCATTCCCAGGGCCCAGGAAAGCAAGGGTGTACACCTGCGCACCACTGGGCTTGGGCTGTACATCTGACCGGCTGTACTCTGGGTTGCTGCCTTAAGTTGCTTAGTACCCCGCTCGCTCCGGCCAGCCCCGTACAGCACCCCCGCTTGTTCCAGCTGGCCCTGCTTGCTCCAGTCAGCCCCGCTCGCTCTGATCGGCTCCGCTTGCTCCGGTTGGCCCTGCTCGTTCCCCGGCCGTCCCGTTCGGCCCAGCTCGTTCCAGCCCGCTAGCTCCCACTGTCCCTGCTTGCTCTGGCCATCCCGTTCGGCTCTGCTCACTCCGGACAGCCTCGCTTGCTCTGGTTGGTCTCTCCGGTCCAAGGATTCATTTCTTATTATTCTTCATAAGTACGCTGTAGCTGACTTCAGACACACCAGAGGAGGGCGTCAGATCTTGTTACGGGTGGTTGTAAGCCACCATGTGGTTGCTGGGATTTGAACTCATCACCTTCGGAAGAGCAGTCGGGTGCTCTAACCCGCTGAGCCATTTCGCCAGCCTGGGCCTCAGTTTCTTCATCTCCATCTTGAAAGGTGCACAGATGTCCCTTTGAGGTCACAGGCTCCAGTCTGTCATGGCAGAGCCTGCTCTGTGCTGGCAGTGACATCATTGTCCTCTGAGGTGAATTAGTTTGTAGCCTTAAACAAATGGGCTCATGCCAAACCAGGGACTGTAATTTACCTGTAAGTGTTTAGCTGCATGTTTTATTGCATTGTAAAACAACTTTGCAGCTCTTGGCGCTTCATGTCAGCATTATGGGTAATTTTTTTTTTTTTAGATTTATTTATTGTTATATGTAAGTAGACTGTAGCTGTCTTCAGACACATGGGAAGAGGGTGTCGGAGCTCATTACGGATGGTTGTGAGCCACCATGTGGTTGCTGGGAATTGAACTCAGGACCTTTGGAAGAACAGTCAGTGCTCTTAACCTCTTGAGCCATCTCTCCAGTCCCATGGGTAATTCTTAAGGTATATAAATAAAGGTGGTTTGGAGCCCTTCTGTGCCCTGGGAGGAGTTGAGGTTGCAGGGTTGGCAGTGACCTGTGAGGGTGATCGTGTTTCTTTCACAGTTCCAAGCCTGGTCCACTCTGCAGTGGCCCTCCCTCTGCTCAACACTGTCAGAGTTTGAAATCCGTCTTCAGAGTTTTCAGGTTCAGTGCTGCTCAGGAGGCCTGTGTGCTCTGGATGCCATGCTTGGAGCCTGGGGTCAGTTGGGCATGTTTAGGATGGTTTATGTTCACCCCAGCTTCTTTCCCAGAGGGGTTAGCTTTAAAGCTGACTCTACAGAAAATGCCCAGTGGGACAGAGGGATGGAAAGCCAGGCATAGTGAGGCATACCTGTAATGCTATCACTTCAAAGCTGAGATGGGAGAATCGGGAGCTCAAGGTCAGCCTGGGTCACAAGAGACTCTCAGACCACACAGAATGTCTCCAGGCCCCTTAGGAAGCACCCCTGTTCACACGCCCCTAGGAGAAGTTTCAGACCAACCTTTTATATAGTTTGAGAAAAGCTGAAAGTTAAACCTCCTCCCATAGAGGTGGGGATGGCCCTCTCCCTCCTCAGGTCAAGTTCAACAACGCTATTGACTGAGGTGATGGGTGGACAGCAGGCTGTGGGCTAGAGGAGAGGGTAGGAGGCTCTTATAGGGAGGCCTTAGTTAGCACTGGGCTCACATTATGAAGCTCCAGTCCTGTCCTACAGTCTTGTTGCCTAAGGCTGGGACACGGGCTTCTTCCATGGGTGAAGGCCTTTTCCCTTTCTTGACTAAGCCACCTCAGCTGGACCTCCAGCATTGCCCGTGTGTCTACTTCCCAAGTGTCCCTTGGTGTCTCACTCATGCAAGATGGGCTTCTCTTTGGTGCTCAAGTTCACTTGCATCCTTTCTTGGGCTTCTTGGTCCCCGCCTGTGCGTTCTGGCCATGAGGACTGACTGAACAGAATCATGAAACCAGTGTTCATAGACTGTATCTCTCTACAGGTGATTCATGGCTATGTTAGAATGGGCCTGGGTGGGGACTTTAGAGCTTTGCGTCTGGAAGGAGATGGGCTGTGAGAGGTTAAAGGGGCCCAGGGGCCCCTTCTATTGAAGGGCAAAGCCGAGGTGGGGCTCCATGCCTGAGTAATCGCCCTGCCATCCCAAGTGCTGCCTGGCAGAGTCTGCCTTGGTGCTGATGGAGGTGTCAGTACCTGTGCAGACCTGAGACCTGCACCTGAACACGCCCATCTAGGCCTGGAGGACAGAGACCTCCTACAGGAGGTACTGCTTGGTGTGTCTTGGACTAGTAATTTGTTGTTGTTTTGAATGGAGTCACATTTTGTACTCACTTTGTAGCCCAGGCTGCCCTGGAACTTGCTGCAGCCCTCCTACCCCAGTCTCCTAAGGTCTTGAATCACAGGTGTGTGCGGCTGTGCCTGGATTAGGATTTTTTTTTCTTTCAATGTGATTATTAGCATATATTAATTACATACAATAATGGGTTTCACTGTGACATTTTCATACTCATGGATTTTGATCATATTCACGCCTCTCCCACTCCTGCTGATCCATCTCATAGCTACCCCATGTCTAGTATCATATCTGTCTGTCTGTGTACATATATGTATGTGTATGCATTCAGCTCCTGTTCCACAGTGCACACGTGGAGGTCACATGTCAGTCTTCCTCTTCCACGGGGCTTTATTCTTTCTCTGCTGTTTTCATTGGGCACACTGGCCCGTGAGCTTCCAGGGCTGCTCCTGTCTGCACTGGGATTACAGGTGTGCGTGCTGCCTTTACACGGTTTCTGGGGAGCTGGGTTCAGAGTTCCCTCATGCCTGTGCAGCAGGGTCTTTTCCCCAGCCTCCCTTCCTGGTCACCTTACCTGTGACTACACAAACAGAAGAAAATGTCTCCCCACAGATAACAAGTATCCATTGGGATGCCTCTTGAGGACTTTGAATTGTGTGCCAGGTCAGCAGCCTCTGCTGAGTCTTGGGCAGGAGACTCAGGGTCTCATTTATACCTTACTTGGGAAATTAGAGCTGGTTGTTCTGAGCCTGTGGTGACTTGTGAGTATAGCCCAGCCCTCCTGTCCAGTAGTCTGACCAACTGCCCATTTCCAGTGCCTGTGAAGAGGGCTACAGTTAGGTTGGGAACTAAGAAAAGTTTTCCTATTTCATTCTGGCCTGAGAATAACCTGGTCCCCAGGTCCCCTCATTGTGAGCCTTAGGACAGGGGGGAATGCAGTGGGCCTCAGCTGTCACTTCAGCGGCCTCCTAGGTCCCAACACTGCAGGATCTCTGTGTGGTGGGGTGGGATGGGATGGGGATGGGATGGGGACGGGAAGGGTCCTTCCTGTTACATCTCCCGCTCTAATCTTAAGATGTATGCAGCAGCAGGCAAGGCTCAGGATCTCACAGGACCAAGCCAGCCACAGCCTTTCTGTTCTGGCACAGGCAGCCAGAGTGGGAGTGATAGAGCCATGTATGGACATTTTCCAGCTAGGAGCAGAGAGCTTTGTCCTAATGGGGCCTTGCAAATCCAATGTTGTCTTTTAGAAACCCTGAGAGATAAAGACTCATGCCTGTTGTGTTGGGCACAGATGTGGCACATAGCAGCATATTAAGAGAAAACATTGCAAAATGAGTAGTCGCCTCTGAGAAGCCACCCAAGGTCCTGCCATGCTAAAAGGATGTCTTCTCTAGATATTTGTCCAGAGCACTAGGTGACCTTGACTCTGAGTTTCCACTGTTTTTCTATATTTCTGCCTGGTAGATTGAGCTTCCTTAGGGTCATCTGTAAGGAACAAAGCAGGCAGATCACATGACCTAAGCCCAGCATGGAGTGATAGAGGGAAGAGCCGGGACCAGCGAGATAGCTCAGCAGGCGAAGGTGCTTGCTGTCAATCCTGACAGCCTGAGTTTAGTTCCTGGGACCTATAAGGCAGAAGAAGAGAACTGACTTCTTCGCATTATCCTCTGGTCTTCACATTGTACCTGGTACTTGTCCCCAGCCATAGAGGGGGTGGGCAGGTGGTAATGGATGCCCAGAATATGGATGTGCAGTCCTTGTGTGAAGCATCCATTGGTGTTCCCCACATTGCTCCTGCAGAGTTCCATGCCACCTCAGCCTCAATCACACAGTTGGGGGCTCTGCCCTCCATTTTGCAGTTGGTTAATAGAGCTTCAGGAGGGGAAGTGCCTTGCTGGAGGCCACACAGCCCACACCATGTGACAAAAGAGGAACTGAAATACTGGGCCATCTGTCAGGGGCCTAGGATGTCCCTATGGGACTAGCCTCGTGACCCAGTGCTACCTTGTATGTCAGTCTGTCTGTATCTGTCCATCTGTGGATATTTCTAGGCGCTTCTGCTTGGAAGGGATTCCCAGAAAAGAGGCAGTTGCTTTTTGTGTGTGTGTGTGTGTGTGTGTGTGTGTGTGTGTGTGTGTGTGCGCGCGCGCTGGGGGGGACAGAGCCCCAGCAGACTTGAAGCCAGGCGGGTCTGGTCAGATGGTTCCCTGTTCCTACCTGCAGTCAGAGTGATTCCTCCCACAGTGAGTGATGAAAAGTGTCTAGCTGTCTGCCTGTCTGTATGTCCCCACACGCAGACCATCCAGCCCATAGCAGCCACTCTTTGCTGCCTGTGCCCTGAGATGAACTATAGTCTGGTGTGGGCTGAGGTCACAAAAAATGTCCCCTTTGGTTTCCTAGTAACAAGTTCACGGTGGCTTGTCACAGGCCTGCCTGCCAGCCTCATGCCTGAGGCTGCGTTCACACTGTGTGCCAAGCCTGTCAGCTTGATCTTTATGTCCTCTGTAAACACCCAGTGCCCAAGGCAGAGGGCAGTTGCTCATTTCTCCCTGTTTTGTAGAGTGAGTGAGCTGGGCAGCTGCCTCGTTGAAAAGCAGGATACCAGAGCCAGCTACCATGCGGGCTAGTGAGCGAGGCTGTGGGCCACAGAGGCTCAGGCAGAGCTCCTGAAAGAGCTCTGTCTGGTCTAAGGAGTTATTGCTGGGATGTGGCGTCTCTCAGTGCAGCAGCTTCAGGAAGCTTCAGGAGGGAGAGGCTGGGGCAGAAGGGGCTGGGGCAGGTGGGGCAGGTAAGGGGCCTTCACGCCATGTGACCCAGCTGTGTCTGATGGTCATAGTCCTGCCACTGTGTGGGGTTGCCACTACACACACACACACACACACACACACACACGTTCTTTCTTGTGCATTCTCATGATAGCAGGACCAAGAGGCGTGTTGTCTATAACCCTGAGAGGCCCGTGTAGCCCCTGAGCTTCCATGGCCTAGCCTTTGTCCTCACTTTAATTTGGTGTCATAAGGCATGTGAAAAGCCTTGGGGTCTGTCCCAGCTTTCTCTCTGTGTGAATGCCTAATACACACATGAGCACATCAACCTTGGCTGCATTCCTTGGGCACCATTTTTTGTTTGTTTTCTTTTGAAAGAGGTTCTGTCAGTGGCCTTGAGTTCTCCCATTAAGTCAGCTTGGTTGGCCAGCAAGTCCCAGACACCACCTACCTTTCTCCACCTCCCCAGGCCTGAGATCACAAGCACTGTACCCCCCAAAGTAGACGCTGGGGTGCCATCATACAGCCTGAGCTTGTCACCTTGCAAAATGACACCTAAGTAACCCCCTTCTCATCTAAGCATTGTCCCACCTTGTTGGGGTCCACTGCCCGCAGTGGACTGGGTTCCTGGAGGATTGGCCCGAAGCTGAAATGAAACTAAGGGAGTGGGGGAAAGAAAGAAGGTCTCCGAGGCTACATGGTTGCTTCTGCTTAGAACGACTGTTTAATGGTGGACAAGCATTTGGGATAAAGGAAGGGAAACCCCGCCCCCAGTCTTCTGCGCAGGCGGTCTGGAGTTTGGCGGGAACCCTGAAGTCTCGTGACATCTCGCAGGTTGCGCAGGTGGGCTGGTCGTAGGTGGGCCTCTGGTAAGCTGGGCGGAGCCGGGTGACCTAGGAGACTTGCAGAACCTGGCCGCAGGGGTACCTGGTTCTTAGCCTAGTTAACAACACAATGGATGCCATTGGGTGCGGCACGGCTCTGGTCATTGCACCGACTATGTTGGTGGGGAAGGGACACCACACCACCTTGAAGCCATCTCTGTCCTAAAGGATCAACAAGGGTTTGGGTGCAGAACTGATCTTAGGATGAATCTGGGTCAACCCGAAAGGATCTGATTGTTGCTTGTTTGTGCTGATCACTGAGATTATTGTATGATTTTTATTTTACTATGTTTGATTTTACTTGTAGTTTTATTTTCTTTTTAAGAGAGTTCTTCTTTGTTCTCTTCATTTCTCTGATACTTTGAGTATACGTGTGTGAAACTCCAGTTCATGCATGAAACTGTTTGTTGACCTGAATTAATTAAGTAATGGGCAGAGACTGCATCATATAAATGCAGATAGCATCGGTGTGGAGAATCTGCTCCGGGCTCTGTGTGTCAGCCCAGGATACAGACAGGAATCAGATTGGCTGCTTCTGGGCAGGAGGCTTTGCAGAGTAGAGATGGGGGTGGGGGGGTCTGCAACTTTGAGGCTCTGTCACTCTAGGTTAAGGCACTAGAACAGCTTTGCGCGCGCGCGCGCACACACACACACACCCTTCCTTTCTGCTTCTGGCTGACCATGCTTGACCTGAGGGTGTTTAAGAGAGATAGTGGGAAGTGGTGTGTGAAACACAATCCTGCCAGGATGGATATTCCTGCTCACCATTGAGTTTTTGGGAAGGCAAGATCAGAATACAACAGCAAATAATGTGTTGTGTGATCATTCTAGGGGTGTTCCCAAATTTCTGTATGGTGTGATATTGGGATATCTGCTGGGGGCTATTCCTAGTTTCTCGGTACCATGCGATGCTAAGGTTTCTGCTATAGGTTGTTCCCCGAGTCCCAGTACCATGTGATGCTGTGGTGTCTGTTAGGGGATGTTCCCAGTATCTTAGTTTCATGTGAATAATGTTTCCAGCTGCCCAGTCCTGTGGTCTTGTTTGTTCTGTGACCAGAGGGACAAACCTTAGTCTCCCCTTTCCTACCTGATGATTCCCTCAGAGGCTTTCCTGTATGTGCTCATTGGAGGAAGGCCACTCCAATCACTGTATTGTCACACATAATGGTACCCTCTAAGCCTCCATTTATGCTGGTTGCTTGATATCTAAGGAGATCTGGCTTTCTTCAATGACAGAATGGTAGGGTCAGACTAACATTCCTCTAGCCAGTAATGCCAGTGTAATCAGAGGCACTGGACAGCAGCCAAAAGCTGAGATAAAGTGGAGGGAATATCCTCATACACATCTATCAGTGAGAGATTGTCTAGATCAGGTTTGCCCCTGGGCATATTTGTGAGGTATCATGTTCATTGAGATGGGAAAACCCAGTCCACTGTGGGTGGCTCCATTCCCTACCAGGGGATCATGGGCTCCGTAAGAGTGGAGAGAGTAAGCTGAGCAGCAGCATGTTATCACTCTAGCATGTACTCATAATCCATTGCTCTCTGATGTGATCTACATGTGGTATGATGGCCTGCTTCATGTTCCTGCTGCCTGACTTCCCTGCAAACACAGACTGTATCCTGGTACTGTGCACCAGATAAACAAACCCACATATATATAGTTTGCCAGAGTATTTTGACACCAGCAGCAGAAGCAAAAATCAGACATAAATTGGTACTGAGAAGTGAGGCTGTTGCTGTGGTGAACCTGATCATGTGGCTTTCAGGCCTTTAGAACTGCTTTGTGGTAGGAACATGGAAGACTGAAACTTTGGGCTAGGAAAACTATTGAATGCTAAGAGGCAGGGGTCTCAGTGAGTAGCAGTCCTGAGCCTACTAGCCTTATCCACGTTTGGCCCTCACACATCTGTGTAGCAAGGGACCGACCCACGAGTTTCAGTGAAGCACGGAGGCAGCTAGAAGCTGGTTTCTGTGGTGGTGTCAGCTCTGCCCTCTGCAGGACAGAATCCGAGTCCAGCTGGGGTGGGGTCACTCTGAGAATAAACAGGATGTCAGGAGAAGTTGCAGGATCCAGAGTCTTCATGCATATCAGTCAAAATGTCTAGTAGTCAGCTAACAAAATTAGGTGTCATGGCCTGTGGCGGAGTTTCAGAGGACACTGTGTGGGGATTAGTTCTTTCCTTCCACTGTGTGGAGAATAAGAATGGAACTCAGGTTGTCAGGTAAAGGTGGCAAACACCCTTACCCAACAAGCCATCTCTGTGTTGTAAAAGGAGAAAGCCGGGGGGAAGGGGGGCTTAGACTCCATCACAGCCATTCCTGTAAACTGATGTGAAACAGAGTTATTTGCACAGTGCACACAGGCAGCTGAGTGCTGTGGGGGCCGGAGCCGAGGACTCTGGATGGGGGCCGGAGCTGAGGGCTCTGGATGGGACCCAGAGTTTTAGGGCGAGATGGAGGTTTGTCCAAGATGTTTAAGAAGCCAAACAGAAAGAAAGCAGTCTTGGGCGGATTACTCTGAACACACGGGCATCCTGTGGGATGTTATATACAGAACCAGTACATTGGAATGGATCCAGCAACCCAGCCGAAGCACTGGAGCAAGATGTCAGGCATCCTCTGTGGCTGAGACGGAAGCAGAGGTTTCTTAGGGAAGATTTTTTTCTATAGGATTACGAATAGTATTGGGATGGCACAGAAGGAAAACTGAGAAGTCAGGCTTTGTTCAGTTAAGCATCAATGCTTAGCAGGGGCTAGAGGTGGCTTGGAGCTTACGAACATCTGTTGCTCTTGCAGATGGCCTGAGTCATGTTCTCCCAGCTCCTGTGTAATGGCTCACAACCACCTGTAACTCTAGTTCTTAGCGGATCTGATGCCCTGTTCTGACCTCTGAGGGCACCAAGCATACATGTGGTATACAGACATACGGGCAAAATAACCATACACATGATTAAAATAAAAATAAAAATAAATGCTTATCAGGACATATTAAAAAATAAAACAAAACAAATAGCCAATCTAGACATGGAGTGAGAGATTGTCACCAAACATATGCCAAAGCGTTTACTTGCAATATATATAGAGCTTAAAATTCAACAAGAGAAACATCCAAGATTTAGAAATAGAAGTTTTTGGATGTACCTTCCGTACAGGAAGATAGACCATCAATACATGGCCAGTAGTCAGTAGGGAAACACAGAGTCAATGCTTGCCCACTTCAGCGGCTGCACTGCAGAACATGGATGACAGCTGCCAGAGGAGCTGTGAGACACCGGACCTTGCACGGGCTTCCGGAGGGATGAGGATGCTGTAGCCATGGCGAAGAGCACTGGGCAAGCAAAGGCTTGGGGAGACAAGCCTGCCTTTCCCGCACCCAGCAGCTCCAGCGTGTGGCTTTCAAAAGAAATGAAAGTGTGCGCTCTCTTGGGCTCATTCGCTCGCTCTGTCTTTCTCTGTGGCAGAAATGCTTACATAGCAATTTCTATTCACTATACCAACACCACTGTGTGTGATCACATGTGTGCAGTGCACACTTGTACATGTGGAGACCAGGAAAACTCAGGGTTTGGGCCTCTTTCCTTAGCTGACGCCCATTTTTTTAAAACAAGGTTTTTAGTGTATTTTTAGGATATGTTTGTTTTTGTCTGTATATGTGTTTTGTCTGTGTGTGTGTGTGTGTGTGTGTGTGTGTGTGTGTACCACACATGCAGAGCCTATGGAGGCCAGAGGGAGGCAGTGAATACCCTAGGACAGGAGTTTTGGATGGTCGGGAGCTGCCATATGGTTTCTGGGAACTGAACTGCAAAAGCAATCAGTGCTCTCACCACTGAGCTATCCGTCTAGTCCCAGATTTCTTCTGTTTTTAAGTATGTGTGGGGTGGTGGCATGTGCAATTGTGAGAGCAGAGTTCCACAGAGTTCAGAATAAAGCGTTGGCTCCCCTGGAGCCACCTGATGTGCATGCTGGGAACAAAACTTGGGTCTTCTGAAAGAGCAGTATGTGTTGAGCCCATCTCTCTAGGGCCCCTACTTGTCCACCATGGCCTGAATTCACCAGGTTGGCTAGGCTGGCTGGCTAGGAAGCTGCGGGGGTCCGTGTCTCTGTGCCTCCCTGGTGTTGGCATTACACTCTGTTATACTTTTAAGTGGCTCAGTGCCCACGGGAAAGGAGATTGGATCACACAGTACTATTCGCTCGGTATTACAAAGGACCAGATGCAAGTCCTCATGGGCTCGGAGATGAGATGCAGAAGTCAAGAAGCCAGATGCCAAAGGAAAGAGCTGTCTGTGCTGTTGACTTCGCTAAGGGGAAGGCGGTCTATTGAGGGTCAGCCAGGAGAGAGGCTGAGGGTGGGCATGGAGAGGGATTGGTGGTAAGGTGGAACAGGTTGGGACTGGAGCTCCACAGTCCCTTTGTCGGATTGAGTCATTTAAGGTGCTAATTTCAGAAATCTTCCTTACCAAAAACACTACCACAACTCCATCTTGCATGGTTTACGAGGCCAGTGGATGCAGGTGTGGATAGCTGGTGTGGAGAGTCAGCTGGGGGTGCAGGTGCTGAGGGGACGCCTTTGACAGAACCCAGAAGCTCATGGGAGACTTGACACTGTCATCCAACAAGCCTCATCCGACTAGGAACTGCTGTGTCTTCCTCACACATCCCACTGCCTTGGGCTGCGATGGGGCTGACACCCCCATCCAAGGTTAGCATATGCCACCTGCTCTTTGTACATTTGCCTCAGAGCCCAGGATCATAGAGTATGTGGACGTGAATGCACGCTTCACTGTAAATCAGAGCAGAGGTCACGGTAGAACCGTGGCCTTCCAGCCATCCCACCTTCAACTGAGTTAGGAGCTAGGCCCTCAGTAGAGCAAACAGTCATACCTCAAGAGCTGGTTCCAGGAGGTCCGAGGTAGGGTCTGTGTACAGGTCTTTATTGGCAAGGAACTCAGCTGGGTGGGGCCCGAGTCCTGGAATTGTCTTGGATATCCTCACAAAGGGGGGGTGAGAAAAAGTGGGGTTCTGATGCTGGTTGGTTTCCAGCCTGTAAGACCCCTATTCAGGCTCAACTTTTCATCCATTTGACCCCCTTCTCTGGCTTGTGGAACATGTAACCATCAAAGCTCCCTGTCTATCACTTCCTTCCCCCGGCCCGTTGGAGCAAAGCCGGTGTCTGTCTCTAGACAGGGAGGTGTCTCATCTGCCCCAGCAGTCTGCTTCCGAAGCCTGGAAGCATCTGTTTCCCTCAGTTCCACGTGGTCGGAATTCTAGACAGCCACTGCGCCTCCAGACTCGCTCTATTGCACGACAGAAGTTTGGCCTACTAGTATCTGCCAGAAAGGACCTTGAAGCCCTCACCTGGCCCAGGAGTCTGGAGAGTAGAGTGGCAGGGCCAGGCCCTTTGGCACAGAGCCCAGAGAGGCCAGGGAAATGATTTGTGTTATCTATGGTGACAGTTTGCAGGAGACAGCCAGTCAGACCTGCCTAGGGTAGGTCAACTGGAAAGACCACAGGATGTTCTGAGATGAGCCTCACCTCTGAGTGTAAGCCCTGCACGGCAGGGGGCTGTGTACACCCCAGTATATGTCCCCCAGTTATGATGCCCCAGTACAGGCAGGGAGAAGAGCCAGGAGGACTTGAGGCTCAGGCCAAGGGGAGTATATGTGTGTGTATTTGCATGTGTGTGTATTTGCATGTGTATTTGTATGTGTGTGTATTTGCATGTGTATTTGTGTGTATATTTGCATGTGTGTGTATTTGTATGTGTGTGTATTTGCATATGTGGAGGCAGGTGTATGTATTATTTAATGTGCAAAATGGCCACCTCTACGGACTTTATGGACCCAAAAAGAACAAGTGGCTTTTAAAAACTTAAGTTGGTCGGTCAGTGAGATGGCATGCAAGCTTGGCACTTCAGTTAGATCTGTGGAGTCCAATTAAATGTGGAAAGAGATAGTGGAGTCCACAATGTGATCTGACTGTCACATGCCCCATGGCACAGGGACCTCCCCACCATCTCCACATACACAATAATAAAACGAGCTTAATCAGAGTGTGGTGGCACATCCTCCTCATCCCATGACACAGAAGACTTGTGGGACAGGAAGAATGTCATGAGACTTAGGCTAGCCTGGGCTCCAATATGAGTTCTAAGCCAGCCTGGGCTACAAAGTTGAGACTGTCTTGAAACAAAGAGAAATTTGGTGTGGGTAGAAAGCCTCAGAATAGATGGGCGGTTCTCTGTGTAACTGTTGTGGTTGATTGTTCTCTGACCAGCAGTTGTGGGGTACCCAGAGTACCACTCTTCCTACCGTGGCCTGTGGGATCTCATTGCACGGGGGTACCATCTCCCCAGCTGCCTCTTCTGAGGCAGTGGGCGTGGGATGACAGTCGGACTTTAAGAGGAGACCCGCAGCATGGTGGGGAGGGCTCAGAGTGAAGGAGGAGGTTGCTGAAGTGTGTGGGGCAGCCTCATCATCAACCATAAAGCAGGTGGAAGGGGTTCTGGGGACTGCAGTATTCCCAGGTGTGCCTGGGAAGCCCTGGACACGTTAGGCAGGGGTCTGAAGAACAGGCACACAAGGGAGGGAGTGCCTGTGGTGGTTTGAATCATAAATGTCCCTCGTAGTCTTAGGCATTTAAATACTTGGTTCCCAGTTGCTGGCAGTGTTTGGGAGGTATGGGGTATGGCCCTGCTGGAGGAAATATGTCACAGGAAGCAGGCCGGCAGGCTGAGAGAGAGAGAGAGAGAGAGAGAGAGAGAGAGAGAGAATGAATATGAATGCATGCTCTCTGTTTACTGTTGTGGTTAAGATATCAACACTGGGACTCAGTGGTCAAGAGCACTGACTGCTCTTCTAAAGGTCCTGAGTTCAAATCCCAGCAACCACATGGTTCACAGTTATCTGTAATGAGATCTGGCGCCCTCTTCTGGTGTGTCTGAAGACAGCTACAGTGTACTTATGTATAATAAATAAGATGTCGATACTGCACTCACGGTGGGGAGGGGGGCAGTTGGTGGATGCCGGAGCTTAGCTCATTTCTTCTTTGTCCTCAGTGCAGGGTTCTGGCTCACAGAATGGTGCGCCCACATTTAAGGTGGGTCTTTCCACCTCAGTTAATGTAATCTAGAGACTCCCTCAGACGTACTCAGAGGTTTGCCTCTGAGGTGATTGTCGTAGTCACGTTCTGTTGCTGTGAAGAGACACCATGGCCAATGCAACTTATATAAGAAAGCATCTAATGGGGACTTGATTAGAGTTTCAGAGGATGAATCCATGGCTGTCATAGTGGGGAGCACGGCCACCAGCATGGTGCTGAGACATATGTCTTATTCACAAGTTGGAGGCAGGGGTGGGGGGAGAGAAACTGAAAAACTGACGGGGTTTTGCTTGCGCCTTTGAAACCTTAAAGTCCACCCCCACTAACATACCTCCTCTAGCAAGGCCACACCCCAATCCTTCCCAAAACAGTTCCACCAACTAGTGACAGGACCAAGTATTCAAATAAGCCTACTGATCCTGTTCTTATTCAGAGCACACCAGTGTTTGCGGGCACCTGCCAAGTAGACAGTCAGTGTTAATTAATGCTATTCATAGGTGCTTAGAGAAGAATGGAAACTTTCCTGAGTTTTAAACTGGTCTTTGCTTCCCTAGGTGCACCGAGAAGGTCACCATGAATATTCCATGTCTCTCTCCATTCTGCATGGTGTCCACAGTGTATGAGAGGCAGCCATATGTGGGTCCTGTACCCTCAACCTCCTTGATGGGGCCACAAGGACAATGGTGCACTTGGGCCTCCTGGGCATGGGCTGAGACAGGAGCTCTGTTCCGGGGTAGGGGCTGGGCATTTCTGCAGATCATCCACAGAGGATTCCAGTGTCTCTGGCTGGTGTGTCTCCAGCATTTACTCCAAGCTTGGGGCATCGCTGAGGAAGGAGAAGCTTTCAAAGATAGGCAGATCCTCGTGGCAGCCTCTGCCCGGGCTGATTCAAACCCACAGAGGAACTCCACTGTGTAGACAGGGAGCCTGGGCCAAGGTGGGAGACATGGAATTGCTCTGCAGTCTCCTAGTCCAGGCGGCTGGACCGTCCTTCCTTGCTCACCCACCTCTCCCTTTGCAGCGAGCATGACCTGGGCGAGGACATCTATGACTGTGTCCCGTGTGAAGATGAAGGAGATGACATTTATGAGGACATCATCAAGGTGGAGGTGCAGCAGCCCATGGTGAGCGCCCACTCCACCCCCACCCCCCAGGTGGATGCCACCCTTGCTACAGGCAACAGATCTGAGTACAGACCCAGGTCCTTCTGGACCCTCGGGGGGGGGGGGCGGGGGGGGGAGTGCTCCCCCTGCAGTGTCCTTGCAGTTCTGTTGAGACACTGTGAGGGGCCCTATGACTGTTGGCCACCTCCAGCAGAGTGGCTACAAATTTTTTCTTAGAAGGTCCATAGTCCTACCTATGCAGAGAGCTTTAAAATAGTAACTCTGTATTCAGCCTAACACTAAGCAGGCATCATTGTAACTCTTTGTGTGCAGAATGAGGAGGCTGGTGTGGGCTCAGCCGGCCAGCTGCGCGCCTTTTATGTTGAAGGGTATTTATTTTCAAGCAGCCTTGGTTAATGATCTTTGTGCCAGTAATGGCTTATTGCCAACAGCTGCTATCTGGAAGGTGGGGGTCTGCCTGGGGGGATCCAGAGAGGGGGTCCTGGAGGGACAGGCCACAGCTCCCATAGACCCTGAACTTCCCCCCAAGGTGGGCACCTTGCCACTTGTCAGTTGTGGAGACTTTTTTGACGTGTGTGTTCTTGAAGAAGTAGGAAATTTATCAAAAGCCAGTATTTCTGTCTCCCATCTGTGTGGGAGAGCCTCCAGCTGGTGGCAGAGAAACAAAAAGCTGAGAGAAGAATCCTAAAGAGCCTGGAGGGCCTTCCCCAGGCTGCTGGTATCCCACTGTGTCCCTGGCTTGGGAGGAGAGATGGAAGGCTATACCGGGGTATTGTGGCTCCTCGCACCGCAACACGCAACACGGTGCACTTTGTCCCCAGCATGTAATGATTAGTCCTATCATGCTCAGGGTTCCAGAGCAGGTGGGAGAGGCTTCAGTAGTCAACTCTACTCCCCAGCCTTGCAGAAAGTCTGACCAGGGCTTCCCCAGAGCTGGCCTGCCATGGCCTAGGACGCCCCACCAGGTTGATTAAGGCCTCTCTAGGAATAAATATCAGTATGTAGGCAAGGTGGCCTGCAGCCATATCTGGCCGTGCTCTCCTGAGACTCTGGTAGCTCTCCCAGGAGGCAGTCACTGTCCCTGGTCCTGAAGAACTCCAGGACAGGAACATGTCCTAAAGGACAGCCAATGTTCTAATATCCAGCACTGGTGTTGGATCTCCTGAATTGTCTAGTCCATCCTTAGAAGGGATGCAGACTTCTTGCTGTGGAGGGTCTCTGAGATAAAACAGACAGTTTCCCGCTTCTCATCCTGTCTGGAACTAGCTAAGAGTGAGGTAATTGCATTCACTTGTATGTAGTGAGGTAAAGGCAGGTTCTGCTTTCAGAGCCCAGGCATGGGAGGTTCTGCAAGGAGACTGTAGACCTTATGCTGTGTCCTGGTCCTTCCACAGAGGGTCCTGGGAAGGGCTGTGACATGGCTTTTGGGACTGGGGCTGACAGTAGGGTGGGCTGCCAGTCGTGACCCTTACTTCCCCAAGCATGACTTGAGGACAGTGGACACTGCTGACTGGTTCAATCTTGTTTGTTCCTCCATGCCTTCAGATCAGATACATGCAGGTAAGTTGCAGGTAAGACAAGCTAGGTGGGCTCCTGCCGGCTGTCTTTCCACCCGTTGGGAAGGTGTCAGAGGCCATAGAGAAAGTTAAGGACTGTGTTCTCGGTGAGACATGGTCAGGCAGATCCGCCCCATGGGCCTCACCCTACCACACACCATGCTGCCTCAGATACTGATGGACCTCGCCAAGTCCTCGCTCCGTGCTGCAGAGTGACTGAGAGGGCTGTGGTGTGGCGCATAAGGGGCTCTTAGGATCAACAGGGGGAGGGTAGCTGGGTAGGCATCTGTCCAGGCTCTCTGAGCGAGCGGGGCAGACCAGGCTCTCTGAGCGAGCGGGGCAGACCAGGCTCTCTGAGCGAGCGGGGCAGACCAGGCTCTCTGAGCGAGCGGGGCAGACCAGGCTCTCTGAGCGAGCGGGGCAGACCAGGCTCTCTGAGCGAGCGGGGCAGACCAGGCTCTCTGAGCGAGCGGGGCAGACCAGGCTCTCTGAGCGGAGCTAACCAAAAGAAAGCTTCTGTAAAGCTCACTACCGCCCGCTCACTCCATCCTGTGCAGGGAGTGTGCTCCTGCTAGAGTGACCCACTGGTGAGCTGTTATCTCAGGCCTTCTGGGTGGAGGCTGGTGGCTCCTCTGGGAAGTTTGGCCTTTGGGGCACTTGGTTTTGGAAGCTAGAATGGGTCAAGCTGTGGGTCTCCAAAGAGGTTAGCCAATGCCAACTGCAGGACAGGGCTGACCCACTCAAACAAGCGTCGTGAGCACACCTCTCCTGTCTGCGGTAGAATCCTCTCCTGAAGGTGAGGGTGCCGGGTTCTGAGGACCCAGGAGTCTAAAAGCCCCGAGCCTTCCTTGCTGCTGACTCTCAGTCCTCTCTTGTCCACGTGCCTCGATTTCCTCAGACACAGAGAATGGGAGAGGGGCTGGGGCTCACTGTACACTCAATAATCTTGTGACCATACTGGAAAGGAGGCCAGCAGCAGATACCTGGGTGGCCAGGTAGCGGGGTCCTGGCTCACGTGTCATGTCTCCTCTAGAAAATGGGCATGACTGAGGACGAGAAGAGAAACTGCTGCTTGTTAGAGATTCAGGAGACGGAGGCCAAGTACTACCGCACCCTGGAGGACATTGAGAAGGTGAGAGCCGTTTCTCCTGGAAAGCCCAGGGTCAGGGTCTTAGCACCTGTTCCAGTTTTCCCTCTCTCTCTGCCTGTGAGGAAACCCTGACTAAAAGGAGCTTAGGGAAGAGAGGAGTTCACTTTATCCTAACTTGGAGATTACAGTCCCAGCCGGGGGCTGGGGACGGGGATCAGTGCAGGACCTCAAGCAGAAACCATGGAGAAAAGCTGCTTGCTGGCTCCTGCTTAGCGGAACAGCCCAGGACCACCAGGCCAGGGGCTGGTGCTACTCATAGTGGGCTGGCTCTTCCTGCATCAATGAATGCCCAGGCCAGCCCCCAAACACATCCACAGGACAGTTTGACCTGGGCACTCCCTCATTAAAACTCCCTTCTCGTGACTCTAGACCAGCAGGTTTCAACCTGTGGGTCTTGACCCCTTTGGGGGGGTGTCTCAATTCAGGTATCCTGCATCAGAACAGATATTTACATTATGATTCATAGCAGTTGCAAACTTACCATTATGAAGTAGCAGTGAAATAGTTTTATGGTGGGGGTCACTAGAACATGAGGAACTGTATTAAAGGGTCACGGGTTAGGAAAGCTGAGGAGCACTGTAAGTTGACACAGCACACTGGGGTAGCAGCCCCTCCATCTTGCCAGAATGTTCCCACATAAGGTGTCTCCCCTCCCTTCTGTGGAAAGCCTCCCAGCCTCCCCTGTGCCTCTTCTCAGTGTGTCCCTCTAAGCCAGCCATGATTGCAACTCTGCTTTTGAACATGTGAAGCCAGATCTTGAGCTAAGTTCTTCAAGCTTCCCCTTGCCCCGTGGGGCATACTGGTGCGTTTCTTGGTAGCCAGGAAAGTAGCACATTGGATATGATGGGCCATGTGACTAGATACCACCCAAGGTCCTGAGTACTGCCAGGGGCCTGTATTCATCCGCCTAGCCCCCGTCACCACTCAGTAGGCCTTGGTTTTGAATCCTCCTGATGCATCAATGTCCTTGTATAAAGAACAATACCACTGTCAACTAAAATCCTCTTAGCTGTTCTCTGGTGTGGAGTTTGCCCCAGTGTCTTTGTTATGGTTTTTATTGCCATAAATAAACACCATGACCAAAACAACTCTTATAAAGGACAGCATTTAATTGGGGCTGGCTTATGGGTTCAGAGGTTCAGTTCATTATCATCAAGATGGGAGCATGGCAGTATCCAGGCAGACATGGGCTGGAGAAGCTGAGAGTTCTCCATCTTCATCCAAAGGCAGACAGAAGACTGCCTCCCAGGCAGCTAGGAGGAGTGTCTTAAAGCCCACCCCCACAGTGACACACTTCCTCCAAGGCTACACCTTCTCCTGGGCCAAGCACATTCAAACCACCACACCCAGTGTGGTCAGAATGGCAAGTGGGGAGCCTCTAGCCATGGTTCTGGTATACACTGCCCCTTGACCCAGACCGGCCTCCACAGAGCTGTGCTGTGGCCATGGGTTGTGGTCTTGGTCCCAGCCTGCCTTGCCCACTCTTGCCATCCCACATTGTGCAGTCACACATTGCCTTCTGTGACTGCTGTAAGCACTGAGCCCTCCCTAGGCAGGACAGCTTTGGCTTTGACTGGAAAGTGCCCCACATACTGAGTGGCAGCATAAACTTCTTCCTTCCAGAACTACATGGGCCCCTTGCGGCTGGTGCTGAGCCCAGCGGATATGGCTGCTGTCTTCATCAACCTGGAGGTAAGCTTTCTGGCAAGTTCTGCCAGGTATGCAACTGTCTCCTAAGATGGGATCCCTGGGGCTAAGCAGAGCCACATCCCTGCTGGTGCTTTGGCTGGCTTATGATTGACAGATGGGAGGATAGCTTCCCACACTGGAGACTGTCCTTCAGGAGGCAGAAGAGGTGATCTGGTGTGGCCGGAGAGTTTTCCTGTGACTTGCTATGGTAGTTGTCAGCTGTGCACAGACTCACACAGCTCTGGAGCAGACTTGAGACCCACAGGGCTATTAGCAAGGTTTCTGTTAAGACAGAAGGAAGTGTGCCCCACAACTGCTGTGCTCCGCAGGTGTCTGATCACTCATGTGCACCAGATGACCATGTGTGAAGGTTAGCCTTTGAAGGCAGCTGGTTTACAACTCCAGATGTCACACATGAATGGCTGCCCCTCAGAGCATGCTGCTCGCTTCTGGCTCCTTACCACCTCCATCAGCTCAAAGACTGAGGCTGGGGTGGGGGTGGGTGTCTTACTCTCCCACACAGGGCTGACCAGAGTGTTCCTTTGACTGTCTGGGCTTCAACCAGTACAAATGACTTGGGACAGAAAAGAAGCTGGGAGGGGGTAGAGGGCGTGGCCGGGGTCTTGAGCACCTTCTGTATCTGGGGTGAAACTTGAGGAAGGTGACCTAGTAAGGGCCTTACTTCTTGCAGCAGTTGAGAGCTGAGTGGCTGCAGGCGGCTCCATTCTTCTGAGTAGCAGAGCGGCCACGAGGTTGCCAGCTGAGAGCAGCTACACTGCTTTCGCCACCTTCGGCTTGAGTCTGTCCTGAGGCAGCTGCCACGTGTCCCTGGGGGCCAGGTTGGGTCTAGGCAGCTCCCTCCACTGCATGACCATAATGTGCTTCAGCTTCTCCATGTGCTGGGCACTGTAACAAGGGTGTCCAGCCTGTGGCTGGGAGGTAGGGAGCATATGGCCCAGGATGGCTTTGAAACAGCCACTATGTCTCAAATTTGCTTAAAACATTTAAGATTTGTTTTGCAGTTTTATATTTTTGTAATTGAGTGATTCTTGAGTGCTGACTCTGTTGATAGCACTGGGCTATAATGTCAAAAAGTTAGATACTCAGGTGGTAGTGTCTCATACCTTTAATCCTAGTATTTGGATTAAGGCAGAGGAAGGCAGATCTCTGAGTTTGAGACCAGCCTCAGCTCAGACTAGACTCTGGTCTCCAGAGTAAGTTTCGGGACAGCCAGAACTATTCAGAGAAACCCTGCCTCCAAAACAAAACAAAACAAAAAGCTAGACACACCTGCTAGAAGCTTCTGACTGAGTGATAGTAGCCTTTACAGGCTTAGGTGAGCACCCTGCAGCACCTCTTGGGTACGCGGGGCCTGGCTGTGCCTGCTGTGCCTGCTGGGCCTCGCTGGGCCTGCTGGGCCTCGCTGTGCCTGCTGGGCCTCGCTGGGCCTGCTGGGCCTCACTGGGCCTGCTGGGCCTCACTGGGCCTCGCTGGGCCTGCTGGGCCTGCTGGGCCTCACTGTGCCTCACTGGGCCTCGCTGGGCCTGGCTGGGCCTCACTGGGCCTGGCTGGGCCTGCTGGGCCTGCTGGGCCTGGCTGGGCCTGGCTGGGCCTCGCTGTGCTTGCTGTGCCTCGCTGGGCCTGCTGGGTCTCACTGGGCCTGCTGGGCCTCACTGGGCCTGCTGGGCCTCACTGGGCCTCGCTGGGCCTGGCTGGGCCTCGCTGGGCCTGGCTGTGCCTGCTGGGCCTCGCTGGGCCTGGCTGGGCCTGGCTGGGCCTGGCTGGGCCTGCTGGACCTCGCTGGGCCTGGCTGGGCCTGGCTGGGCCTGGCTGGGCCTGGCTGTGCACCGACCCTACTTTCCCTTTAGGACCTCATCAAGGTGCATCACAGCTTTCTGCGAGCCATCGATGTGTCCATGATGGCTGGTGGCAGTACCCTGGCTAAGGTCTTCCTGGAGTTTAAGGAAAGGTGAGTGACAGCTGGCTGGACTGGAGCCTCAGCTGCCTTCAAGGTTTGAGATACCTTGTATACCTGGAAACCAGCCCATGCAGGACGCAAAGGCAGGGCAGTTCCCGGAGGTTCAGCCTTACGTTCTCTGGACTGGGGCAGGGGTCCACTCGTCTCTGGATCCTTGTTCCTCTTTGTAACCAGGGTCACTACCCACTGTGCCTTCCCCCATGACCCCCAGTCTCATGAAGAGCAGTAGGCAGATGGAGATATACCTAGGAGGGCTTGTCTTTCAGGATGAACTGGTGTAGTTTGAGATGCATGAGGTTAGGTGTGTGCCTTTGTAACCTTATTTCCAAGTTGTGGGTGTTTTTATTTTGTTTTGCTTTGTTTTTTCTTATTTTTAATTATGTGTTTGTGTGGGGCATGTGTACTAGAGAGCTGGGTGCCCATGGAGGCCAGAAAAGGGCATCAGATTCTCCTAGAATTGGAGTTGTAAGTGGTAAGCCACCCAACATGGGTGCTAGGAACCTAACATAGTCCTCTGCAAGAGCTAGTATTATTTTTAACCCCTGAGCTCTCTCTGTAGGCCCAATATTTTTTTTTAATAGTATGAAATGTTGGTGGGTAAGATGAAGGCCTGTTACCTCTTACTTCCATAGCTAACTTCCTGCAGCACTCTCAGAATGAATCATTTGTTCAGTATTGAGAACAGTAAAACACTTTTAGAGTGTATGCTTCAAAGCAATCTGTGCGTGGACAAAAGTGCAGGAAAGTCCCTGGTTGCTGCACCAAAGGCTTAAAGCATCAGAAGTTGTAGGGTATGGCTGCAGGGTGTTCCTGAACCTGACATAGCCAGGTGGAGCAGCTATAGAAGACAGCGCAGAATCAGCCGCACAGCGTCCGGACTCCATATGCTAAGCAAACACTCAGCCTCAGAGAGAGCCGCATCCGTCCCAGTCCCCCTGTAAGCCTGAACTCCTTAATTTCCCACTTGTGCTGGGATTGTAGCTGTGTATCTGTCAGGATGGGTAGAGCCAAAGGTCCTTTGGGTCCTGTGGATGAACAAGGAGCTCCGTTAGATCATGCTTGCCAAGCTGGCAATGCACGCCCGGTGCCAGGATTCCTGCCTTGCCTGCTGCCTTCTTCCCCTGCACCTAGGCCCGAGTTGAGAGTCATCTGGTCCCAAGGCCTAGGTATATTAGTTGCTTTTTATTGCAGTGATAAACATCGTGTGAGCGTGGCGACTAAGAAAAGGGTTAGAGTTTATGATGTCTTAGCCACTCTTCTTTCGCTGTGAGGACCAAGGCAGCCCACAAAAGGAAGCATTTCATCAGGGCTCACTTAGAGTTTCAGAGATTTAGTCCATTTTCATGGCAGGGAGCATGGTGGCACGCAAGCAGATAAGGTGCATCTGCAGGAAAAGACCTGAGCCTGGCTTAGGCTTTTGAAACTTAAAGTCTATCCCTAGTGACACATTTCCTCTAACAAGGCCACACCTCCTAATCCTTCTCAGGCAATTCCACTCCTTGATGACTAAGCTTTCAGATGTGTGAGCTTATGGGGGGTGCGGGAGGGGGGGTTGCTTCCTTTTCAAACCACTGTAATGGGGGAGCAACAGTTCAGAGCTCTAAGGAAGCAGAGGGAACACTAGGAAACAAATCCCACCCCGTCCCAGGAACTATATAGCAAATGCTTCCTCCAGAGTGGCTTCTGCGAGACTCCAGCCACCTGCCTCAGCCCTTCCTCTGTGGCTTAAGAGGTGTAAGGGTCCCAGTGGGCAGGGTCTGCTGACTGGGGAGGCCCTTCTCATGGACTCCCTGATACATATGAGGGTGGGGTAAGGTGGGATTGGGACACTCAGGATAAGCCTGAGTCAGCTCCTCGCCAGGCTGACGCTCTTGTCAGCTGCTGTCTCAGGCCCTTCACTGGGGCTTCAGTAACCTCGGATGACTACTCAGAGAGTGGACCCTAAACACTGTCACTGAGAGAGCAGTAGTTTAGCGATGCGTGGCTGCCATCATGCTTGTCCTTGGTAATATTGTCCTGTGGCACTGTCTCCTCTTATAGGGGCTCATGTGTGTTCGGGGAAATTGAGGGAGGGAGTTGTAGGCTAGCTGCCCTCTTGTCCTGAGAGTGCAGGTGTTATGATCTGAAGAGATGACATCCCCTGTGGACAGCACATGGAACCAGGTGATGACAAAGAGGACAGGGTACGATACCAAAAAAATATTCTGAATGGCAAAAGAGAGATGGTGACCTGGGCTCTGGCGAGGAGAGGAGGAGAGGAAAACAGAAGCTAAATAAGTAGGGCTGGCTAGGGCAGTTGGAACCCTGTTGCTTCTGGCTGGGCACGGGCCTTGCATAGCTCTGGATGTGGCCACTGACACCCCTGAAGAAGCACCAGAGACTACCCCAATTTGTGTGGCCCTAGGATGAGCCTGAGCCATGAATAGTCCCCATGCTGGTCTCTGGAGGCAAGCAGAGAGCCCCTTAGGCAGGACCTTCTCTCAGGCATTCCTCTCCTGAACCGAGGTAGAGCCATGGATGGTGACTTGAAGTAGCCTGTAGGAGGTGCCTCCTTGGCTAGGGGAATTGGGTAACCCTCCTTTGCTAATGTTTTGGGAGCCCTCCTCCCAACCCGGTCATGTAAAGGGTGGGAAAGTAGAAAGGGGGCTGGGGGAGTAGAGCCATTTGGGCAGACCCTGAGGCTCTCCAGCCTGCCTGAGAAGGAGTCAGGACATTGTAGCTGCATGCATCTTAGAGATGCATGGGTGCATGTGTGTTCACATTGCCTGTGCACTGTAGCACAGCTCATAGCAGCTGTAAATAAATGTCTTACTTGGTTGGCGCTGTGCACACGTTGCTGTCCCTCTTCAGGCTCCTGATCTATGGAGAGTACTGTAGCCACATGGAACATGCTCAGAGTACACTGAACCAGCTCCTCGCCAGCCGAGAGGACTTCAGGCAGAAAGTGGAGGTAATGAAGCATCCTGGTACCCTGACTTGCCGCAGCTGGCTAGCCGAGACCTAAGGGACAAACCAACTTCCCTCAATACAGGTCTTTGGTTTTGTGGCTATTCCCCCATTTTGTTGGGTGATTGCCAGAATACTTGTCCCAAACTAGAACACAGCCTAAGACTTAGGGGCTGTGGAGGCCTGGACAAATCCATCCATCATAGTGAGTGACACTTGACCTTAGCCTCTGCTGAGGTCCTAGCAGACCTTAGCAGGCCTAGGTGACTTTCATGATACACTGGGCCGCCTTCCCTCACCTAGGTTTGCCTACCTCTGTCAGCTTGTTTCTCCCTTGAGGGCCTTCCTGGCTCTTCCTCACCTCCGGGTGGGTCCAGGAGTGCCCTTTCCTGTGTGGTTAGGAAAGCTCTGTCTCAGCGCTCCAGCTTAAATGCTGGTAGCATGTGATGCTTGTTTCTTCTGTCCCTGCACCCCAGGGTATCCTAGCTAACCTCACGGCCTTGTGTGAGCCCCCTTCCCACTTGGCCTCTCAGGGAGCACACAGCAGATCCATGGGCCAAGTTCTGCAAGGTCCCGTCCCCTCGGGCACTGCTGCGCAATGCGGTGCCTCAGATCCCAGGGTCCCATCATGTTCCGGGATGTGAGGGGTGGTGACACCAACCTCAGGCAGACTCTAGAAGACCGAGGATCTTGCACTGAGGTCTCTTTCTCTGTGTGGCTGGCAGTGGGGGATAAGCTCTCCCAGAGGAGGAGTACCCTTTATCTGCTCGCTTCTCTCTCTCCAGGAGTGCACACTCAGGGTTCAGGACGGCAAGTTCAAGCTGCAAGACCTGCTGGTGGTACCCATGCAACGGGTGCTGAAGTACCACCTGCTGCTCAAGGTGAGGCTAGCAGCCTGCTCACCATGCCCTCTGTCACACTGGGCTCTGATGGCATGGGCTTGGACCACAGGCAGGGTGGCACACTGGCTGATGAATGAGGCCATGTTCAGTACATACCATAAAGGGGTATCCTGGCATCTGGAAGGAAAATTATGAATAAGTTAAGACCGTTAGGAAAGTGGTTAGAGACAGGACAGCACCCACAGGCAGGAAGAGGAGAGCTCCCGTGCTTCATTGCTTCATCGCCGAGTCCTTGCGCAGGTGTCTGCTATGTAAGGGATTCCATGTCTGCTGGAGTTGGGCAGATGGACTTGCACTTGAGCTGGTGGGTGGTTTTGTCCTGAGACCTCGAGGGCTCACTCTGGCTTCCCTCGCACTCCCATAGGAGCTCCTGAGCCATTCTGCAGACCGACCAGAAAGACAACAGCTCAAAGAAGCACTGGAAGCCATGCAGGTAAGTAAGAGGCAGAGCGGGGGAGCCCCGACCAGTGTGCATGCGCTCCTGGATGCAGACTGAGCTCTTTGGTAACATTGGCAGGACACTGGGGTTGGCCTTAGACTTACATGACGGTGGAAGGAGCAGCAGGCTAGGCTGCTTGCACCATGTGTCCCAAGTCCCCAACTTCACTTGCCTGCAGTTGCCCTGTCCCCACACTGTATTTTCAAGTATCCACTGGGGTCACCAATGGTTTTTGGGTGCCAGCTCTATCCTGGGGTACCTCTTTTCTTCCTGGGCATCTGCTGATGTAGGTCTGTCCCATGCCCTGCCCTGTCACTCATGGGAAGGTTCCTTTTCATGTGCTGGCTTTGAAGGCCCCTGCCCAGCCATTCTATGACTCGTGTATGACAGTCCACTGTCCTCGGAAGCTCATCCCTGTCCTGCTCAGAAACCTTTGTGGCTTCTGCTGTTCTCTGAATCAGGCCAGGGTCATTGAAGATGTGTGTAACAGGAATGCCTCAGATTCTGGGAAAGCCTGGCCACGCTCAGGTTCCCGGGCATGCTCTATTCTTTCCCACCCCAAGGTGTGCTCAGGACATGTCTTCTTCCTCACTAATCTCCCTGCATCCCACTCATCCTGTCTTTGCCATGAACTTGACACAGTCCGAGAAAGTCACCTTCCAGACTCCTTAGCCGAGGGACTGTCAGGCTACCCAACAGACATACCTGTGCCTCTCATAGACACCTGTCTTAGACAAGGTGGAATGCCTGACACAGGCTAGGTCCCTTTGGCATTGCAGTGTTATAGAAGCAGTGAGTTCTGGCCTTGACTTCTGACACCTGCCCCCGAGGAGTCCTCTGGTCCATGGTCCCCTTCTTTTCCCAAGACACCTTGTTTGAAGAGGGAGGTGCCGCAGTCTAACTCCCACGCAGGATCAGGGGGAGGACGCTGGCTCTCAAAGCCACCTGCTCTCTGAGAGTAGGCTTCATGCAGCTGGAAAAGTTTGCATCAGTTCTGAATGTACTTAAATGTGGGTGCCATGGCTGACAGGGGGACCTCTGGCTGGCTCCCCTGGGGAACTGAGGTCATCCCAGCAGAGGGACCACCACATCTTCCCACTGCAGACACAGTTCAGTGTCAGCCATTCCTGTAGCACGTGACTCATACTACAGGTGTCCTGAACCCAAGCCTGGCCAGCGTGTAGCTTCTGGTCCCTTTGTGGCAAAGTACCCTGAGGTAATATAGCTCCTGACATTCCACAGAGGGTTTGTGACTCTGTGTTCTTCTTATCACTGGGAAGATCTTCAAACTGCAAAGCTTAGAAGGTGTCCTGGTTTGCTTTCTGTTACTGTGATGAACAACCACGGTCAAAAGCGACTTAGGGAAAGGAAAGATTTATTTTAGATTATATTCCCAGGTCACAGTCTGTCATGAAGGGAAATCAGGGGAAAGAATTCAAGGCAGAAACCATGAAAGAAGGCTGCTTACTGTCTCACTTCCTGGAGTGCTTAGCTAGCGCTCTTCTATAGCCTAGGATTGGCGCCACCTGCAGTGGGCAGTTCCCTCTCTCCTCCATCAGTCAGAACAATCTCTCAGACATGGCCACACACGACAGTGTGATCAATGCAGTTTTTTAACTGAAGTGCCCTCTGTGGAAACTAATAAAGCAGGGGATCTAAAAGCCTTTAATGTCCCCAATGTAAAGCAGAAAGTCATTCATCCAGCCAGTGTCCGAGCTGTCACTGCCCTAGAGCTAGGCTTTCCACAGGGTTGCAGCACACACTCCATGCAACTCCATGCAGCTGCTTTGCCTTCGGAGCTCTACTGCCTCTGTGGGAATCCTCTTCCCAGACGTGCACTTCTGTGACTCCTGCCAGGGTGCACAGGGCCACACATGCTCAGATCTATCGCTGCTGTTGATTTAGAACAAAACCCACCCTTTATAAACTGTGGCTTCTGGTAGGGAGCTGCCAGTAGCAAGGTTTGTAGGCTGGCCCTTGAAGTGATCCCAGAAGCAAGAGAGGCTGTAAGGGAGGCAGGAACTGGCTCCAGGACGTGGGTCTGAGGCCATAAGGGAGGTAGGAACTGGCTCCAGGACGTGGATCTGGATCCCTGCTGCTCTGTCCCAGCCACCACTGGGCATTGCTTCTAGGCCATTTCAAACTTTCTGAAGCAAAGTGAGCACTGCCCCCTGGTGACTAACTAGAGGATTGCAGTACTATGTAGGGCTCATACCTCCTTCCTCCCCAGCCACTTACAGAATACCCAGGCTCTTCAGGGACGGTGGGACAGGGGCTTCATGAGAGCAGAAAAGTCTAAATAGTGGCTGTGTGTGACCCACTGTGGCTTATCCATGCTGGGCTGCATCTCCATTCTGACACAGAAGGCCTTTTGAGTGAGGGGAGCCTGGATTTGGGGGTTCCCAGCACCCTCTTCAGCATAGTGTGTACTCTGGGTTCAAATGTTGTGTTCTTCACCGGATTCCTTCCTGGTTACCTATGTGTAGTGTTTTTGACTCCCATAGCCCAGAGTTGGAGTGGCCCCAGACCAGATGGAGGAAGAGTGTAGGATGACCAGCTGGGCTAGGAAGGGGCTGGGAGTTCACCCCCTGTGTGACTCAGTGCCCTGATCCTGTCTTGATTTCCAGGACTTGGCCATGTACATCAATGAAGTGAAACGGGACAAGGAGACCTTGAAGAAGATTAGCGAGTTCCAGTGCTCCATAGAAAACCTGGTAAGCAGGTGGCCCTTCCACCTATGCATACCGTAATGGCTGCCTGTGAAGGCTGCCATGAATAGGAGAAAGGTAGGGTAGTATAAGCCTTCATCCACTTCAACCCACTGTGTGAATGAGGTCATCCACGTGTAGGGCTGAGGAGATGGATGTCCTATTGACAACCTGGTTCTCTTTCTTCCTTCCCAGCCTGGACCCCAGGCTGTGGCAACCAGAGGCAGGACACTTCGTCTGGTCTGTGGCCCTCCTGTTTCCCTGTCCTCAGGATGGGCAGTGGGCAGGGTTTGGTTTGGGGGTGGGGCAACGGTCATCTCAACCTGAGAGCTGGCCCTCAGCTTGCCCCTTGTCTAGGAATCAGACTGGGGGCTATCAGTCAGGGTTGGTCCTCTCTTAGGCATACTCTGGGGAGAAGAGATGAACTGTTCCTGGACTCAGCCCTGCTTGGCCCCATGTTGGGTCTAGGTCTCTCTGTGTTGTGGTGTTCTGCATTAGGAGAACTTAAGCATACCCTTGCCCCCTCCAGTCGGATGCTAATAGCGCCCTCGACCCCAAGTGATGACTGCACCTCCAAATGCTGTCTGATTCCCAGAGTCACTTTGATATTGAACCATTGATTTTTTTTTTTCCTCAAACATTCCCTCTTTGTGGTGATTTTCCTGGAGAGCTTGGTGAAGTAGAAGCCTGGAAGCCTGATATCTAGGCTGGCATACCCATCTTCATCTCCAGAGGGATCCCTACAGAGGGCGAGGAGGACTGCCAAGCAGTGTCTGATGAGTGCTCTGTCTACATGTGTGCTTGTACTCCAGAAGAGGCCGTCAGACCAGGACAGATGGTTGTGAGCCACCATGTAGTTGCTGGGAATCAAACTCAGAACCTCTTAACCGCCGAGCCATCTCCCCAGTCCATTCTTATGCGTCATGAGTGTGACCTGAAGCATGGACATTTGTGGGGTTCAGGCCACTCGCCAGTCACCCTGCTTTCTTATCACTGCACAGTAACACGCTGCTTTTGAACAGCAGGGCAGTTTGCTTTGGTGGTGTGAGTCATATTTGCTCTTAAATGACAAGGAATGGGATGTGGGTGTGGTTTAGTTGGCAGAGTGCTTGCCTTTCGTGCACAGGGCCCTGAGTAAACCGGACTCAGGGGCACTAGCTGTAATCCAGCATCAGGTGCAGGGGAGGAGGAAGGCAGAGGCAGAAGGATCAGCCACACAGCATCCAGGCCAGTAGTGGGATACTCCAGGCCCTCTCTCACAAAGAACAGTGATCCATGGATCTCAGCGTTTCTGGTATATGACAGCCATGTGGCATGCAGTCTTGGTGCTGTCTCTAGGTGAAGGCATATGGATTTATATGTTCTGTGTGATGGGGACAAAGAGGCATAGCAGAGTCCCTGAGCACATGTGAATCCTGCTCTGTGTCAGGCTAAGGCCAGCCTGTGTCATGCTGAAGTCAGACCTAGGAGTTTTCACAAAGTACAGGGACCAGGCCTCCAGGCCCATGTGACCACCCACAGGCATAGCCACTTCCCTTGGAACCCGACCTCTGCCTTCTCCTGAATGAACTTGTCCCTTGAAAGCTACACAGAGGACGGTGGAAAGGCAGATCTCTCTGTATTACACAGAACAGAGAGGCGCAGTCCAAGCAGAAGTGGAATGTAGACTTGATGGCTGGTGGTAGTGGCGGTGGCAGCGGGGCTGGGCATAGGTGGCTTTCTGTGGAGGATGAACCCGGCTGGCCCCCGCCTGTGGTTGCCGCTCAGTCCGGTGGTGCTACTCGCTTTCTTTATTTGCTTTCTTAGGGCTTTTCCTACAGCTCCGGGTTCCACACAAGGGCTGCCTCTGAGCATGACCAGACCATCAATTGCCCTTTGTTCCCAGGGCTCAAGGAAGTCCCATTGTGGCCCCCTGGTTCTTCATGGGCTGCCAAGTCACTGTAGGCACATTTTCCTAGATCACACCTGGGTCTCTCTGTCCTGCCCTGGGCAGGCCCACTTTTCTCCCTTTCTAGCAAAGCAAAGCTTGTCTACCCTTGGACTAACAGTCCTTGCCTTTCCAGCAAGTGAAGCTGGAGGAATTTGGGAGGCCAAAGATTGACGGGGAGCTTAAAGTCCGGTCCATAGTCAACCACACCAAGCAAGACAGGTGAGTGGGGTGATGTTTGGTACCCCATTCCCCTTTAACCTGGGGACCCCACTCCCAGGAGGCCCGAGACAGATGTGGGAAGAAGGACAGCAAGGCAGTCTCCATGCAGCTGTTTAAATCACCTCCTTTCTTCTCTCCATGATCCTCTGTGTCTGTCACACAGCAATAGCTACACAAGGGCACTGCCCTGCCTATGATTGGCCCCGAGCTGGCCTGGGAGTCAAAGCTGGGACACAGAGAAGTCTGGACTCTGGGGAGCTCCTTTCCGAGTGGGAGTAGATAGGCAGGAGAGAGGGTGGGGGTGGGGTCAGGACAAGTCAGCCGTTTAGGAGAGGTCGCAACAGACTTGGGTTCTGGGGGCACAAAGGAGAGACTTGGCCTTTGCATAGTGCTCCAAGGGAGATAAAGACGGAGGGCCGAGGACCTTCTGCATGAAGGTGGCATTCAGGACGGCTTTATGGGAGCAGTGGCTTCCTGACCGAGAGTCATTGTGCCATGTGGACCTGACAGAAAGGAGGGTCTCACCTTGGAGAGAGGGCACCCTGTACAAGCCTTGGTCCTCTTGGTCTAACACACTGACTGTGGTCTCAGGGACAGAAGTAAGGCAGGGATACAGGCTCTTCACACAGAGCATGGCTGTTCTGACACTGGGTGCCCTATGTGGCCAGGTACCTGTTCCTGTTTGACAAGGTGGTCATCGTATGTAAGAGGAAGGGCTACAGCTATGAGCTGAAGGAGGTCATTGAGCTACTCTTCCACAAGATGACTGATGACCCTATGCACAACAAGGACATCAAGAAGGTGGGTCTGGGTCTGGGTCTGGAGAGGGGCAGGTGCAGGGTCCTAACCCCAGGGCCAGCACAGGTGTCCCCTGCTGGCCTTCCTTTGTCATTATGACTGGCTGGTAGTTCCCATGGGGAGTTGTAGGCACCTTTTCCTAAAGCTTCCTGGAAGCAAAGGGAGAGGTCATGCTTAGGGCACCAGTAAGATCCTCGTTCCCAGCCTTGACCTTTTAGTCTCGGTGGACCTGACTCTAGTTCCTCATTGTCTGTTGTAACAAGCAGGTCTTCCTGCTCCATTCTTGCTCTGTCTCATTTCCTGGGGGTTGGCTTGTGAAAGTCAGGCTCTGAAAGCCAGTGGGGCTAGGACTGCTGGAAAAGGGACTGTGGGTTCTAGGAGGTGGGTCTGTAGCTGTAGGGGGTGGGGCTATGGGTACTGAGGCTATGACTGTGAGGAGATGGGAAACACAGTCTTGCTTCTGAGTACGCCACCTTGTATGTGTGTGTGTTTGTGTGTGTGTGTGTGTGTGTGTGTGTGTGTGTGTGTGGCCCTGTGCTGGGTTGGAAACAAGAGCCAGTGGCTACAGGCTCTAACCTTCTGCAAGTCCCCCATATAGGACCATACACAAGCTCTTCCTAACCCTGGTGTCTGAAGGAAGAGACAGTGACCAAGGCTAATTTCCAAGCTCCAGGACTTCTTATGAAGCCTTGGGAGAACACCTAGAGTGCTTGGCATAGACTGTGTTTGTCCTGGGCTCTCAGCCTGCCCAGGCTGCAGTGTGGCCTGGCCAAGGCTCGTAATGACCTGTCTCCCTTTCCTTTCCTCTTCATGCTTCCTAGTCTCATGGGAAGATGGTAAGCCCCTGGTGCTCTCCCCGCCCCGTGCTGCCCTTTCCAGACTTGTGGGTCTGGTAGATCAGGCTCATGGCCCTCTTCCTCCTCCTCTTCCTCCTCCTCCTCCCTCTACATCTCAGTCAAGAAAGTGACATATATTTGTGGCAAAAGACTCAACTTGCAGGTGTGACCTGGAAGCCAGCCTGCTCTCCTTCCTGGGAGGTAAAGATCAGGGGTCACTGAGCAATGGCAGGCGAGGCTTCGTGATCTCTGCTCTGCATATCCATCCTCCTCACTCCTCTTCCCCACTCTCTCCCTCCCTCATCCCTCCACTTCTAACAGACCAGGCTACACTTTGCCTGGCACCATTTGGAAGCCCTTTTCTCAAGCCTGGATATTGCCAGGCCGGCCAGTGGGTCAGGCCTGGCTGCTGGGTTGCTCAGTTTGGTCAGACCCTCAACCGTCTGACCTCAGCCTTTGTTTTTCCTGTTTTTTGAAACTCAGGAATTTTTTTGTTGTTGTTTTTTGAGACAGGGTTTCTCTGTGTAGCCCTGGCTGTTCTGGAACTCACTCTGTAGACCAGGCTGGCCTCAAACTCAGAAATCTGCCTGCCTCTACCTCCAGAGTGCTGGGATTAAAGGCGTGTGCCACCACTGCCCTGTAGGAATTGTTTTTTAACCCAGGAAGTGAAAGTGAGTGGGTGGGGCTATGAACCGCTCTTGGGCTGGTTCCTGGGTACCACTCCTGAGGAGTCTCGGGATTGCAGCACCCCGTGAAGGGGTGGAAGAAGAGTCGTATATCCTGATAGAGGGTGGGCTCCGAGCTGGGGCTGCCACATCTGTGCACATACACACATAGCAGGCTTCCTACATACATAAAAGTGCTCACAGCAGGGTCCCTGCATACATACACACATGCATGGGCACAGTAGGACACATATGCTTACACAACAGTATGCACATACACATACATGAATATGAGCCCAATGGGATCTCTGCTTGCATACATACATGCATACATGCATGTGCACACAGTACTACCTATGCACCTGTACACATGGGTCCATGTGCAGAACATGATCTACAGGTCAGCACACGTCCATGTAAGAGGTCCACACATGTGAAAGGAACTATGAACATCCAGACATGGGCTGAGTGCACACAAACAGACATCTCTATGTCCAGGAACAGAAACAAGCACCCATGCACTTGTGCACACTTAGGCACAGTACAGGCACATGACTTCCCCCCCCCCCCCCGCCCCCCCTCCGAGACAGGGTTTCTCTTTTATAGCCCTGGCTGTTCTGGAACTCACTTTGTAGACCAGGCTGGCCTTGAACTCAGAAATCCGCCTGCCTCTGCCTCCCAAGTGCTGGGATTAAAGGTGTGCGCTACCACGCCCGGCCAAGCACATATCTTACACGGGAAAGCATACATATACTTTGACACATGTTCCTAAACATCTTCACATATGAGAGCAGCCTGGCCTGCTCAGGCAAGAACGCAGTACATCCACAATCTCTGGTGTGGGAGGACACACATACAGGCAGGCAGCTAGGCAAGTGTGTATGTCTATACACAAGAGTGTGTTGCACAAGGCGTAAGCACACACATCCACATGCAGTGCTGGTGAACTTGTGTGCACCTCGTAGCATCCAGAACCAAGCCAGCTCCCAGCATGCCTCTGTCTCTTCCAAAGCCATGCCAGCTCCCAGCATGCCTCTGTCTCCTCCAAAGCCATGCCAGCTCCCAGCATGCCTCTGTCTCCACAGTGGTCCTATGGCTTCTACCTGATTCACCTTCAAGGCAAGCAGGGCTTCCAGTTCTTCTGCAAGACGGAAGACATGAAGCGGAAGTGGATGGAGCAGTTCGAGATGGCCATGTGAGTTCTGGGCAGGCCTGTTGGCTCTGGCTTCCTGACCTTCTCGGGGTCCTGATGGGAGGTGGTTTTGCTGCTCAGTGGGAGACAAGCTCCCTCCCTGTGGGACAGAGGCAACTCAGCAGATATCCCAAGCGGCATCCATGTGGTTGAGGGGGACCCCAACACATAGAGCAGAGAGGGGCTGATGGGGTGTGTGCCACTGGCTCTGCAGGCCCTATGGGTTTGGAGATTTCTGGGGAACATACCACTCCTTGAGACTTCCCACATGGTGAGATTTAGGTACAAAGGACAAACCTTATGTGCACGAAAGTTCCTTGGCATTCAGACCTATGGCAGGGTGCAGTGTATAAGTACAATTAATAACTGAGAATTAGTCACTAGACGGTTGTACAATGGGTTTTAATGAATGGCCAATCATTACACTTGCACAGGGGCCTATGTACAATCCAAGTCACTGGAAAGCAAGCGCTGTGTTTGACAGTTGACTTGACACCAGCTGGCCACTGAGTGACCACTAATTTGTGTACAGTGGCAGAGGGTGAGCCGTGTCCTGGCTCACAACAGGAGCTGCTCAGTTCTGAGGTTTTCCAGATAATGGTACCAGTCCACACTGGATTATAGGTAAACTACAGACCAGGAGGGACAACTGCCTTCACCTGCTAAGCTTGACACTCCTGGGCCATTTAGTAACCTCTGCCTCAGCCTGTGGGCACTCAGGCCTGAGCCCCTCCCTCACCCTCAGTCCTGCCCATCTTAGGGAGAGCCAGGCTGGAGCGTAGGCTCCTGGTGTGTGTAGCCAGGCTCCTCATGCAGTTGTCGCTGTATTTGTGGGCTTAGGGAGTGCCTGGCCAAGGATTACCAGCTTTCTCCTCCACCAGGTCAAACATCAAGCCAGACAAGGCCAATGCCAACCATCATAGCTTCCAGATGTACACATTTGACAAGACTACCAACTGCAAAGCCTGCAAGATGTTCCTTAGGTAGGTGTCTTCTGCCTGTCCAACTCTGGGCTCCAGAATACACTGCGTAGCTGCCCTGTGACACGATGGCACCCGACCATCCCACCTTGGTGCCATGTAATATCTCAAAGAACCAGGATGATAAACAGGGGTCAGCAGCCGTGGCTGTTGGAGGGTCGGGTTCCCTGCTGGGGACTATGGAGTGAGGGGACAGGCCAGGGTGGTCAGATGCTCCGGGGTGGACCATCAGCCATCACAATGACTGGCTGAGCATGCAGGGAGCTGCGCCCCACCTCACCCCCCACCCTCCCACACACAGGGGTACCTTCTACCAGGGATACCTGTGTACCAGATGTGGCGTCGGGGCACACAAGGAATGTCTGGAGGTGATCCCCCCCTGCAAGATGAGTGAGTACCCGGCAGTGCGTGGAGATGGGCCCCGCTGATGGTCCTCATCGTGGGGACCACTTGTTCACCCAAGGGACACTCATGAGAGGAACTGAGGCCAAGACGGGAAGGTAGTTGACTGGAAGGGATTATCAAAAGCTATAGCTGTAGCTCCTCACCAAAGCTCCTGTGCCTTTTCCTTCCATCTCCTCCATCTCTGCCCCACTCCCACACCCTGGGCCCAGGGTGTTCTCAGCAGGAACACAGGCTTCTGTCATAAGCGGCCCCACTCCTGGTTCAGGCATTCTGTGCTTGTTCTCACGGTCATTTTTCAGATGAGATGGCTTGAGGCCAAGCCTCGCTGGTGCCAGGCACAGGAACTAGACCCCAGAGGCTAGAAGTGTATGATTTGGGAGTGTGTTTGGAGTTTTGTAAATGGTGTTCCATCTCATAGTGACTAGGCCTCGCCAAAAGCCGATGACAGTTCTGAGAGGTGTCAGGGCCTCACAGCTCTGTATAGGTAGTAGATCCTGCTGAGTGCCAGGCTCCATTCTCTGTGCTTCAAATGGGAGGCCCCTGTCCTTACCACCACTGGGGATATACTGCACTAACACAGGAACCACCAACCAGAGGCCAGCTCACCCTGAGTCCCCGGGGCTGAGCTGTGACAGAATTTCTTCTAGTAGGACAGCTTTGTATCAGCCCTCTGTGCAGTATGGATCAGTCCTCCCGTGCGTGACAGAGTCCTGGGATCATTATCTGGCTATTGAGCATACACACCCTGTCACCTTGGTCTCTCTGGTCCAGATCAGCCCCAGAAATTGGGTCTTGACAGTGGCTTTGACTTGGTCAATGTCGCCCTCTTGTGGCCATGAGCCCCTCATGCACGGCTACTGCCATAGTTGCTTCCTACTTTTTGTGATTCTAAAAGTTAACAAACTTAATTATTAAAAATAGAATAAAAAAATAAGGCGGGAAGTAAAAAAAGGATACAGGATCGGGCATGGTGGCATACACCTTTGATCCCAGCACTCAGAAGGCAGAGTCACGCAGAACTTTTGGTTGAAGCCAACCAAGGCTATAAAGCAAGACTCTGTCTCAACAGATGAGAAGAAATGTGGTCAATGAGCTTGTTTAGAAATAAAAGCATGGCGTGTGTGTGTAACTCAGCAGGCAGAGTACCTTCAGGAAGTGGAGGCAGGAGGATCAGGGTCAAAAACATCCTTGGTTATAGTGTGAGCTTGAGGCCAGCCTAGTCAACATGAGACCCTGTCACAATATGCACAAACCAAGCCACAGAAATAACTGAAGACAATGTTTAGGCATATTTTAGGTTTTCTTTTTGTTCTTTTTCTTTCTTTTTAGAAAATACATTTTCAGAGTTACTCCCTCCATATATATATATTTTTTTGTTTGTTTGTTTGTTTGTTTGTTTTGTTTTTCAAGACAGGGTTTCTCTGTGTAGCCCTGGCTGTCCTGGAACTCAGTCTGTAGACCAGGCTGGCCTCGAACTCAGAAATCCGCCTGCCTCTGCCTCCTGAGTGCTGGGATTAAAGGTGTGTGTCATCACTGCCTGACCTTCCCTCTGCCCCCGTCTTAATGATCAGATACTTATTACCTGTAGAAGAAGTTTGAAATGTAGAGAAGAAAAAGAAGGGGGAGGGACGAGTCAGAGTTCCTTTAAGCATCAACAGGCACGTTGGGCATTTCCTTCTTATATCAGTGGAGTCTTTACCAGTATCCTCTGGTCATTACAACCCCTGGCTGGCTCTAGACATTGTCCCAGGGGGTTGTGACACACACACACACACACATGTGCACACGAGTGCACACACACGCATGCCAGGATGTAACCCATGGTTCCATTGGTCCTCCGGTAGGGAATGCTATTGTTCTCCAAGCTACGTTCCCTCTGATCTGCTCCAAGGCTAAGTGTTGGTTAGTTTTCCCCTGTGAACTGTGGCAATACCACAACTAAAGTAGATGGACTGTGTGGCTCCCCGGGAGCCCAGATGCCCCTAGGGAGATACCAGCTCCTCCTTCCATGGAGAGTCCTCTCTGGGCAGAGCAAAAGCTGTGTTGCCATCCTGTGGAACATTGCTACCCACCATCATGTGTGAAAGAGTTTGTAAAAAACTTAGATGTTCCCAGAGCAGTCTTCAGCCACAATAGCTGGTGTTATTGAGGTCCCCCAGTCATACACTGTAACTAATGGCCCTTGTTTTGACCCGTGCTGAGGTGGAAGGGCCGCCTACCAATGACTGGGGGATGTCTTCCCTCCCACATGACAGCCGAGTGTCTAGTGTCCTTGGGTATGTGGGACGGTCTTAGAGGATGATGGCAAAGGGGACCTGTACACCCACCTCCGTATCACCTACCTATGGCAGGTATCACCAACAAGGTGTGGAAATTGTCCTGTGAGCCCCAGGCACCGTCAGGTGACTCTGGCAGTTGTCACCATTCAGAGTTGGCCCATGTAGAGAAGCCCAGGCTTTCTCATGTACGACTTCCGGTCTGTGAGCTCCCCATGGCTCCTTAGAGCCGGAAGTCAGAATATGCTGTCAAGGTAACTTTCATAGGTACGAGGCTGGGTCTATGTGTGTCTATGATCAGCCTCTGATCAGCCAGCCGTCCAGTCGGGGGAATGCATACTGTGAAGGCCATCTCTCTGTCAAGGCTTCTACTTTGACCCCTGTTCTGCTTCCTTTACAGGTTCACCTGCAGATGTGGTGAGTGCTCCCCACTCTTCCTATTGCTTAGGGCTCTGCCAGCCTAGAAACATGTCTCTGTGCATGCTCCCCTGGTGGCTCAGTAGCTGGCCTGTGTCTTAGCAGCTCACCCACTCTGTCTCCCTAGTGCTCTCCAGCTGCAGCTGCGCCTCCGTGGTACAGCATGCCCATGGGCACGTAATCACTGTAGTCATTACAGAACGTAAGCCGTGTCTCCTGAAAGCTGTAGATCCAGCCCTGTTATCCAGCCTTGAATGGATGCTCACTGAGCCCCACAAGGGAATGGAGACGCCTCTGCCATACAGCACTTAGTCGTGCTGTCCAAGGCGTGTCCAGAACAGAGGCTGGGAGATGGTCAGGAAGGCTTCCTTGGGGAGGTGGCAATCAGGGCTGTAGAGTGGGGTTGAGGAGCCCAGGGTCGGGTATGACAGGTGTCAGGAGAGGGAAATAGTGTTGCACTTATCTACTGGAGGCATGGCCTGACACTCATGTCATGGGGCGGTGCTGATGTGGGACCCAGAAGTGGAACACCTTTCCTAACATCTGTCCTTGTTCTCACAGGATGCTCCTGGAGCAGGACCAGGTAAGTATGCCGGACTCAGCCACTTCTGCAGTCTGTATCCTCCCAACAAGCTGGGTCTGCGCCTCTTTGGCTGCCTCCCAAGGTTGACTCAGAGCCCACTTTCAGAGAACCAAGCGCTTTCCTTCCACAGTTTGTAGAGGTGCCAAGCCAAGCACCAAGCCTGAATGATCAAGAAGCCCAGGGGTTACTGCCATTTTTCTGTGCGCCTGGATACTGCCCAGGCTGTTTAAACATTCTGGATGAAACCTGAGCTTCCTCAGAGAAAACTCAAACCCCATCCAGATGTTACCACTGTTGGGCTATAGTGGTCTGGACCAGGCCTGGCAAGACAGTTCCATGACCTTTTGGAACATTTTGGGTGAGACTGGGGCACGGTGACCCCGTCTGAGGATAGCCTCAGATTCTTGGGTATTGCATGAAGACACCATCCCATGCTAGCACCGGCTACTCCCTGGCCCCAGCCATGTCACCACCTCCATAGCTAGCCCCATGCAGCGACCACCCATCTCGTGGTTCTCTTACTGTGGATTGTAACCTGGTAAAATCAAAACTCTTGAGGCTTGTGATTTATCAGTCAGATTTATATTAGTAAATTCTCAACCCACAAAATGCCCACACAATGAACTCACAACTTAATTGATATAAATACAAGCTACTCACCTAGATGGGATAAACACACCCTACTTATTATTTAATTAATTAAGAAATCCCCAGTACTTATGGCTCCTCTTCCTCTCCTATAGGCTCCATCTTATCTCCCCTCTCCTTCCCTTCCTCTCTCCCTCTGTACTCTCTATACTCGGCTCTAAAATTCTCAGCCCGCCTTCCTTTTCCACTGGCCAATCACAGGCTCTCACCTCATCTTGTGCCTGCCCTCACCTGCATGTAGACAACAATCCACACTTGGGTGCTCAGCCTATCTCTCTCTTGCAGCCCCAGGCCGGCTTCTCACCCATTCCATGGTACTTCATCTCTAACACGGGGCAGTGGGGGACGGGGCACCCTAGCTCTACACCGTAGATCTAGCTCGGTGGTGTCTGGGAGAGACATAAAATTCCATCTAAAAATAAGTAGCTGTTACTGGAATATGCTGGCATCTGTCTTAACTTAGTGGATGAAGGAGCCCTATGGGAAGGATACAAAAGGGGTGGTACAGGCTCTTGTGTGTATTGTGTTGGGGAACAGTTTCATGAAGGGTTCCCCAGGCCAGGAAGGGTTAGTGATGGAGGACAAAGTCACTAAGCGAGCTATTTTCTTCTACCTTAGGTCCCAAGATGGTTGCAGTGCAGAATTACCATGGTAACCCAGCCCCTCCTGGGAAGCCTGTGTTGACCTTCCAGACAGGAGATGTAATAGAGCTGCTCCGGGGTGACCCCGATTCTCCTTGGTGGGAAGTGAGTCCTGGGTCCTGGAGGTGGGGTACATACAGCCTTGCTCCTCTCCCTGTGCACCCACCACGGCCAAAGCAGGGAGGTTAGGGGTGATGCCATAGAGTGATAGGAGAGCTGCTTATCATGGCCTCTGCCACCTCCATTGTACACATGAATCCTGCAATGTCTTCACAGAGGTGATTGTCACCCAGGTGGGATGCAGCACCCTTCCACTGAGACTCGTGTTTGTCCTGACTTTCCTGCCTTGGTGGACTCCACAGGCCCTTACTAGATTCCATCCCAGCATGCCCTGCCCTATCCTCAATGCCCCCATTCTGGTCAGCAACACCTCACAGTGTTAGGGACTGGCCCCAGGACCCTGTCTAGTGGGAGAAAGACAAATACAGGCCCTATCATGTTCTTGTGGAATACTTTACAGTTGGGAACTGGAGCTTATTAAACCTTTAGTACCCTCTCTGTTGAGTCCCAGCCCCTAAGGAATCCAAAAAATACATGGCTAGCTTGAAGTACAGAGTTAGGATAAAGGTTGGTGATATTTGTAGTATCTTATTCTCTCAAGGACACCATCAGTAATTGAGTCCAGACTACTGAGCTAGACACATAACACAAGAACCGAAAGATACACAGGGATGCTCTGCATCCTGATGTCACAGAGGTATTGAGTGATGGGTGTTCTGCATCCCGATGTCACAGAGGTACTGAGGGTTGGATGCTCTGTATCCGATGTCACAGAGGTACTGAGGGTTGGATGCTCTGTATCCGATGTCACAGAGGTACTGAGGGATGGATGCTCTGCATCCTGATGTCACAGAGGTACTGAGCGATGGGTGTTCTGCATCCCGATGTCACAGAGGTACTGAGGGATGGATGCTCTGCATCCCGATGTGACAGAGGTACTGAGGGATGGATGCTCTGCATCCTGATGTCACAGAGGTACTAAGGGATGGATGCCTCTGTATCCTGATGTCACAGAGGTACTAAGGGATGGATGCTCTGCATCCCGATGTCACAGAGGTACTGAGGGATGGATGCTCTGTATCCCAGTGTCACAGAGGTACTGAGGGATGGATGCTCTGTATCCTGATGTCACAGAGGTACTGAGCGATGGGTGTTCTGCATCCCGATGTCACAGAGGTACCGAGGGATGGATGCTCTGTATCGGATGTCACAGAGGTACTGAGGGATGGATGCTCTGCATCCTGGGTGTTATAGTTTTGTACTGTTTCTGTGATGGAACACGTTGACAGAAAGCAACCCAGCGTGAGGAGGGTCTCTTTGCTCGCAGGTCCAGGTTACAAGCCATTCTCGCAGGGAAGTCAGGCAGGGACTTGAGGCAGCCAGTCATGTCACATCCACAGTCAAGAGCAGAGGGGAGGGTTGCATGCTTAGTGCCCAGTTCACCTTCCTCACTCCCACACAGAGCAGAACCCAAACCTAGGGAGTTGTTCTGCTGACTCGGGCTGGGTCTTCTCGCCTCAGTTCAGGCCCAGAGGCAGGGCAGCCTGCTGTACACAGTGTGACCCTCAGTGTGACTCTCTTCTCAGATGATTCCAGGTTGTGTCATATTGACACATCGCACCAGGTCTTCATCTTCCTTACCACCTCTCTGGGTGTACCTGTTTCTTAGGTAGACTTGCAGAGACACTTGGCTGTTTTGTTGAGCCTTGGCATTACTTACCTGTAAAGTGGGGATGCCTTTGTTTCTCCTCCAAGTGGTGGAGAGGTTAACTAAGGTCCCAGCAGAAAGGTGACACTCATGTCAGGCCTGGGCTTTGTCAGCTGCAGGCACCTTCATGGCTCTTCATCGCTTACTCCTCCAGGGGCGGCTGGTTCAAACCAGGAAGTCAGGATATTTTCCCAGCTCTTCTGTGAAGCCCTGCCCAGTGGATGGAAGGGTGAGTCCTTTCCCTGATGCTTCTAGATCACAGGATCCAAGATGCAGAGAGCTAGGGCCAGCATGTCAGGTTGTCTTTGCTAAATGGCCACATGAGCTGCATCTGGGGCAGAGCCTAGGGGTGGACAGAGGTGCAATTGTCTATTGGAGGTTTGTGAGCTGAGGGTGTCTCAGTCAGTGTTCTCTTGCTGTGAAGAGGCACCATGACTTATAGTTTATAGACTTGCTTATAGTTTCAGAGGGTTCGTCTGTTATCACCATGGTGGAGCATGGTGGAGCAAGCAACGTGCATGGCTCTAGGGCAGTGGCTGAGGGCTACATCCTGATCTGAGGGCAGACAGACAGAAACACAGCATGGTGTGGCCTTTTTGAAACTCCAACAAGGCCATACCCCCTAGTCCTTCTAATCCTTTCAAACAGTTCCACTCCCTGGTGACTAAGCATTCCAATCTGTAAGTCTGTGGGCTCCCTTCTTATTTGAACCACCACAGTGGGCATCGTCCACTCAGTGGAAACTAATGTAGGACCACTGCCCTTCATCAGAGCCCAGGGAGGAGGAAACTCCCCAGACATAAGGCTTGCAAACTGGAAATTGCCGTGTTTGGAATGAAGGCTAGGTGGCATCTTCCCTCTGAGCATGTCTTGGCTCTGGTGTCAAAGGCAGCCCAGGGTTGTCCCAGAGTAAACTTGATTCCTGTTCTCCCAAGGACAGCTAAAAGTAAAAGTGTCTTCTCCCTGAAAGTGATGGAACAAAGAGCTGTCTCTGTTCACCCACCTGGTCATATACTGCTTGAAGGAACATTTTATTTTATTTTATTTTATTTTATTTTATTTTATTTTATTTTATTTTTTGGTTTTCCTAGACAGGGTTTCTCTGTATATCCCTGGCTGTCCTGGAACTCACTTTGTAGACCAGGCTGGCCTTGAACTCAGAAATCCACCTGCCTCTGCCTCCCGAGTGCTGGGATTAAAGGCGTGCACCACCACGTCCGGCTGAAGGAACATTTTAAATGCTCAGAGCTCTCTGGACAGACCTGGGGAATCCATAGCAGAGGAGAATGGGGCGGCGGGGGGTGGGGGTGGGGGTGTGCTTCCTGAGTGTGTCTACCTCATGCCTACTGTTGGGCATTTCCTGTGGCCTCCAGCCTTTCCCTTTCAGGAATAGTTTGTTCCTGTTGGTGGCTCCTCATTCATTCATACCTTCAATGAAAACCAGTCATTTGCTCTGTCAGCCCTCCTGCACACCAGCTCAGAGGAAGTCCTGGTAGTGCCTCCAGGGATGTTACAGTTCAGGGGTGCTGAGCTGGTCCCAGGATTGGGCTTCCCATGAGCTCTTCTCTCTCATGCTCCCTGGGGACATTAATATACCTGTGTTCTCTTCCCAGCCGCCTACTGGCCGCCCGCCATCCCGGGAGATCGATTACACTGCCTATCCGTGGTAAGTGGATTGTGGGCTGCAGTATTGGGCGTTCGGTTGCCCCTGTGTCATAGGGTATGGCCCTCTAAGCCTATGAGTGGGCCTGGGACGGGGGGAATTGAGCCCCACCTAGGCTATTTCTCTGTCTCTAAAACAGATCAGCAGGCTCCAATATGTGTGGCATTGAGCCCTTTTCTATGCAGGCTTCATTGAGCTTCATGGAAGCTGTAGAAAGTGATGTGTTCAGGGTGTGGTTTATAGTCATGCCTTTGGTGAGAAGAGGCAGTGTGTTACATGGAAGGATGGGTATAGTCACAGATCATGAGTCTTGGCTGATTCTGCTGATTCTGTCCCACATGGGCCCAGTGCCTACAAGGACTTGTCCTCAAAGCCGCTTAGCCCCACACGGGCAGCATACATACCTCTAAACCAGACGGGCTCATTTCCCAGTTCAGGCCAGTGTCCCCAGCCTCACATGTGGCGTTTGCAGGTTCCCAAGTCCTTGCCCCATCCTAGTACCTCAGTGTCTGTCCCTTGCATCTCTCTAGGCCCTATTGGGCCTGCTGCATACATGCCTACCCTGCCTGCTCTGACCTGCAGGCAGTGCGTGGCTGCTGACAGAGATTAAGTGGTTCTCACTTGATGGAGTGTTTGTTTCTTGTCATTCACTGTGGCAAACGCCTGACCAAGCAGTGTAAAGAAACAGTGCAACCCAGTCAGGAAGGAGAGGGGGGGGGGAGAGAGAGAGAGAGAGAGAGAGAGAGAGAGAGAGAGAGAGTAATGCTGACTCATCCTTTTCTCTTTGTTCATTCTGAGGGCCCAGCTCACGGGACAGTGCCCACCCACACTTCCATTAGCTTAATCTAGGTAAAACCTCAGATATCCAGAGATCTGTTGCCATGGTGACTCAGGTCAGCAGTGAAGATAACCACCACAGTTATTTTCGTTTTAAATTATTATTTTTTCCTTTGATAACTCCAGACCTGTATATAGTGAATTTTAGTCACTGTCCATGTGACCCCATCTCCCCAACTTCTCGCCAGCTGGTTTCCCTCTTAGTTTTGTATCTTTTTTGTGTGTGACCGCTGAGTTCAGTTGTGTTTGCCTGTAGATCATTGGGGGTGGGGGGCTCTGGGGACAGTTGTTTTTTGTTTGTTTATTTTTTTAACTAGAGTATGGGCAACTTGCCAGTGGCTACCACTAAAGTGACCACCCCCAGCCCCAGCCAGCAGGAGATTTAATATATTAGCCCTAGATCTACCCTACCTGTACGCACCGAAGACTAAGCTCATGGTGTCATGCCAGGAATGTGGGGGTGGCTTTGCTGAGGGGACCAGCCCCCCCACCTCATTGCCCATTTATTTACTTATTTGCTTATGTACATACATACGTGTGTATGTGGCGGGAAAGGCCCTTTTTGCTCGGTTCTCATTCAACACAGGTGCCAACCTCCTCCAGAGTGTCTC
>LR753332.1:87271-488929 GCA_902729485.2 Mus minutoides | reverse complement strand
CACCTGCACACACACACACCAGGCACCACTCCACCGGCACACACACACCCCAGGCACCGCTCCACCTGCACACACACACACCCCAGGCACCGCTCCACCTGCATACACACACACCCCAGGCACCGCTCCACCTGCACACACACTCCCCAGGCACTACTCCACCTGCATACACACACACACACACACACACACACACACACACACACACACACACACACACCAGGCACCGCTCCGGCAGCATCGTGTCTCAGCTCTGGTTTCCTGACCCCAGGTTTGCTGGCAACATGGAACGGCAGCAGACGGACAATCTGCTCAAGTCTCATGCCAGTGGGACCTACCTCATCAGAGAGCGTCCAGCAGAGGCAGAACGCTTCGCCATCAGCATCAAGTGAGCCGCAGCCCTGGGCCCATAAGTGTCCCTCTTTAGCCTGCTACTGAGGGGGTGGAGTGGGTCTTCTCTCTGATGCCCAGGCTAGAAAATCCCAGACCAGATGGAAGCAGAGGACACGGGCTACCATCGGGTCTCCTCACGTGTTCAGGGCTCAATGGCCACGTCACCCAGCTAAGGGCTGGGTTGAGCATTTTCAGAGAAAGGTGGGCTAGCGGGACACTGAGAAGTGCCATCAGAGATCTCCTGGCACCCAGTCCAGTGAGTCTTATGCAGGATGTACCCATCACGCTGCTTTGTGGCATCTAAGGACCCTTGGAGACTTTCAGCAGTGCCCATGGTAGCCTTGGGTCCTTGATCTAGACTTCTTTCCTCAGATAAAAAACAAACAAGACCCTGAAGTTTGTTTTCCTCAGCCCAGGATACCCATGGGCACAAGTCTTAGACCTGGTACTAGGCGTTTGATTTGCTGTGATTCAGTGGGGTTATGCGAGTCCTGAACAGGGTGCCCTGGAAGCAAGCTCTGTGATCTAGCCTCTTGGTAGCCATAGTAAGACAGCCTCTTGCTGTAGTGACAGAGGCTGGGAACCGATGCCAGTGGATGAGGAATCCTCATGGCCCCTTGGGCAGGTGGGCACTAGGCTCTGCTGGGCAGCCACAGGACCTGAACACAATACTTCTCCTCTTCGTTTGGGGTATGTTTTTTCTACCTCTGCACTGGGCTGGCATTCAAAGCTTGCCTGTCCCAAGCACCCTGGACCACAGAGTCTGGCCCAGGCATGTATATAGGCAGCTGGTACATGCATCTGACAACTGAGGAAGATCACAGATAGAAACCACCATAGCATCTAAGGCCAGGCCCCTGCTCTCACTGCTATCAAGGGACTCCCAAGGGTGAGAGGGGTGGAGACAAGAATCTATGGAGTTAGAAGGGGCTAGAACCGAGCGAGAGGCCCCCAGGTCTTCTCACTTCAGGAAGGTCACACTGCCAGGAGCCATCACTTTCCCAAAAGGTCCTGTGATGTTTAGGGTCTAAAGAAATTCATAGCCTATATCCAGCCCCACACAATGACATGGCAGCCATCACACCCACATCCTAGGAGTGTCCACAGTGCCTTGTGTCTGCCCAGTCTTTAGGACACCACAGTGGGGACCCTATTGGTCTGGCTTACAGCATATGTTAAAGCCACGTGAACACAGGTAGGTGCCCACAGTGGTCCTGTGGAGCGACGCTTGGTCACTCATTCGTTCACTCACTCCTTAGCCAGTGTCAGGGTATTGAACCAACCTGGGATGTGTCCATCCCTCAGCACTGTTCAGCCCATGTTACATGTTTGGGTCATGTGCAGACATATTTAGGGAGATAGGTTCTCTTACTTCACTGACTGGGTTCCTACACCCATGGTCATCAGGACACTGGCTTGAGATTGCTGTCTGTGTGACATCTTCAACCTTGGTGTTGCCTCTCATGGGCTGGGCTGTCCTTTGCGGGGAGCCTCCCAAGGCTCTCTAGGTTAGAAACACTCAAAAGATGATGAGGGCGGGGCCGCTGGCTCTGGGACCTGATGAACTTCTGCTCCGTGCTTTTGGAGCCTCCTATAGGGGGCTAGGAGCTGAGGTCAGAGTTGGTAGTGGGGACTCTAGGGTATGGACCTAAAGCAGGCAGGGAGAGGTATGGAAGATCTGCTCAAATGGAGTGGGCCAAGGGCTGGAGAGGCAGCCTCAGAGTCAGTGTAGAGGTGTAGGTCAGGATCTTTGCTGAAGCAGATCTGGAATAAGCCTGGGGCTGTCTGTCTGTCTGTCCAGGTTCAATGATGAGGTGAAACATATCAAGGTGGTGGAAAAAGACAGCTGGATCCATATCACGGAAGCTAAGAAGTTTGAGAGCCTCCTGGTACGTGTACCTGTAACTCTCACTGCTCCAGACCCTGGCCACAGAGGCCTGTACACTCTGCTCCCTGGTGATCCATTCTCTCTGCCTAGGGACAGGTGATTCTTCCCAGAGAAATCTAGAGACACTTGATAGGATTCCTGGGAACAGTTGGAGTAATGTTATACGGGAGTTGAGTCACTCCAAAACTTTCCCTAGCTCACATGTCACCTTGGTCATGAGACTACAAGCTGCCTCAGGCTGAGCCTCTCCTCACGTCCTTGGGGTCAGCCCCACCAGAATACAGTTAAAGGCATTCTATTCCTTAAAGTGACACTAAAATAGTTGGTTTTGACCTTCACCACTCCCTTTTGGTACTAGCACAGAGCCCAGGGCCTTACACATACCTTACCTCCGGGCCCAACCTCAACCCCAACACTTTTTCTTTGTTTTTGGAGACAGACATGATGTAGCTCTGGCAGGACCTTTACCCCTGTGACCTACAGTAAAACACAGGCAAACAGAAAGTGCCTGAAATCCTCTTCACAGCCCAGAGCTAACAAACACCATCTGGTGAGACTGTAGGTGCCTCTTGGGGCAGCCAGGCTGTGGTTCATGGCGCTCTTACAAAGCCACAGCATACCTCTTTGTGTGGCCATCATTCATAGCTGTCTAGTCCTCTCAGTGGCTCTAGCCTTGTGGCATTCTGCCCTGCAGGTGTGCCTCCCTCCAGCATGGATGGCACAGTCGTCAGCAGTTTGCTTCCTTTGGCATTCTTTCCAGAGCATTCTTTCAGAAATATTTGGGAGCCCTGCACCCGAGGGAGAGGTTTTTGAGGCACTGGCCATCCTAGCTGGGCTTGGCTGGAGTGAAATTGAGGGGGTCTCAGAGGAGCCCATGCCTTGAACCCAGGAGGTGGGAGGGCTCCTGAGTCTCCAGCGGTTGGTGAGTGTGCGCCCCCTGCAGGAGCTGGTGGAGTACTACCAGTGTCACTCACTCAAGGAAAGCTTCAAGCAGTTGGACACTACACTCAAGTTCCCCTACAAGTCTCGGGAGCGAACCACCACCAGGGCCTCAAGTCGTTCTCCAGGTAATGCCTGTGTCCAGGGATATCTACTCAGGCCACGTGAAGGGCCAAGATCTCCCTGTTCCCCTGGGTCAAGAGTTGTTGCCGGATCCCTGAATGTGGGCCAGGCCCTCCACATCTATCAGTGACCCTGACTCACGCCCCTTCTCATTTCACGTAACAGAGGGGGGGTCCACACAGTAGTGAGAAGCAGTAGGGCAAGATCTGAGAACAGATCCCTCCGTGGGTGCCCTGGGGCCTTGGCTGTTCAAGGCAGCTCTCTGCCTACAGCGGGGATTTCAAAGCTGATGACAAGGGTGCAGCCTGGATCTCGGGGCAGAGATAGGCCCAGATCATTTGGCTTCTAGTTCAGGGCTCTTTCCCCTGAATTCCCCATATCTCCAGTCTTCAGGGACTTGCAGAACTATGGGATCTTCCTTCCCCTACCCCAGACAGAGCAGACCAGCAGAGGTTTGCCAGCCTCAATGACAGTTGGCCTCAGTGTCCTTTCAAGACATAGGTGTAGAGCAAGCAGTGGCCTAGCTGTGCCTGTGGTCGGCCCCTGCCCTCCCCAGCATCCTCCTGAGGTAGAGCCTGGCACTGCCCTTGGCTCCTTGGCGCTACCCTGTCTTATGCTCTCTCTTGCCTCTTTGCAGCTTCCTGTGCTTCCTACAACTTTTCTTTTCTCAGTCCTCAGGGCCTCAGCTTTGCCCCCCAGGCCCCCTCTGCTCCCTTCTGGTCAGGTACCTCTACTGCTCAGGGCCCAGCCTGATGGGTCCCCCTGACTGTGCACCCGGTGTTGGGGGTTGGGGATGGCTGGGGATCTGGCTGAGGCTGCTGCACATGAGGACACATTTGGTAGGGCTCGTCCCTGGCCACACTGGTGGACACGTCCCTGCCTCATCAGCTGTCATCCTTCATGGCCACTGAGAGCTTTGCCTCTGGTTTGGGAGGTGTGGGTGGGAGGGGCAGAGCTGATGACTACCCTGCAGCCAGGAGAGCTGCCATGGGATCAGGGGTGGGTGTGAAGGAGAGGGTTTTAGTCAGCCCCGGTCTGACATGCTTTCTGCTGCTAGAGCCAAAGCCCTTCTGTGTGAGGCCATGTGTCCCCTCACTGCCATTGTCACCTGTCCCCAGGACTCCTCGGTTCTGGGCTGAACAAGTCCACTGGGTTGCAGTCTAGTTTGGAGACCTGGGATGGGGATGGTCAAGGCATGGGTGCCTGCTCTGTTCACCAACGGCATGCTTATTGCTTGTGATAGTGGCCCAGCATTGGTGGTGATAGCTCAGACCCCCATTAAGTGCATGCATAGATGTGTCATATGCCCAAATGCAGGTGTGACAGGCCCTCAGCTGGAGGCTAGTGTTTCCTCCAGAGTTCTTCCCTAGCTGTGGGCACAAAGCCGTAGTCTAGGTACCAGGGAAGGGACGCAGCTCAGTCTGAGGGCCTCTAGCCCAGGCTGAGCAGCTCCTGCAGCTGTTTGATGTCTCACCCTGTCTTCCCCAATAGTGTTCACACCGCGGGTCATCGGCACAGCTGTGGCCAGGTACAACTTTGCTGCTCGAGACATGCGGGAGCTGTCATTGCGGGAAGGTGATGTGGTGAAGATCTACAGCCGAATCGGTGGAGACCAGGGCTGGTGGAAAGGAGAGACAAATGGGCGGGTGAGTAGCGTGCCTGGCTTGAGGGCTTTGTGCAGAGGCCCAGGGCTGGCCTTACCAAGAGGTCAAGGAGGTATGCCTTTGGCTCTGACACAGTCGGACTCAACTAGCTGTTCTTCAGCCTCAACTGTGCTTAGCCATGATCATTGTGAGCCCAGCTGCACTGGTCAGGTATCCAGGCAGGCCACCCTGACCCATCTCTGCCCTTGTGGTCACTCAGAAACAGGTTTTATAAACAGTCATCTGGTCACTTGCAGGGAGCTATCAGGTCCTACTGTACCCCATCCCTTCCCCCTGTTTATGGCGACTACCATGTGGCTCCCTCAGCTCTTTTCCCTCAGAGGTTCTGCTAAGAGCCTCCTCTATCCCAGAGCTCATATGGATCCACTGGCTTTGGCCCAGGCCTCTGAGCAACTTTTTGGAAAGGCAGAGAGCTCCAGGTGCCAACAGCAGGACACACTGGATTTTCCTGGGGCTGCAGATACCCACAGGCATTTGTCTACACAGGGCCCGACAGCCTTGACTTCCCTGTTGAGCATTCTATAGCTGGTAGCAGGAACCATTCTGGTCCCAGTCTTCTTGGTCATCTTTGGGGTCTGTTTCCAGTCAGCTTTGGGGTCTGTGTTACAGAACCCAAATAGTTTCATTTATTTCTAACTTCCTTTCAAAAGACTGAAGGCGACTAAGTCCTAGCAGCAACTTTGAAGGCTGGACGCCAGCCATGAAGTGGGCCAGTGCAGTGGAAGCCTCTGGGACTGTCATTCAGTTACTTGCTGGGTTCCTCCCCGGGTCCAGGCAATTCCATAGCACAGTCTGGAAACAACTGGTTTGAGCTTTTGTGAGTAGATCTTGTTGATATAACCTGGTGTCATCATGAAATGCCTTTTTCTCTCTGGCCGTTTCACTGCTGAGTCTGTTTATTGACAGAGGCGACAGCATTTTCCCTTAGGTAGGTGCTTTGCCCCTCCCCCTTGCCTGCTACCATTGACCTTTCTCTTTTCTTGTACTTAAACTGGGTTTCCTATAGCCGGTGGGATTTTTACAGTGACTCTAATGTGGCAGTCTTTGCCCTCTAGTAGGAGGCATTTGACTTAGTATACATTTTGGCTTATTCATTTGTAAGTCTAACATTTCGTTGTTTACTGTGGGTCAATTCCTCTCTTCTCCTTTCTAGGTAACTTTTAGGTTAACCAGTATTTTTTTCTCTCTGTTTCACTTCCCCTTCTCATGATTGCTTTGTTAGTTACATACCCTTTTATCATGTTTGTTATTCTGGTGGTTACAGATGCACTTTGAGTATTTATAGTCCCTTTGGAGACAGTGTGAGGACCACACAGGCTTCAATTATAAATTATTTTCCTCCCAGTTTTTGTGTGGGTGTTGTCATTATCATTTATATTTTTTAACATTTGAGAGTAATTGCCCACGTGACCTTTCTTTACTCCTTAATATTTCCTGGAGTCAATGGTATTTCCCCTTGGAATAATAAAGTTATCTAATCTGTAGTACATTTTCTTTTTGTTGTTGTTGTTTGTTTGTTTGTTTGTTTTTCAAGACAGGGTTTCTCTGTGTATCCCTGGCTGTCCTGGAGCTCACTCTGTAGACCAGGCTGGCTGTACTATATTTTCAAATTTCAACAATTTTTTTCAATTATGTTTCTTCTAGCTGCTGTTTACTGGATGCATGAACTGCTGGCCATGACCAGCATCCTAATTGGAATGTTCCTCAGCTTCTCTGTCATATGTGACTTGTAACACTTCTTGAAGAGGAGACACGTATTTGTATCCCATTGTTAGGTTTGATGTTTCTTCACATTTCGCCAGAGTCTGTACCTTTATGTTGTTAGACACAGGAGGATGTCATTCAGCAGTGTTACACCATTTCATTTTGTGGCTGTGATGATAAACCTCTTTGACAACAAGCAGCTGAGAGGAGGAAGGGGTCAATTTTACCTTATAGGTCTAGGTCCTAGTCCGGCACTGATGGACTGGGCAGGAAGTGAAACGCGCTCCATGGAGGGATGCTGCGTGCTGGCTCTCTCACGATTGATCATGCAAGCTTTCTTGTACCGTCCAGGTTCACCTGCCTGGGAGATGGTGCTGCCCATGCCAGGCTGGACACTCTATCAATAACAATCACGACAAGTCCCACAGACCTGTCTCCGCTCAGATGCTAGCCCGGAAGGCATGCAGTTGGGCTGTCCAGTTCCTGGTTCTCACTGTTTGTACTTTGGGCTTGGCTAAGGGCTGTCTACCAGGTCTCTCTCTTCCTCATTCCCGCCTGCGCTCTCTCCATTGACCTATGGTTAGTCCCATTCTCTGTCTAACCTGATTCTTTTAAGTCATTGCATCTTTCTGTTCTTGGGATTCTTTCCCTCCTTCCTTTTCTTTCTCCTTAGCTTCTTTTGTTGTTGTTCTTGTCTGTTTGGTTTGGTTTTTGTTGTTGTTGTTTATCTGTTTCTTTTATTGGTTAGTTTTGTTTTGTTTTTGAAGATAAGGTTTCATCAAGAAGGCCTGCCTGGCCTTGAACTCTCCAGGCAACCCTCCTGCTTCAGTTTTCTGAATGCTGGGGTCATAGACATTGTATCACAACATCCAGCTTCCGGCCTTGGACTTCTGTTTGATTTCTGACTCCTGTTCCCTGGAAGAGATGCCTGCCTTCCAATCAGTGTTCTGAGACATAGAGGGTAGCTCTTTCTGAGCCTGACTTGGGGCTCCTTTCTGGTGTGTTTGCTCCTGATTTTCATCAGTGTCCTGGCTGAGGGCAGGAAGACATGGGAAGGTCAAGAGACATGGGAAGACGTGATTTCTTCAGTAGGATCTGACACTTTTTCACTAGTAGATGATAAGCTGGGTTTCTCAGTCTCTCTTCAAGGCTTGGTGAGGCCTGGTTGAGACCTCTGGTGTTTGGAAGGGCATTTCAGCTCCCAGGCCCCTCCTAGCCCTGCCCTGACGCATACCCCCTTGCCATGTGTACACACATTCAGACACACATGTCCCTGCCATCTCTTTCAGATCGGTTGGTTTCCTTCGACGTACGTGGAAGAGGAAGGCGTCCAGTGAGGGCAAGACCTGGACAGGACCCATGGATGTTCTTGGGAGTCTCCCCGGCTCTGAAGTCCACCTCTGGCTTCTCCATAGTTCTGGGAACTGCCTGCTAAGCCTGCAGCTGTTATGGCCCATAGGGATGGGGAGGATGTTCCACAATCACCTACCCTAGGTGGCCTGTCCCTGGGTACAGTCCTTGTACATAGAGGAAATCCCTGCTGGCCACACTCAGAGCACCAAGGAGAAGGAGCTCTGGCAGTGTGGCTAAGCATGTGTGGTTGACAGCGAAGGTCAGAAGCCACTGCCTGCATCTCTGGGTCAGATGGCTGTTCAGGAACCTAGAACTCAACTCCTGGTGGCCAGGGAGGGCTGGGGACAGCGGGGGGTTCGTTCCCTGGCCCATCTGCTGCCCCACACTGATCTGCCTGTCTTTTCTGCTGCTCTCTAGAGTATGTGTCAGGTCTTGGAAGGCAGGCAGGACCGGAGCCGAGCTGTGCCGTAGCACACACTAGGCTCAGCCGGGAGCCAGAGCTTGGACAACGGCCACTGAATCACCCTAGCTCTGGCGCTCTCCCTGGCTGCCTCCTTTCCTAACACATCAGGGTCCTGCTGAGCGCTGACCGGGCAGGCCCCTCCCTCAGAGGGTCCTGTGGAACGATGACATGGCTGACCCACCCCCAGCCCACCCAGTCAGTGGTACTGCTCTTTGTTGAAGCCCCTTTCCTGAGCCAGGAAACAGGTCTTCTCTGCCCTGCTGCCAGGGGACACATCTGAGAACTCCAAAGGGCAGGGTAGAAAACCAGGTTCCCCCTCCCTGCTGCCTCTTATCTTTCTAGAAGGCACTCTTGGGTCTTCTGGAGTCTGCTGGCCTTTGCACTAGATGCTGGTTCTAGCCCTTGACAGGTTTCTCTGCAAGGATCCCTGCAGCTCACACACTGGGCCTATGGCCAGCTCAAAATAAGTGCTCTTGGGTGTCTCTGCTCTTCCACTTCCTTCTCCTGGTGCTTCCTGGCCTTTGGCCTTTGGCCTCTGGCTTGGTTGGCCAGCCCCTGGTTTCTTCCCAAGGAGTTCTGAGTGAAAGCTTACTTGAAGACACACACACTCTTGGGGCTCCTTCTCCCTTCATCTAGCTGCCCCTTCCTGGATAAGTAGGGAGCCAAGGCTAGGGACACTGTCCCCACTGGAGTGGGACAATGCACTACCTTGCTCCTGGGGACACTGTCCAGAGTTGGCCTTGTGTCCTCCAGCCTAGTGTCCACAGGCATCAGGCTGGGATGTTAGGGGAGGCAGGAGGGGATCAGGAGACGGGGAGCAACAGGAAGTGAGACACCTTGGAAAGCCCCAGCTCTGAGAAACTGGGGGCAAAGGGTTTGCCTTGGAGAGAGTCAGGGCACAGGCCACTTTGCACAGCTCCTCAGCCCAGCCTGCCCAGTGCAAGTGCAGACTGTGGGGAGGGCTCTGCCCGCCCTTCCCTGTGAACCACATGAACGCCCTCCCAACACCCTGTGCTTTCGGTTTTGGTTTTGGTTTGTTTGTTTTTCTGTTGTAGCTTTTTTTTGTCCTGTTATGTTTTATCTGTTTGTATTTTAGAAGGGGGAGGGGAAGTTGTAATTATTTCATCTAAGTCTCCCATTATATATCTGTGAATAAGAGATTCTATAATAGCAAAAGTATGTATATTTTAGCTTGTCATGATATGTCATGATAACGAAGGACACTGAGAAAGAGAATACTCAGAGCCCCGTTCTTGTGAATGTTTTGTGTTTGTTTTGACATGTGTTGTTTGGTTTGTTTTTTTTTTGTTTTGTTTTGTTTTGTTTTTGAGCTGCACTGAGCAGGGTGTTGGGCAGGCTGGTGCATGGGCACCTCTGCAGGAGACTGGACACTGTCTAAGGACTGGGGGGCCTGAGATCAGCTGTGAACATTTGCAGCACAATGCATGCAAGTCAGGGATGTGGGGGTCCCACAGCCAGCAGCACCCCCTGATGGAACAACTGTACATTTGCCAATGGGTTTTCCCCACAAGACTACGGTTTTTACTACAAATAAACCTACGTTCTATTCTGCAGCAGTGCTTAGCCTTCTGTGCCTGGGGGAGCAGGTGGCATCTTAAGCCCATCAGGGTTGGTCCTACCCCAAGCTTGCCTGCCAGGTGGGCACCTCTGCCTGGCTGACACAGCATCCAGGAGAGTCCACCAGGCAGCCTTATACTTTCTCCTCTAGGATGCATCCTATGTCATTTGATGTGGAAAACCGAACTCATCAAGTGTTGGTCGTCCTCACCGCCCCCAACCCCTGACAAAGCAGCCCGTGCTTTAGGATCCAAGGCATTCCTCCCAGGCTCCTGTCCTTAGCCCACACTTCCCTCTTCTTGCCTCCCAGCATGGCTCCCCAGGTTCCCGATAGTATAACCAGAAGGGAGCAGAGCACCCCACCAGCTCTGTAGCCAGAACCTTGTTGCAGGGCCACCCTTGATATTTAATGCTTGAAAAGGCACAGAGTGAGGCGGACCACCTGTAGTGTGTGGGGTCCTGTTCCTAAGGAGATGGAGCAAGGGCACAGGAATGGGCAGTCAGCTACCCTTGGTCCAGGCACACCTCCTGGGTCCCCGAATGTTGTATGAGACTACAAGGCACATGGCTAGTGTAGAGTGGTTACAAATGTGACCTGTGACTATGGTTGTACCACTGAGGGTAGAGGATAGCTCATGCTATCCCATCTCAGCACTGGGACTCTGTGTCAGGGACTGTGATCATGTATACTTCCTATGTGCCCAGATCAGAGACAGATGAAGAGTTATGTCCATCCATCTTTATCCAGTTCACACAGTGTGGTGGTCACCCTGTGAATGCTCATACCCTCGTCCTGACATGCCTCCTGGACAATACAGTGTTTGGACAGACATGTTCTCACAGGCCCATGATGCCTTCAGCCACTGAAGTCTCCTGTAAATTCTGTAACCAGAAGCACTCAGGGACTAGTGGGCAGAGGGACAGGGGGCCTCAGTCATTCACCAGCCAGCTCCTGCTGATCATGCCCAGGCCTTGCCACCCTTGCCTCTTCTGGGTCTCTTCTGCCTTGTGGCCTAAGTTACCAGCATGTGGGCAACAGGTGGATGATGCCTCCTTCCACCCGCAGCCCTTTCTGGAACATTCCTGGGCTGTTTCTCATGGCCACAGTGCAAGGTTCTGATTCCTGGTGGGCTCTGCAGCTTTCCTCTGGTGATCTTCATCATCTGGACTGTGAGGAAAGTGTAAGCTTGAAGGTGTGGGCACAGAAGCTCATCTCCTTGTGGTCCCAGGCCTCAAGGTCAAGGCCGGCAGGTGGTTTTTCTGAAGATGCCCTCCTTGACTTGCAGTGGGAGCCTCTTGCTGTGGCCTCCAGTCACCTGTTGCGGTAAACCTCCAACCAAATAAGCCCAGGCAATGAGAACACAACTCAGTTAATATGAATACATGCTGTGTGCCTAGACTGGGCAGATCTACCACTACACTACCACCTTCCCCATGTAAGAGACCTCTTATAACTTGCAGTTTCTCCAGGCTCTGCTTTTCTTCTTCCTCCTCCATCATTCTCTCCCCGCCCTCCCAAAACCTTCAGTTCCACCTTCCCCACTGTCTCTGCCCAATCACCAGCTCTAGCCTTTATTTATAAATTAAGGTGGGAAGCAGGTTTACAGGGAATCACCTGAGTGCTGTTCGCAGCCCCTCACAGGAGAACAGAATTAACATTCAATACAATTAGCCCCAGGGTTATCCAAAACACTTCCTCCTTTCTGTCCAATAAAAGACTTATCTCAGCTATAATTGAACATAACTATTACTATTTTGTAATTTATAAAGTACAAGAGACCTAACACCCAGTCCATCATCTTTGTTAATTAAATAGAACCTCTGTCATCTATCGTATCTTAAAAGACTTATAGCTGGGTGTGGTGGCACACGCCTTTAATCCCAGCACTCAGGATGCAGAGGCAGGTGGATTTCTGAGTTCGAGGCCAGCCTGGTCTACAAAGTGAGTTCCAGGACAGCCAGGGGAACACAGAGAAACCCTGTCTCAAAAAAACAAAACAAAAACAAAAAAAAAAAATTAAGGTGGGAAGACAGTTTACAGGGAATCACCTGAGTGTTGACTCATTCCTTGTTCGAAGGCCCTCACAGGAGAACAGAATTAACATCAAATACAATTAGCCCCAAGGCTATCCGTAACAACCTTCTCCTTGGCACACACGTTTCCTCTTTCTCTCATGAGGACCCTAGGACTGAATTAGGAGTCAGTGAGGATCCTTAACTTTGCGTCTTACAAGACCCTTGACTCTCTGGAACCCCAGAGGTGCCATGGGTACTGGGGTTTTGGTTGCCCAGTTCATCACCAGCTTGTCCACATCACAGCTATTGAATGTGTAGGGTTTCTAGTTACCTATAGGAGAAAAAGCAGACTCGACCTGGTGGCTAGCCTACTTGGCACACTGTGCTCCTGAAGTCAGAACTCTGAATTCTGACGTAGCATGAGTAGCTAGTAGCTGACCAGTGGACCAGTCTGCACGTTCCATGTCTCCTTTAAACTACTTCTTCTGCATAGAGACCCCAGATATGAGTGCTCAGTGTCCAGTCAGAGGTAATGTGCTAACCAGTCACAGTCTGTAGGCATTCCACTATGAAAGTGGTTGCTCTCATGCTCAATAAAGCAAACACTGTCCTCTGAAACCATCTATGGAGTGGTTTACCTCTGCTGTTTACTGTCCTGTGGGCTCTTGGTGTCTTGTCAGACAGTTGGCCACTGAAACTTCACTGAATGATGTGCCTTCTAGGTTGGCAGAGCCCAGCCTCCTGTGCTGAATAGTTTTATGTCAATTTGACACAAGCCAGTCATTCTGGTAATGGAGACCTCTGTTGAGAGCATTCCCTCACCAGATTGGCCTGTGGGCAAATCTGTGGTGTGTTTTCTTGATCCATGATTGATGTGGAAGGGTCTGGCTCACTGGGTGGTTCCACCTGACTGCAGTGTGAGTAAGTCTTTAAGCAGCTTCCTCCATGGCCTCTATCAGTTCCTGTCTCCAGGTGCCTGCTCTACTTGAGTTCCTGCCCTGACATTCCACAGTGATGGACTGTACTGAAATAAATCCTTTCCTCTCTAAGTTGCTTCTGTTATCCATGGTGTTTTATGACAACAATATGTCAAAGACCAGCTTCAACATCACAGGGCAAACTGAGGTGGGGTGTAGAGTCAATGATTGATCATTCAGCAGACTTTTCACTGAGGGAATAAAGCTTGATTCACTGGGACCAGCAAATACTCCCTTGAGGTTGGCAAAAAAGGGGGGGGGGAGAATCTCTCTCTCTCTCTCTCTCTCTCTCTCTCTCTCTCTCTCTCACACACACACACACACACACACACATACACACACAGCTCCAACAAGCAAGCTCCAACAACCTCACACATACACACAAACAATACACACATACACATGCATACATTTGGTGGCTGAATCAAAGCTCCAGTGACTTGTTTTTTCTCCTACAGCTTATATAGCCCAGCAAAATCAAATCTTTTAAGCAGTACAAAAATCACAAGGTGGTTACATTCTGTTTTTCATTAAGTGATCAGTTACAATGATTATACATAGAAAAACATGTTCCCCAGTAAGTACCCTCACAGGAATGAACATGACTAATACAAGTTAAAAAAAAATATTCCCAAAAACCCACATACATTTGTAACTAGGCAACTTGTTACAGATTAACAAAATGTAAGCAAGCAAGGTACTTTTCTCAGCCAGTTTCTCTTATTGGCAGGCTGCAATTTGTGGTTACAAAGAAAGAATCAATGATTTTATTATTTACCTTAATTAATCTCATAAAAAAGAGAATCACAAATCAGTCATTTCTACTTTAACTCCTCAGGGTGCACACCTACTCATTAACAGTTTTATTAAATCCTTATCAGGAAGCTGAGGGCAAAAGGGGATATAAGGTGCTAGTCATCACCTAAGAAAGGCATGTCAATTGGTACTAGTCAGGATGCCATTGTTCTTGTTCCCTGACCTTCAAAAGTATCCTTCTTTCAGTAATCAGAAGTGTACCTTTCTGAACTCTAAATTGTTCCCTAAGATTTTTTGTGTCAAAGCTATTAGCAAAATCGCTTTAACAATCTATTCCTAGAACTGGAGAGATGGCTCAGCAGTTAAGAGCACTGACTGCTCTTCCAGAGGTCCTGAGTTCAATTCTCAGCAACCACATGGTGGCTCACAACCATCTGTAATGGGCTCTTATGTACTCCTCTGGTGTGTCTGAAGATAATGACAGTGTACTCATATAAATGTTGGGGGATGCCGCCTGTGGCCTACCCAAGAACCGAGTTCCCTGGAAAGCGAACTGGGGCGGAAAGAGACTAGATGGGAGAGAAAAAAAAGACGCTAAGACAAAGTCCCTCTGTTCAAAGCATCCTAAACCTTACTTAGAATCTTTCTTGGTTATATGAGGGTAGGCCCCGCCCCCAGCCAGTCCATGCAAGTGCCTGGATACAGCCCAAAGTCCCGAAGTCTATGGAATGCCTCAGCAGGAAGCAGGGTCTGGGCTGAGGCACAGGCCACAGAGAGCAGAGTCTAGGCGAAGCGCAGAGGCAGTTAGCACAACAAAGGAAGCCAGTCTTAGCTGGAGAACCACACCATACGTGGCTTCAGGTGGCAGGTCTGCTCTCAGCCTGAAGTAGGCTGGGGGAGGGGAGTACCTATAAATATAAATAAACAATCTATTCCTCTAAATTCTCTCTAAGGGTCATTGCTAACAATTTACACCTCTAAGTTCTTTCTGAGCAGCTGAATGAATTCTTAGTCTGTTGCAGTAGCAATGCTGGAAAAGGCCAGTCATTATTGTTGTAAGAACCAGTGATACTGCCCAGAGAGGGGCTGCAAGCCCCTCAGAGGTTTCAGACGACTCCTAGGCGGGATGTGGCGACCCTGAAGGCAGCAAGCAGATGGGCCTCACTTACTCTATGCCTTCTGTACTGGCTAGCTTTGTGTCAACTTGACACAGCTGGCCTTATCACAGAGAAAGGAACTTCAGTTGGGGAAGTGCCTCCATGAGATCCAGCTGTAAGGCATTTTCTCAATTAGTGATCAAGGGGGGGAAGTCCCCTTGTGGATGGGACCATCTCTGGGCTGGCATTCTTGGGTTCTATAAGAGAGCAGGCTGAGCAAGCTAGGGGAAGCAAGCCAGTAAGTAACATCCCTCCATGGCTTCTGCATCAGCTCCTGCCTTCTGACCTGCTTGAGTTCCAGTCCTGACTTCTTTGGTGATGAACAGCAGTATGGAAGTGTAAGCTAAATAAACCCTTTCCTCCCCAACTTGCTTCTTGGTCATGATGTTTGTGCAGGAATAGAAACCCTGACTAAGACACCTTCTAAAGCTGTTTCACTGTTCCTCCTGTGGCCCCTGACATTTCCCACCTTCACACTTGTTAAGTAAAGCAAATGAAAGCTCAGGGCACTCCTTCTGAAGCATCCCTCACTGCTCCACGGAGAGGGGATGCACTCTGCTCTTAATTCTAAACCTTTCTGGCGGTACAACATAAAACTTTCAACTACTCTAACTTTCTAAAAGTAAATCAGGAATTCTGTAAAATCATTAATTCATATAAACAATATTATTTTACGAAAGCTCATCTTCATATTGATCTGCAGGGAAATTGCCCAGTGGAGAGGGCTGTCTCCCAAGAGGCAGTCACACCAGACTATAAGCTGTGAGGGTTTCCCCAGGTACAAAAAAACAGCAATGACAAACAAGGAGTGGAACAGCAGCAGCCATCCAGAGACAACCCCTCCTGGGGCTGTGCCTCTCCAAGCCACATCCATTGCAGCTGTACAAAATGGTGGACCATCTCCAGAAAGCTCACCTGCCCACCACAGTTATTCCTGCACAGCATCCACCATCTCTCTCTTTTAAATTAGTTAAGTGATGTGTGTGAATTTCTCTTTAAGCAGAACATACAAAGCTGCCACCTTTGAGTTCAGCTTCCAAAAAACCATCTTGGCTAGCCTTGTAGATGTGCTTACAACCTTCAACAGACGCAGGAACCCTCATTTGAGTATCTAGCCACTCCATACCTCCTATATTGTATGCAATCCTGTCCTAATCATGTATAGTCTTGGGGAGGAGCTGGAGTATATCGGCTAGAGAGACTAGGGAAGGAAGTGGTCAATTCACCTTCCTCTGTAAGGAAGCCCAACAAGCTCTGGTTCCCAGGGTGAACTTTGGTGGCTTTGAACGTGGGTTTGTCATTGGGGCTTTAGGAGAAGACATTTATTTCTCTCCTAGGAAGGAATTTGAGCAACAAATGTATTCGTTGTGAAATGCACTGGTTGAGGTGGCTGTCTCACTAAGACTGGCTCTGCTTCAGGGCAGGGGTAGCAGTTATGCCGGCCTCTTCAAGATAAGATCCTGCAGCGTCTGCTCCTCTGGTTAATGTCCTGCCCTCACTCACAACTTGATGTCTTTATTTTCCTTTCTGATTTCATTCTGGTCCTTTTATGTGTCCTAATAAAATTAAACTCATATTTACATGTGGGAGCTCTGTGGGGCTATACTCACCCGGGTCTGGTACTACCCATGTCTTCTCCCGTGCTTTCCTGACACATGGATGCCATGAGAGCCCCTCCCTGAGCCTCAACTCCATCGGAAGGCTAGTCTGGTCGGTTGTTGCTTGAGAAGGGCCACAGACAATCCAGCAGACAAGAGCAACATTACTGACTCTGCAAGGTCCAGCCTCTTCTAATCATTAGGTCCAGCCTCCTCTAATCATTAGGTCCAGGCTCTTCTAACTAGAAAGCTGTGCTGCGTGAGTACCCTTGGTTCTCTCACCAAAACCTTTGCCTTATTTGACTAGCTTTTGATTCAAACCAGGGAGAAGAGTCCATTTTTATTTTTTAAAAGCCAGCTGCTCTTACGGGGAGCAGGTTATAAGTTGAACAGACCCAGCCAGTGCCTTTTGAGCCTGATGTTTTATGGAAGAGGCAAGCCCAGTGGCCTTGGTTCTAAGCCCTGGGTTCTTATCACAGCATGCCTGAGTGTACACATCCATTTTTCTTCATCCCTTTGATGGGTTGACTGCATTCACTAGAAAAGCCAACAATCAATGTGACTCCAGGCTTGAGACAAGTGACAAAGACAGATGGACCAGGGAGGTGACAAGCCCCCAATTCTACTCAGTTGGCCTATGTGGGGAGTTGTTTCCTCGAAGTATGGAAGACCTCAGGCAAGTACCGCACTTAAATATGGGCAGACTGGACATGACTTGGTGCCACAGAGGCACTGAAAGCAGATGCATGGAAGAAGACTCACTGGTTAGGTGTCAGCAGGAGCTTGTGCTGCATAGCCAGGTAGACCCTGCAGACTGTGCCATCCCTAAGATGTACAGTAGTCTTGGAGGGACAGAAGGAACTGCTCAGACTGGCACACAGAGCTGTGTTCTCAGCATCCACAGTCAGCAATGGCCTGTCCTTCCCATGGTAGCTGGAACTTGGCTGCAGTGAGAGGATTTACACCATGGCAACTGCATCAGGTAAGAGTGTTTGTTATATCAGTCAGGGTTCTCTAGAGTCATAGAACTTATGGGTAGTCTCTATACAGTAAGGGAATTTGTTGATGACTTACAGTCTGTAGTCCAACTCCCCAACAAGATCAGCAGCAGCAGCTGTGAATGGAAGTCCAAGGATCTAGCAGTTGCTCAGTCCCACAAGGCAAGAGGTGAAGAAGAGGCCACTCTTCCTTCTTCCAAAGTCCTTATATAGTCTCCAGCAGAAAGTGTGGCCCAGATTAAAGGTGTATGCCACTTGATTTGTCCCAGATGACCTTGAACTCAGAGATTTCCCTGTCTTAATCTTTTGGGATTCATAGCCATTATGCCTCAAGATCTCCATGCCGGGCTGGCGAGATGGCTCAGCAGGTAAGAGCATGGACTGCTCTCCCAAAGGTTCTGAGTTCAAATCCCAGCAACCACATGGTGGCTCACAATCACCCGTAATGAGAACTGATGCCCTCTTCTGGTGCATCTGAAGACAGTTACAGTATACTTACTTATAATAAATAAATCTAAAAAAAAAAAAATCTCCGTGCCAAGATCCAAGTCCATTACTAAGTGTAAGCCAGGACCATTTTATGTGCCACACCATAGCCTGGAATGTATACAATGTAACAGACAGAATTAGGTGTACTGGACAAGCTTCCAGTGTCCAGGGATCATTTGACTCTTCTCTCCTTCCAACTGACTGGTTGAGCTGAGGGAGATCAACACTGAGGTGGGCTCCCTGCTTCTCACAACAGGGTCCCTGCTTTTTCCTCTCCCCTCCCATTGTCCCTTTCTCTGTCTTGCTTGGTGGATAGTACTTCCTTGAGATCCTGAGTGTCTGTAGGGCTATATGAGAGCCCAAGCTGACAGTCCAGTGGAAGGTCAGCCCTGCCTACCTACCCATGGTCCCATTCCCCAGCAAGGTCCCTCTCTCTGGGTGTAGAACTCACAAATAACCACTAGGGTGCAGTATGTCCTGCCAAGTATCCTCTTCAGGAAGGGCTGACTCTTGGGGAGACCAGAGCCCCAACTCCTGGTGCTTCTGCCTTTTGCTAGGCACCTGGGGCATTCAAACCTAGTTAGAGAGCTCTACAATGCTTGTGCTCTGTGGTACAGTTCCCTGACTGCCCAGGCCCCAAGTGATGGTCTACACAGGTACTTAGACAGCCCCAGAGTCCTGGGAATTAGCTGGGAAGGCAAAGCTCCCAAGGCTAGTGGAAAATGTTACAGGATGAAATAAATGATAGATGGGCACCTTCTTGTGAGCCACCATGTGGATGCTGGGATTTGAACTTATCACCTTCGGAAGAGCAGTCGGGTGCTCTTACCCGCTGAGCCATCTCACCAGCCCCCCGATGGGCACCTTCTTAGCCAGGGCTACTATTGCTGTGATGAAACACCATGACGAAAGAAACTTGGGGAGGAAAGGGTTTATTTTGCTTATTGTTCCACACTTCATCATCACAGGAACTCAAGCAGGGCAGGAGCCCAGAAGCTTGGCTGATGCAGTGCCAAGAAGCCCTGGTCCTCTGGGAGGTGCAGTTCTCACACTCACTGGTCAAGGCCAGGAAGATGCCCAGCGTCTTTCTGGAACGCCTGTCCTGGGAGAGTTGCCACTTGCTCCTTGGGAGGATCCTGACTTACCCTGAATCTGTTTTTCTGACAGAGTCTCATTGGCCTGGAACTCAACAAATAGGTGAGGCCGACTGGCTAGCAAGCTGCTGTTGCTACCTTCACATTGTTGAGATCACAGGGCTCGGGCTGGAGTTACAAGCACAAGCCACTTGTCTGGCTTTTAAAAACAAACAAACAAACAAACAAACAAACAAACAAACAAAAGAAAAACATACAAAAACAAAACAAAACATAAAAACCCTATGTCGCCTAAAGGCTTTGTCCTGCCTTAGTTTTCTCATCTCTACAATGAGAGCCGCCACTGAGAGGTCGCATGTACAGCTAGCTGCCCTCTGACTGGCCCCTTCAGCTCCATCACACCAGCACTGCTCAGAGTGCAGAGCAGAGCATCCAGGTTCCTGTGCACCCTTTCCTTCCCAAGTCCAAAGGAGACTCCATTTCTTCAAACTCCAAAAGCCAAAAGGGATAAATAGCTATCTAGTGTGCATTAGCATATCAAAGTACATGCTGGCCTCCTGGCTCCCAAGTGTCCCAAGTGCCTGTTATACATTTCAAAGTGTAACAATGTATGTAACCTTTCCTTACTCTTCCAACCTCCTCCCCTACCCTAAACCCCCTCTAGTGCTCAGACTTCCCTCCCTCAGCTACTCCTTCCCCTTATAACCCTACTATCCCTCCCTCCTTCCTTCCCTCCCTCCCTCCCTCCCTCCCTTAATGAACCTCTCATGGCCAGGTTCCATGTTCAATTTACTTCCTTCTCTGCTCTGGACTCTCACAGTTACCGTATCTGGCTGTTCTCTCTCTAATAGCTACACCACGGTGCTGTCATGTCAGTTTATACATTCCTCTGAGTGGGTCAGAGGGAGGGCCCATCTTGTTGCTAGTGTCCTCTTTGCAGGGCCACATGTGGAGCTTGGAGAGGACCCTCCCCCCAGCACCTTCTTGCAAGGGACTTGTACCCCCTTAGGGGTGGTCTGCAACCCTTCAGCCCCGCAGGGCTGTTCAGCAGGTGGGAGCCCGCTGGGTTAGAAGGAACTCTCAGGGTGTTGAGGGCAGGGGAGACCAGTCTGCCACAACCCTTGCTGAGTTTGTGCATCTGGGGAAGGCTGTGGCCTGGACCTAGCCCCCCCCCCCTGGAGAATGGAATCACCCGTGACTCTGCTTGTAGTGTGCTTCCTTTCTAGTGTGCTACAGTGTCAACGCCAAAGGAAACTCAACCCCCAAACTCCAAAAGGCAGTCCAAATGTCCAGAAATGAGCTTAACCCAGATATAGGAAGATTTCTGGGGGTTACATATAAAAGCCAGCATTGCTCATGAACTTGTGAAGTCGCTTCCCGCTTACCAAAAGGAGCCATTTCCCTTCTCTCTGGCAAAAGGGACCTATGGTTCTCCTGTTAACACACGCCTGTGGTGCCTATCAGCATATCCAGGTCCATGCTAGCCTTTAGGCACTCTCAACCCCTACTCACAAGAACTTACACAGTTCAAAGCTCCCGCTCCAGTCTACAGGCTCCCTTTCTCCCAGATACCCAATCGTCTTATAACCCTCAAGATCCTCCCCACCCCCTTTTCTACACACAGAGCTACCTTTTTTTTTTTAACCATACCCCTCCCATAAACTAGGAGAGTCAAAAAAATCAGAAAGTTTTAAGAATGCTATAAAACTGACAGTATAGTGTGGGGCGATATGATGGCTATTCCCAGCTGCCAACTTGACTATATCTTAAATGACCTATAATCCAGAAATGACAGGCACATCTGTGATCCAGATCTTGAGGCTGGAAGACACATGCTTTTGATCCAGGTCTTGATTGAGGCATAGGGGCCATGAAAGCTTAGGACCAGGCAAGGTGGTACACGCCTTTAATCCCAGGAGACAGAGGCAAGCAGATCTCTGAGTTCAAGGCCAGCCTGGGACAGAGCAAGTTCTAAGAAAGAACAGTTTAGGTGTAGGCATGGTGGTGGTATGTGCCTTTAATCTGGGCCACACCTTCTGCTGGAGACCTACATGAGGACAATGGAAGAAGGAAGGCTCACTCTTCTTCGCCTAATTGCACTTACTTGCCAGCACATCTGTTGGAACCTGCTTCTTCAGGATTCCAGCTTACACAGAAGACCAACAGAAACATCCAGCCTCGTGGAACTGAGCAGCTACTAGATTCTTGGACTTCCCATTCACAGCTGCCCACTGTTGGGTTAGATGGACTGCAGACTGTAAGTCATCACAACAAATCCACTGAATATAGAGAGACACTCCATAAGTTCTGTGACTCTAGTCTAATACGGGTGGAATAAGGTGGAATGGGATTCTGGGGCTGGGGTGGGATGAGGGGTGGGATAGGGTAGGTTGGACCACAATTCTGCCTGGTGGCAGGAGAGATGAGGAGAGCAGCCTACATCCATGCAAGTGTCAACAGGACCTTGCCCTTTAGACCCTGGTTATGACCTGTGCCCTGCAGCACTCATGGGCACAGCCTCCCTCTCCTTGACCTGCGCAGGATAACATGCTGGGGTCAACAACAACTCCTACAGTGCTGACCAGCCACCAGTCCCAGCCTGCAGCCACCACCCCTGTCCAAAGTCCTGGTGACTGTGCAACTGTTAGAGTTTGCCTGGCCCAGCCATTACCTCAGGGCTATATTAACTAGCTGTCTTTCCCTCACGCACCACAGAGGCTGGGACACAGAAGAAGGCTTAGGCAATGTTTTTACCTCCTTCTCTTTAGTCAGCTTGTCAGCCTGACCTCGGTTTTGTTTGGGTTTGTTGGGATAAGCTACACGTGGGCAGGCCAGGGATCCTTTATCTCAGGATCCCACATTGTCCTGGAGAAGTCTCCTGCTGGTGAGGCCAGCAACCAACCAGCCTCAAGGCAGAGATTGAGACCTTCGGCAACAGTGGTTAGCCAGAATGTTTCTGCTCCCCTTCTGAAACGAGCAGCTCCGTGGGCAGCCATGAGGGGGCCTCTCCCTCCATCTTTGTTTTCTGGTTCATAAGTCCCTGGATGCCAGACTTGGGTCTTAGGTGTCTCTGGGTTGTATGCAGTAGGTGCTCAGTAAATGTACGTTAGAGACAAGCTGACAGCGAGGCACATAGATGGACAGCTCTGTGCCAGTAAAAGTATCTATCTAGTTGTGAGTTCCAGCACCCCTTCTCTAGTTACCTCCTCTGATTCTTTGGATATCCAGAGGTTTTGAAACATACACCTGGGATGGGCACAATATCGTGGGTACAGGCAGACTGTGGGCAGCTGCCTGACTCCTCCATAGCCTGTCTGGTCCCAGGAGGGAGCAAGCTGGGATTGGAAACACAGACTAGTGCCAAGATGACCTCACCAGGGGCCTCGGTTCTACCCACATAGCCAACTGCAGATGGAGCTGGCTTGGGGCTGGGGTGGGAACCAGGGTAGGCAAGGTTGGGAAGGCAGGATGCCCAGGGTCACCACAGCAGTATGGAGACCCCTGGATTAGAGATGAGGAAGGAAATACGAGAGAGAGGTCATCCACAGAGCTGGGCTCCGGTTTCACAGTCCTTCTCTGCTGGCCAGCCAGGAGAACTGCCCACTTGGCAGCTGTCCCAGCTGGGCTGTCCAGGAAGCTGGGGTGGTGGGAGGTGCATTCCTGCCCCGGTTGTAGTCCGGACCAGCAGCAAGGGAGTGGGTGGCCTGTTCAGCTAGACCCAGAGGCAGCCTGGGAAAGAAGGGAGGGGCAGTGTCCCGACAGCCCCTTCATGGGCAGGGTTGGAGCTAGCTGCTTTCTAGCTGGGACCTCCCTCTTCTGGTTGAAAGACCGCGGAGTAGACGGGAAGGACATGGATAACTGTGGGAGGGCAGGAGAGCGGTCCCTTACGAGAGGGCTCTGCAGAGTGCCTTCCCATCTTGGGCTCTTTCTCGTACCCTTCTAGTGCTGCCTTCAAAAAGGGCCCTGTGTCTGAGGCCTCAGGCCTGTGACTGAGTTCTCATTCCCTGTGTCCTGTGCCCTGGCCCTTGGAAAGCTGAGGGAGAGAGCTGCAGAGGCCAGAGGGCAGGTTAATGAAGTACCTGTTCGGAGGGAGGAGGAGCAGGCTGGGGGCCTGGCTGCCCCACCCCTGCTGTGACTAGCTGGGCTGGCAAGGAAGGAGCACGTGGCAGCTCCTTGGGCCAGCAGCATTGGCACTGGGCACAGTTTGCAGAGGAAGGAGGCTCCTCTGGCACGTATGCAGTGCCTGGCATGGTGTCCTAAGGTAGAGGTGCCGCTTGGACTTGCAGAGCCCCGATTGGATCCATGTCATGCTGACTTTTCTTTGCTAGGAACCTCTCAGGAGCTTCTGGAAGACCAAGGAAACCGTTGAAAGACTAAGGTATGTATAGGTCCCTGCTGATGGGAATACCTTCCTGTCTCATTCAAGGAAACCACAGAAGACTTGACAGCTGTCACTGTAGGGATGGGGATGGCTCAAGAGACTGAAGGGCAAGGATAGCTCCTGCCTGAAAATCCAACCCCTCCCCACTCCAGAGGCTGCTCAGAGTATAGACCCCTTGGAGTCGGGTACTGAGGTGGGTGGCTTAGCTCTGACCTACTCTTAACCCTACTGTGCTCAGTGAGGGCTCAGCGTGGTCACAAGTGGGACATGGTGCCACCGAGGGTCCCGAGTCCGCAGGCTGGGGAGTATTTGGCTTTCAGATTACAGTGCAGTTTGTTCAGTGCAGCCAGACAGAGGCCTAGGACAGAAGCTTCCCTTACCTCAGTCTTGTCCCTAAAGTAGAGACAAAAGTCCGGGGCCTCAGCCCAGTCTGTGGGAGTGAGTGAATACACAGAGCTTGTCATCTATACTGGATGATGAAAGTGACTTTCTCAGTTAACTAGACACTGAGGTCCCAAGGAACAGTCTTTAATACTAAGGAAGCCAGCCGCACTCCGCCAAAGCCTTTGCTTTGATGCTGAGCCCAGGAAAGGGCATGAGCGATCCTTTCTTCCCTGGTCAGGGAGGGATCCCAGACTCTGGGCACCATCAGTCCTGGTAGATCTTTTTCTTTTTCTTTTCTTTTTTCTTTCTTTTTCTTTTTCTTTTTTTTGGGGGTGTGTGTGTGAGTGGGTCGGAGTGAGACAGGGTTTCTCTGTGTAGCCCTGGCTATCCTGGAACTCACTATGTAGACCAGGCTGGCCTCGAACTTAGAAATCCGCCTGCCTCTGCCTCCCGAGTGCTGGGATTAAAGGCATGTGCCATCACCACCTGGTTTCCTGGTAAAGTCATGTTATTACATTTTGATGAATAGGGAGATGGGGCGGGGGGTGGGCTTTCTGAAGGAAGGGCTCTTGATGACCCCTTAAGGGCATCTGAAAGGGGCAGCTGGAGGGGGCAGAGAGAAGTGAGACCGCTTAAGCCAGTACCAAGTCCCTGACTGGGGGTGGGTACCAAACACCACAGCCTCCACTGGCTTTTGTTGGGAGTCACTGAGGGAGAAATAGCTTAAGTGGGGTTGAGTGGGGATTGTCTTGGGATTACCCGCGGGTCCTGTCTGGGTCTATTGTCAGCTCCAGTTTGGGGCTTTTGCCCCATTGTTCCTCCATGGCTACCTACCTCTGCCTGGCTCTTCCTGTGTACAGGTGACCCCACACATTCCTGTCAATGTGGTCTTCCTTCCTCTGGGGCTGTAATTTTTCCCTCCAACCCTTGCTCAGAAGCTCTAGGGCCTTGCTCTACCTCATAGCGGCCCTGAACATTCTCAGGAAGCTCTGATATGTGCTCACCAGGCTCTGGATGGTCCCACTCCCACATCATGCTATCTCTGTCCCTAATGCTCCTGAGGGGACATTCAGTGCCCCTTCAAGGACCCTTATGCCTATCCCTCTATCCTCAGACGCCCTTTCTCTCTGGATCACCACTCTCTCTTAGGCCTCATTCAGAATATCTCCCAGTTGGGCCATCCCCATCTCTCTGACACCCACTTCCTATCCAAAGCTGACTTCCCTGAGGCCAGCTAGAGCCTGCTGGAGAGTGAATGGAGTAGTGCTGAGGGATGGGGGAGTGAGTGAGGGAATGGGGAGTGGGTTAGTGAATGAATGAGTAGGAAGTGGGTTAGTGAATGAATGAGTAGAGAGTGGATGAGTGAATGGGGGAGGGAGGGAATGGAGGGGTGAATAACTGAGTGGGGGAGTGGGGCGTAAGTGAACACGCATCACAGGGAAGCAGCAGAAAGAAGGCCAAGGATGGAACCTCAGGTACATGGGCATGCACTTAGCTTAACCCCCACAATGCCTGCACTGCACCCCATCCAACCTGACTCTCTTGTTGCCAGCCCTAAGTCCCCATGGCTTCACTGAGCCGCGTCCTACGTGTAGCTGCCACCTGTCCTCGAGGGAGAGCTGCTCGGAACCTGGGGCTACAACCCCTAGCCACAGAGGCCAGGCCCACCACCGAGAAGAGTGTTCCATACCAGAGGACCCTGAAGGAGGAGGCCCAAGGTGCCTCCGTGGTGCCCCAAGGACCAAGCCAGCCCCTGCCTAGTACAGCCAATGTTGTGGTCATCGGTGGGGGCAGTTTGGGCTGCCAGACTCTGTATCACTTGGCTAAGCTGGGTGTAGGTGGAGCGGTGCTGCTGGAGAGAGAGCGACTGACCTCTGGGACCACCTGGCACACAGCAGGTGGGAACCTGGGTGCAGGTGGGTAGGTGGGACATAGCTGGGGTGCAGGCAGGTAGGTGGGACATAGCTGGGGGTGCAGGCGGGTAGGTGGGACACAGCTGGGGGGCAGTCTGGGTGAGGCAGTGTTGTTGGAGAGTGTCTTAGTCAGGGTCTCTATTCCTGCACAAACATCATGACCAAGAAGCAAATTGGGGAGGAAAGGGTTTATTCAGCTTACACTTCCATACTGCTATTCATCACCAGGGAAGTCAGGACTGGAACTCAAGCAGGTCAGAAAGCAGGAGCTGATGCAGAAGCCATGGAGGGATGCTCTTTACTGGCTTGCTTCCCCTGGCTTGCTCAGCCTGCTCTCTTATAGAACCCAAGACTGCCAGCCCAGAGATGGCACCACCCACAAGGGGACCTCTCCCCTTGATCACTAATTGAGAAAATGCCCCACAGCTGGATCTCATGGAGGCACTTCCCCAGCTAAAGCTCCTTTCTCGGTGATAACCCCAGCCTGTGTCAAGTTGACACATAAAACCAGCCAAAACAGAGAGGAAAGATGCATAGTGGAGGTGGAAGGCCAGCCAGACTTCATTCTCTGAAGAGCGGTGCTAGGGAGAGTGGTAGGCACTGCCGGTGGCCCTTTGTGTAGGGGTGAAGCTGCGTCCAGGCAGCTGTCTGAACTAAGAGTGGAACTCCTGTTCCCAGAGGAAGCCACTAGGCAGAGACACACCTGCTGGAAGACAGATGGCCCTGTGTGGCAGGGGCTCACATTCTGTGGCACTCTCCTGACTCTCCCTGTGCTTGCCCACTAAGCTCCCACAGCTCTCTGTCTTCAGCCCTTTAGCCAGTGGTGCCTGGTGAACAGCTGCCAATCTGATGCTGTGTAAACACTTGCAGCTCAGCGGCTGTCAAGAGGCCATCATGAGACTGCTGGTGAACTCAGTAGCCTGGAGAACTGATAGTCGGGCCCAGAGCACACTGCCTCTAAGCCGGAGTTCTCAACCTGTAGGTTGTGACCCCTTTCGGGGTTGCGTATCATATATTGGTATTTTGATTAATAACAGTAGCAAAATTACAGTTATAAAGTGTCAATGAAACAATTTCATGGCTGGGAGACACCACAACATGAGGAACTGTATGGAAAGGTCTTGGCCCTCCATGCTGCAGTAACCTCATCGCTGGTCTCTGTTCCTCAGCCTCTGCTGTCTTAGCAAGGCTGGGATTTCTGGGTCCAGTCAGTTTTCAGTCTCACCATTCAGCTGCTCTGTGACTTTGAATTTGGTGCCTATGAGGTTTACCTATGAAATAACCTCTCAAAGAGCTACGGTATGGTGGCCTAGGCCTATCGTGTTAGCAGTTGGGAGCCAGAAATTGGAAGATGAAGAATTCAAGTTCAGTCTTAGCCACATAGCAGGTTTGAGGCTAGCTTGGGCCTCTCAAGATTCTAGCTAGTCTCTACCAGGCCTGGCATATAGGTGCTTGTTAATGGGAGCCCTAAATATTCTCACTTGGAGCTGTCCCAGCATAGCCCTAACCTCCTGTGGCAGGCTATGTCCTATCCTTCCTGGGTTCCTCACTGTTCCTCATTATTTCTCTGGAAGAGGGGTGTGATGCTACCCTGCAGGGGACTCACGGTGTCCTTTTCTGGTCCAGGCTTACTGTGGCAGCTGCGGCCCAGCGATGTGGAGGTAGAGCTTTTGGCTCATACACGGCAAGTGGTGAGCCGTGATCTGGAAGAGGAGACTGGGCTGCATACAGGCTGGATCCAGAATGGTGGCCTCTTCATCGCCTCTAACCAGCAACGCCTGAATGAATACAAGAGGCTCATGTCGGTGGGTATGCCACTAGGGAAAGCTGGGCATGCTTTCTGCAGGGGGCTCAGGTGGGGGATTGTATTCCATAGGGGGAAAGGTGGGGTGTGCACCTCATGGGAGCTCACATAGATGCTGTACTCTTTGTGGGCATACATGGAGGTGAAGGAGAGCCCAGCAGTAAGTATATGCAATAATCCCTTGGCATGGAAGGCAGGGCCTACAGATCTGGGTTCAAACCCTATCACTACTCTTGGTGGCTGAGCTACCTGAGTGGAGCGCCTTGGCCACACTCTTCATTCAAGATTCCTGGAGAGTGCTGGGGATGTGGTTTAGTCTGTGGGGTGCTCGTTCAGTGTGCACAAAGCCCTAGGTTCTACCCCAACTCTGAATAAAACAATGTGGTGTTTCACCTGCTTGCAGATTTAGAACAACTCAGAGTCACTGAGCCTTACCTCTGAAGCCTGGTATTGTGGGGCATGCCTCTTACCCGATCAGAAAGGTCAGGAGTTTAAGGTCATCCTTGGCTCTGTAGTTTCTGGCCAGCTTGAAACACATGAGACCCTGTCTCAAAAAGAAAAATATCCTTAAAGAATCTCATTGCTAACTGGGTAGAGCCCTGTGAAATAGGTCATCACCCACATTGGTTGTCCTTGGTCCAATTACATCTGGGGGCTTCACCTGTTGGACAGTGCCATCAAGCCAGGAGCACATTGGTGTTTTCTTGGAATCATCAGACCCAAAATACGAGACTGCAAGGGTTTATTTTGATTGTGTTATGGCACACTAAGCAATTTGTAGCTCATTCTTGTCTAAGTTCCTAGTCAACTGCACAGTTTGCTATCTGCTCATTTCTGGGAGTGGGTGTTCAGTCCCCCATTCCTCTTACAATGCTACCACTGGAGCAGATGCTAGAGCCAAAGGGGTATGCTCCAGACCCTGCCTCTCTACTGCCTCCACCCCTTCACTTTCTTGCTAGAGAAGCCCTAAGGGGTCCTCTGGGCATAGAGACTTGCTCAGCCTTCTAGAGGCAGCAGGGTTGGTCTTGATCTAGGGCCCTGAGTCAGGTAAGTGTCCTGAAAACCTGCTTCCCGTGGGCTCAGGTACTTTCTTCTGGGTTTTTCTAGTTGGGCAAGGCCTATGGTATAGAATCCCACGTGCTGAGCCCAGCAGAGACCAAGAATCTGTATCCGCTGATGAACGTGGACGACCTCTATGGGACCCTGTATGTGCCACAGGATGGTACCATGGACCCGGCTGGCACCTGTACTACCCTCACCAGAGCAGCAGTGGCTCGAGGAGCTCAGGTACCCATAACTGCCAACTCTGGGTCTTCTCTCTGAGCCCACTCTCCCTACAAACCCCAAGGCCAGAGAACAGAGTCCATCCTTGGCCTGATGTATGTGGTCCTGGGCCCGTGGGGACCATTCAGCCTTTGGGGCCATTGTATTGTCCTATCCCTTCACAAGGATCCTACTCTGTCACAAAAGGAATCTCTGGATCCCATCTTACTATTCTGCCTTTCTTTGCCTCAAGCTTGCACTTGCTGTAGAAGAACTTAAAATGATAAACAGGGGCTAGGGATATGCCACTGGATGCTTGATGCTCAGGCATGGCGACCTAGTTTTGTGTTCCCAACATCCACGCGGTAAGTGGCTGTTGCTGGGCTTTCTGTCTGCCATCTTTGTGGAAGCAGTAAGATCCAGGTTAAGTGAGAGAGCCTATCTCAAGGGAACAAGGCAGAGAGTGACAGAGGAGAGCACCAATGTCCTTCTCTGGCCTCCAAATATGCTTTTGTGCCCCATTTTCATGTTGGATGCTGTGATAAAACACCCTGACAAAAAATAACTTAGGGAAGGAAGGGACTGACTAGTCTTTTTTGGTTTTTTCGAGACAGGGTTTCTCTGTATAGCCCTGGCTGTCCTGGAACTCACTCTGCAGACCAGGCTGGCCTTGAATTCAGAAATCCGCCTGCCTCTGCCTCCCGAGTGCTGGGATTAAAGTCATGCATCACCACTGCCCTGCAGGACTGACGAGTCTTACAACCAGGTTATGGTTTTATCATTGAGAAGTCTAGGTAGAAACTCAAGCAGTTGGCCACATCACATCCCACACTCAGGAGCAGAGAGAGAGAGAGAGAGAGAGAGAGAGAGAGAGAGAGCAAAAGAGAGGGAGAGGGAGAGAAGAAATATGATATATATGTATACATGTATATGAATACACCCATGCCCAGCTATCTTCCTTTAATCATGTAGTCCAGACTCAGCGTAGGGAATGGTGCTGCTCACAGTGGACTAGGTCAGTTAACAACCAGGTCAATTCTCCATAGATACATTCTTAGGCCAACATGATCTAGATAATTCTTTAGTTAAATCTCTCTCACAGTGATTCTAGGTTAAATCAAGTTGACATTTAAAGCCAACCAGCACAGTGCATGAAGCTGTACAGACCCCCACACATCAAGATACCATACACAGCACATGCACATACCACAAACATGAGACTGGGCATTTTAGCATGTTCCTGTTTTCATAAAGGAATAAACAGACACATATCTTTTTAAAAACCAAAGTGATGTACAAGTATTTTTCTATTTTTCAAATGAATCTTACCTACTAGAAAGCCAGCGATCCTTTGCTGTTCTGAATGAGTATCCCCACCCCTGCCACATCTGCATAAGTTTTCCAACTAAGGGGTGCTCGTTAAGGGAGTGTGCTCTGCTGTCTGGTGATGTGGCTTCCATTTCTCTGACCAAATGAACCAGGAAGAGTTCCTCACAGAAGCAATATCCTCTGGTCCCATCCAGTGGGTCACAGATGGAGGTCAGACTGTCAGAGAGCCCCACATGGTTAAGGTGCAGTTTTTTCCCACTTCAGGTCATTGAAAACTGTGCAGTGACTGGCATCCGTGTGCAGATGGACGACTTTGGAGTGCGGCGGGTGGCAGCTGTGGAGACAGAGCATGGCTCCATCCAGACACCCTGCGTGGTCAACTGTGCAGGTGGAATGCTGTTCCCCTGACTCCCTCAGCTCGGGTCCCACCCACAAAGGATGCCTTTTTTGGGTGGGAAGTCAGGGTAGGCAGGATTTCTGAGGTGCCCCGTGCCCACTCGGGTGGCAGCTGAGTGTTTTCCATTCTACCTCCAGGAGTGTGGGCGAGCACGGTGGGCCGCATGGCTGGAGTGAAGGTCCCGCTGGTGGCCATGCACCATGCTTACATTGTTACTGAGCGCATCGAGGGGATCCAGGTAAGTGATGGCGGCCGGTGAACTCAGGACTTCCCCTAAGACCAAGTTTGGACACAGTCAAATGGCACAACCCTCAGCTTTAGGCTCCACTTCTGTGCCATGGGGACTTCTGGGTGGTGGCAGATGCTGTGAATTTGATGGTGCAGGCTACTTTGGTCACTAGGACCTGGCTTCTCTTTGAATCTCTAGTCCGGTAACCATGGCTACCAGACCGGGCCATAGGCATCCAGTTTGGCTTTGTTCAGTGCCCTGGGCCTGAGTTTCAGAGAAATCAAGTGAGCTGAGTCCTGACTTATGACTCTGGTTCCTGGCACACAGCACCTCTGAAAGCCTCTGCTGAGGGAGCCCAGGACCTTGTGTGCCTCCTGCTCTCTCCTCTCTTGGTCTTCTTTCCTGTGATGTTGGCTGGGACTTTTCTGGTGCCTTACCACTGACCCCTCCTTCCACTCACCAATCATCTGAGCACAACTTCCTCTTCCCTCCTGCCTCCTCCTTCAAACTCACTACTTCCCCGTCACGCCTTCCACCCTCCTCTCCTCTTCCTACCTTCTTCCCCTCTTTTTTTATCCTCCATCGTTCCCTTTCCATCCCTCTATCCTTTAAATCTTTATCTTATATGCACTGGTGTTTTGCTTGCATGCATGTCTGTGTGAGGGTGCTCACACACTTATGAGCTGCCATGTGGGTGCTGGGTCTCGAACCCCAGTCCTGGGAAGTCAGTCAGTGCTCTTAACTCTGAGCCGTCTGCAGCCCCCCCTTATTCCTTTTGCCCTCTCATCCTTTTCTCACCATTCATTTCTTTCCTTCTGTCCTTCTGCCACCTTCCCACCTTCTATTCCTCCTCTATGCCTTCTTCCATCTATGCAGCCCCTCCCCATCTCCTTGTCCATTGTCCATCTTTTCATCCCTTCTTTATTGCCTGCCAGCCACCCACCCATCCATGACCATCCCTCCTCCCCATTCACCATTCCCTTCCTCTATTCCACCCTCATTCACCTACTTGCTAATCCTTTCCAATGGGCATTTAATCCTATCTCCAGCCGGCACTGACTGGAGGGGCTTCATGTTCCAGGCCCTGCTCCAGGTGGTGGGGGTAAAACAGAGAGAGACCCCCAGTTTTTGCCTGAAGAGAAAAGGGGATCCTGCAGATAAGTAAATGAGCAACTACCGAAGAAGCTTCAAAGGGTTCTGGAAGGGAACCCTCCCAGGGTTCAGAGACCCAGTGTAGGGCAGAGCCTGTCCTAAAGGACCATACAAAGTCACACAACTGACTTTCCTCAGGCCAATCAAATGTGGCTGGGCATGGGCTGCCTGACATCCCTAGCCAAGATTGGATCTTTTGGTAGCTCCTTGGAGAAGGAGAAGGCCACACCTCAGTGGGGATTTGAGGATGATGGAGAAGGTCACAGAGCATTTGGTTTTGATTTTGATTGACATTTCAGAGATATAAGCCATAGGTTATAGGGTGGGGATAGTGTGAGAAGCCAGATTGCTATTGTTTAGGGCCCAGTGATGAGAGTCTTAGACAACTGCACACCTCCTCTTGCCCATGCTAGAAGCCTTGTTCCTAGGGCCTGCCTCCCCCACCTTGCATGAACCTGGCTTCCTTTCTGCCTCCAAGATGTGAAACCTGGATGTTTCACAGTGTGAATGTAGGGGATAGCACAGCAAAAGCCTGGGTCTGGTCGTTTCCTGTCATTGTTCCTAGAGTAACTCCCCCTGAACATACAGTATGTCCTTATTCACAGAGACACTATGCTGACCCTGTACTGAAGGTCAGAGCTGTGGGGAGAACCGCCTCCTCCTCTGGTGGCCACCAGGGGTCACTCTCTGACGATAAAGGGCTCCAGGAGAGCCAGACTGAGTCTGAGAAGGTGTAAATGGGGGGTGGAGGGGGGCAGTGGATGTGTTCTGGGTTGAGGGTAGCCACAGGGTGTCCACTGAGGGGCACCACCCCTCACTCCTACCTAAAGTCTCCCTCCTGGGAAGCATTAGGACAGCCTGCAGGTTCATTCATCTCCCTCCCATGAATCTCAAAATCAGAGCCAAGCTGCAAGGTCCCGGAGTGTCTGTGGATATGCATATGGATAAGGCTCCGCTGCTTCAAGACTGTGCAGGGTATAGTCTGGTGTAATGAGAGAGTTCTCAGGACCCATCCCTCCATAGAGAAGGCTCTATGAGTTTAGCCCTGCCTAGTGCTGGGGCTGGGGCTAGGCAGGAGGCAGAGCCAGGCCTCAGACTTGTCTGCCCACTGCTGTGGTTCCACTCTGTGCTGAGGAGAGTCCTAAGGCTGAGGGCTTTGTATCAGGTGTCTTCTTGCCCATGGTAGCTGAGGAAGCTCCCTGGACGTGCTGTAGGATATTGTCCTCCCATAATATCAGGCTCTGGCTACAGACAAGGGTTCAATCAAAGCTTGGGTGTCCATCTTCTGTGGTAGCTATGTGAAGCTGGTCCTAGACAGCTCTGCTCTGACCTTCTTGTGTCCATGGGCCCGTCCCATTCAAGGCATGGTTTGCCTGTTTCTTCATTTTTATCCTCTTCCCATCTGTTTCTGCCAGGAGATGGTTGCCCCAGGCAGATGCCGAGCCCAGGGCCGAGCCCAGGCTGTGGATTAGAAGTCCACATCTTTCCACTCAGCCTAGGAGGGTGCAGTCACTGTTCTAAGTCTCCGGGTTCCCTTTTCTTTCTTTAACATTTTTATAGCATTCATGCATTTGTGTGTGTGTGTGTGTGTGTGTGTGTGTGTGTGTGTGTGCATCTCTGGAGGTCAGAGAATAAGTTATGAGGTTGGTCCTTCTGCCATGTGGGTACCTGAGATCAAACATGGGGTTATCTGGCTCAGTGGCAAGCTCCTTTACTCAGTAAGCCATCTCGCTGGGCCATCTTCCTTTTCCCCTCCCACTCCTCTTCCTATTTGTGCTCGTCCTCACTGTCTGGGTCTCGTGTAGCTCAGGCTGCTCTTGGGCTAATTTTGTAGCCAAGGATGACCTGGAACCCCTGGCATCTTAGCACCACCATGCCTAGTTCATGCTGTGCTGGAGACAGAACGTGCCATGCAGGGCTGGAGACAGAACGTGCTGAGGATTTCAAACTTGCTGTCAGGCAGTCTACCAACCGAGCCACAGCCTCAGCGCTGTTTCCTTCTCTGCAGCATGGGCAGTAGTTGTGTATGGGGCCCGTGCTGAGGCAGAGCAAGGTGGTGTGGTGATCAAATACTAGCCTCTAGCAGGAGCTCATGGGGTAGCTGTGGCGATGATGATGTCCGGCCATCAGGCTGACTTCCAGGAGGAAGCAGCCAGCAGGGTTTGAAGCAGCTGGGGACAGAATTGGAGTGGAGTCATATTGTCCACCAATATGGAGGGTGGACTTCTGTATGAAGAGAGCAGTGGAGTTGCTGGAAAGACACGTGTGTGCTGAGCCTAGGAGAGGTAGTACTGAGGGGCAGGGACATCCTGCTGAGACAGGAGCATGGGCTTCCCTGGCCGCCAGGGGTCTCCACAATCCTGTGCTTTATCTTTGGAGTATTAGTACTGCTGGAGATGGTCCTGGCAGGGCTAACTGTTATTATTTTAAAGCAGTATTTAGTTATTGAAAATATGACAGTGCTTCTGAAAGCTGTCCTGAACTCAGGCACTGTGAGCAGGGCCTCTTCGACATGTTCCTGTCTGTCTCTCCCTGCTCATCTCCAGTGTAGGCAAAGGTGCCACAGTCCACGCAGAGCTGGGCCTGCTCCAGTGCGTGAGGACCCGTGCTAAAGGCTGCTTGAAGCTTGTGGTCTCTCTGCTTTGCCTTCTAGAACATGCCCAATGTCCGGGATCACGATGCTTCTGTCTACCTCCGACTGCAGGGGGATGCCTTGTCTGTGGGTGGCTATGAGGCTAACCCTATCTTTTGGGAGGAGGTAAGATGCCCCCCTCAAGGGTCCCATGGTTGAAAGGCAGAGGTGCCTCAGCCTCACCCGACTTGAGTGCTTCTGAGAGCTAGCGCTCAGCAATACCAGAAACCAGGGTGGGATGGCCACCCACCTCAGCATGAGGCAAAGCCGGCACTCTAGAAGAACGGAGAAACAACCCAGCCCTTGGTTGGCCAGCAGCAATGATGGACCTTCTGAGGCCTCCCTTGCCCCTCTGCCCCTCTCCATGGCCACAGTGGGGCCCCAGGGCTGGAGGACAATTCAGAGAACAATGTGGCTGTCTCATCCAGATGTCCACAAACTGACTAGATGGCGATTCTGGGCCAAATGCCACTTTAGTTCTGGGAAGGGTGGGGGACACTAAGATAATGGCCCCTGCCCCAAGCTGTCTGGAGGTAAGGAGTCAAACAAAAGTTCACAGGGTTGAGTAGTGCAGTGTGGGTGGTGACTGTACCCCAAGTATCGTTAGTAGGTCCTAGATTGTCAAAGAGGTCGGGCTGAAGGCACAGGAGGGCTGGATGGCCAGTTGCTAAGGTTGTGGTGGCCTACGAGTAGCCCCAGCTTACCCCTGACATAGGTTCCCCTCACTCCCTTTAGACAGGGTCTCTCTATGAGGCTCTAACTGACTCAGAACTCACTATGTAGACCAGGCTGACCTTGAACTCCCAGTGCCTCCCACTTGCCTTTCTTAAAGTCAGAAGGGTTGCCAGAAGACTGAGCACAGGGGAGTGGTTGGGAGGGCGGGCACATGGAGGGTTTTGAGCAGTTGTGGTAGGTAACTGGGAGCTATTGGAGGCTCTACAGAAGGGTGGGTACTATATGGTTTGAGAGAATGTGTTAGAGGCAAGAAGCTGGAGCCCAGATGGAGACCACAGAAACAGTCCAGGAAAACTAGATGGGGGATGGGCCCAGGAAGGATTGTGAGCCCACAGGTGAATCCCACCCTCTGTCTCATCTGACCTGCTTCCCTACCTGGCTGGGGGCTGGAACTGTGTCATGGGTGGGCCTGGAAGGATCAGTGCTTTTCTCATGGCTGATTGACAGATTCTTTGTGCTTCCTTTGTAGGTGTCAGACAAATTTGCCTTTGGCCTCTTTGACCTGGACTGGGATGTGTTCACTCAGCACATTGAAGGTGCCATTAACCGTGTCCCTGTGTTGGAGAAGACGGGGATCAAGTCCACTGTCTGTGGTCCTGGTAAGTGGGGAGACTGAGCCTGGAGCAGAGGCATCCTTTAACCAGCCTGGATGCCAGCGCCTTCCTGAAAGGGACCTGTCTCACGTTCTCTGGGCTTAGCTAGGTGGCTTTTAATTTTCCTCTCTAGAAGAAAACCCAACCTAGCAAGGGCAGCCATGTATCCCTGGGCACGAAGCCCGTCACACTCTGACCTCCACAATGAGACTCTAGATCCCATTCGTCCCCAGAACATGGGGTTTTTGTCTATAAAATGGGAATGTGGGATCTTGTCACCATGTGAGACAGAATAAAGACAGGAATAAAGACTCTGTCTCTAGCACAGTGGTCACCTGGTAAAGCCCCAAGTCTGCCCCCACCCCAGTCGTCGTTCCCCTGGCCAGGGTCCTCAGCCACTGCTCTTGGTAGCCAGAGCTCTGTAGGGTTAGAGGTGAGCTGGGCATTTAGAGATACCTGACCAGGGGTTTCCTCTGTGGTCTCCGGGAGGCTGAGAAGAAGGTGAGTTTAGCTCCCAGACCTTTCTCTTTAGGTTATTTACAGAGTAGCTACTGTTTATAGAGCACCCCAGGCTCCATCCCACAGTGAGGATCCTAGAAAAGAGGCAATGCTGGAAAGTCATTCATCAGACCCTGCGTCTGTGAAATTCAGGCAGCCACACGCTTGGGATGAGTGTGGTGCGACGGCCCAGCATTTTGGGCCTGTGTATTTTGTCTTGCCAAAGTCAATCCTTTTCTTGGGCAAGGGTTCCCAGCCTGGCAGGGGAGACACAGGTCTGCCTAGAAGGAACCTGAGTTATTTTACATATTACTGTGGCAAAATGTCCCAAAGGGCAACTTAAGGGAGAGTTTCTTTTGGTTCACAATAGGTCGACAATACAGTCCATCATGGCAGAGAAGCCCTGGACCAAGAGCTTGAGGCAGAGCTTCAGGTTGTATCACAGTCAGGAAGCAGAGAGATAGGTGATGGAGCTCAGTCCTGTCCAGGGAATGGGGCTGTCCCGTTTACTCTGTCATGGCGTGCCTTGGAGATAACCTAATGGAGATAAGTACTCTCGGTTGAGAGGCTAGCCTCCTGGGTAATTCTAGATCCTGCCAAAGCGAGGAGCAGTATCAGCCATCACAGAGCCAGTCAGTGCTGGCTTGAGGTGGAAATGACACATGGCCAGGTAGAAATGTGGCCTCAGCAGAGCCTCAGCGGTGTGTGTTCTCCCTTCAATGGGGAGAACTTGAAAGTCAAGCTCAGAAAGATGCGGATAGCCCAAAAGGATAGGCTGAGCAGTCCAGGTGTGGGAACCCCTGGACACCACAGTGTGTAACCTGGGAGGTAGAGACAGAGCACCACTCAGCAGAGGGAGCATGGGGCTGAGAAGTCACAAGCTGGTGCCAAGCTGGTAGCAAAGGCTTATGGGTGAAAGGGGAACCAGGAGGCTAAGGGACTTACCTTGGGCAAAGTGGTCGGTCCATCTCAGGAGAAACAAAGGGTCCTAGATGGAGGGTGGTGTGGCCTTCTGGGGAGTCCAGCCCTCACTGTCTAGGCAAGCTTGGTGTCTACAGAGCAGCCAGCTCAGTCTGTAGTACCGGGTGCAGTCCCAGGGAGACCAGATGGAATCAGTAGCTATCAGTAGCAATGAGCAGGCTGAGAGCACGCCTTATCTGGGATGTGGGCGAGGGCTGTGACTCATGTCCCTGCTGCGCCAGAGAGGGACTGATGGTGAGAAACACAGGAAGAATCCCAGGGGGCATGAATGTCCCCAGTGGCTCTCTTTGTCTAATTAGCCTGGAAACTGTCACTTTCCCATGGGGCCCTATTTTGAGGAAGTATGCTTGCAGAGACAACTTGAGTCTGGTCTCTTAACAGTGAGTGTAGGTTTAGGGATCGGGGAAGGTAGCTCTTCTCCTTGCCAGACAGCTCAGAGTCTTGGGCCTCCAGGTTTTAGAGATGTCCCAATGCCAGACTCTGGGGAGGTTTAGGGCAGATGGAGCTTACTGGCTTAGGCTGAGAATTCAGAGCCAAGGTGCGAGAGAGCTGCTGGGAGTTTCTCAGACTTGCTTTTGTCAAAAATCTAAGAGACCCTGTACTTGCCCTGTTGACCAAAGTTCCACCCCCAGCTCCCACAAATCTGCTTGAGACTCCACAGGACATGCGCAGGGCTGAACCTTGAGAGAAATGCTGAGCTCATGCTTGGCCAGTGTGTATAGTATGGCAGCTCAGGAGACCCTCTGCTTTGGCCTTTCACAGCCTGTATAAGGACCATTTCTTGTTGTCCAATATGATGCCCAGCATTGGCCTTACATGTCTTTGAACTGAGATCCAGGGATGGGCCTTCCTGTGAAGTCTATCTCCACAGGAACGAGGGCTTTGTCCCTTGGTCCTGCAACTTCCTACTATTTGAAAGCCTCCTTCCTCTCACTCTGTGTCTGGTTATCCTCAGCTCAGATACTCTGCCCATCAACAGCTCAGGCTCTGAGCACCCTTTGGGGAGCAGGATAGGTGTGTTAGTTTTCTAACTGCAGGTGCTAAGAACCTGGGATTGGACCTGTGCACCTTTGCTGAGTGACTAGAGACAGCCGAGCCTAGCCAGACAGCGTTCTCTTCTGTGATAAAGCACTGGGCAGTAACAGTTCATAACATACGGGATTGTGGGGAGCATCTGGCTTACCTCGGGGTACTTTCTATGAGACAACCTCATTTTCGCTTATTTGACTGTATGATTTCTGTCTTTCTTGCTGCTCGATCAGCTCTATTGGGTGGAATCTGTCTTGCTTAGAGCTTCCTCCCAGGGCCAAGCATATGATAGGTGGGGTACAGATGTTTGTAGGTTCACCCAGCCCTGTAGAGTCAATACTGGGATCCTGATTGTTCAACAGAGGAAACAAAGGCACAGAGAGGCAGAGCGGCTTGAGGAGTTAAACAGATGAATTCAGGACTATGGCTGCAGTTTCCTCTGATCTCTGAGGCACCCTGGTAGCAAAGAAAATGCATTCATTCATTCATTCATTCATTCATTCATCCATTCATCCATTCAAGAGCACATATGGAACACTTGGCTCTCCTCCATGCTAAGCCTGAGTCCATGGCTGTTAGCAAGGTCTAGTCCTCATTCGTAATGTTCAGTGGGCAATGAATGACACGGAAAGATGGTGGTTCATTGAGGGAAGTTGCAGCACTATGCTGGGTCAGAGGAATGCCACTTGTTGGGACAGTGGATTCATCTCAGTTCCTGAGATGAATTTGGGCCCATGGGGTAGAGCTGGTTAGATCGTAGGTCAAGTGCTTAGGAGAACAAGGACAGGAGCAATCTGGCAGGTTATAAGGATGGGAGGTTTCAACAAAGGAGGTATCCAATGGCTGCTTCTGAGTCCCTATTGTCCTAGGACAGACTACCTCAAGTGCCTAAGGCCTGCAGCAGTCTGAGGCCTCTCCTTCTTTTCAGAATCCTTCACACCCGACCATAAGCCCCTGATGGGGGAGGCTCCTGAGCTCCGTGGCTTCTTCCTTGGCTGTGGCTTCAACAGTGCAGGTGAGGGGGCATATGCGGGTGAGGCCCTATATCCCTGAGCCCAGGAGGCACTAATATAGAGATTTGGGGGTGGGGCTGTGTGTGGTGCAGAGTGCAACCCTGCTAGAAGGCAAGTAGCCCCTCAACATCCAAGTATGAGAACAGGGTTTATGTGGGGCTGCCGTGGAGATAGGGGCTTAAAGTTGGATGTGGGGGGCACAGGGAGCAGATTGTAGCCCTGCGTTTCTGTCTCACCAGGCATGATGTTGGGTGGTGGCTGTGGACAAGAGCTGGCCCATTGGATTGTGCACGGGCGCCCAGAGAAGGACATGTACAGCTATGACATCAGGCAAGTGTGGTGGCTCGAGTCAGAAAGCAGGGTGGCTGGTTGGGACAGCAGGACACAGGGGCGAGGGCTGTTTTAGGAAGGAACCTTCCTTGAGATCCAGATGATCTCTTGGAAGTGGAGGCATCAAGGGTGGAAGGGGAGAAGGCAATGGTTGGTAGGTGTCATGGAGGAGCACCTGGGTTGGCAAGTCCATAGTCTCTGTGTGTCCAGGATCTCTTGGCCTGGGTCTTTCCTGACCCACTGTCCACACCAATAGGATCCCATCATTCTATGGCACAGTTGGGGAGACTGTGACTAGGGAGACTGGCCCAGCCAGGATCAGTGTTAGTGTGTAGGACCAGGAGCTGAGCCGAGTCTGGTGGCTCTTTCTTCAATCCAAGGCCTGACATGAGTCAGACTCAGCACTGGGTGGGCTCTGCCCCGTGGTGCAGGGCAGTCAGCACCGACAGGCTGGTGTGGGCACAGAGAATGACTTCAGGTCTGTGTGAAAGCTCTGGGCACTGAACCATATAGCTTAGGCCAAATGCTGATGGCAGGAGCCTGAAGGTATCCTAGGGCTCCATAGCCTGCTGCAAGGGCTCCCAGGCAAGCAGCAGGAGACTGCCATTCTGTCTGACCCAGGCTCCATGACTCATTCATAGAATAGCTATATTGACCTGTGCAGTATGGTCTGTTGCCAGGGCCATACCAGGCACTGCAGGGCACCACAGGGACTGAGCAGCTGGACAAGAGACTGTTGCAGTTAGTATGTGCTGAAGGGACCCAGCTGCCTGTTGACCTGATACAGGGACAGAGTTGGGTGAAGGGACAGCCTGCCAGCTTGGTTAGATGAGAACATTGCACCCATGGGGGAGGCGATGTCTGTCGCCACAAAGACAGATGGCCGGCTCTGAAAACCCCAGAATGCCACCCCTACCCAGCTTCTGGCTCTGTGAGGTCTGCTCTATACCCCCTCAGAGACTGCAGCCACGCTTAAACTTCCCTCCTGGAGATGAATGTTCTAGAAATGATACAGCTGCAAGGGGCTTTAGGGAAGGGTCTGTTCATACTCCTCCCACTGCAAAACAGAGCGGGATGACCTGCCCTCCTCCAGCTGTGTGGTCAGAGGCACAGGGCCATCCTCAGTACTACCCCTTCCAGCAGCAAGGACCAGATCAGCTGGGATCACCTGTACCTGTGTAGTATACCTGGGGATCCACTGTAGACTTCAAAAGAGAGAGAGAGAGAGAGAGTGTGTGTGTGTGTGTGTGTGTGTGTGTGTGTGTAAGAAAAACAGAAAGACAGAGAGAGACACAGAGGGAGACAGACACACAGAGAGAGCCAGAGGAGGGCAGTGTGAACCAAAGCCTGTCTCTCTTCGGTGCTACCTGTTTATAACTAGGTCAAGGACATAATATGCTTCTCCACCTTCACCTATGAGAGACCCTCAGTAAGAGACATGTTTGTGTAGGGCAGCCAGCATTAGGTTCTAGGTGCGTCTAGATCGCACCTGCAAGGGAAGGTCCCAGGGCTTCCTCAGCACCAGGGGCCCCCAGACCACAGCAGATGCTTCTCTTAAAGCAGAGCAAATGGGTCCCATTGTGAGACCACATCACCAGATGTGTGGCCTTGGGCTACTCCTCTCAGCCACAGTTTCTGCATTTGTAAGGTGGAAAGATGGGCCACTCACCTCCCCTGCTGTTGTAGACATATTTGGTCTAAATTAGGGGTAGTATTTAGCATCACAATACATAGCAAAAGACCAAATCTCAACACCTGGGCATCTTGAGCCCACACATATGGTTGCCTTCCCCTGCCTGGCCGAGATGGATCATGGACTGGTCTCATGACATCCTTAGCTGTGTTACTTGTGAGAGAGGTGGTTTGCGACTGAGTGAAGAGGCTAACCCTGGCCCAGATTTGGTGCAGGTTGGATCCTTTACAGGTTGTCCACAAGTGGTGATCCATCCTCTTTATATTGGTGGCAGGCGTTTCCATCACTCGCTCACGGACCACACCCGCTGGATCCGAGAGCGCAGCCATGAGTCCTATGCCAAGAACTACTCGGTTGTCTTCCCACACGACGAGCCACTGGCAGGCCGCAACATGAGGAGAGACCCCCTGCATGAGGTATGAGACCCCCTGCATGAGGTAGCAGGCACGGGCAACCTGGGGAGCCTGCAGGAGGGCCTTGGGGGTTGGGGAACAGACACTTGTGGGATACTCTACTGTAAGACTGTGTTCCCTGAGGTCTGTGTGGGGTGCTGTGGCAGAATTGGGTGGAAGAGACTAGTTTCCACAGGGGCTTTAGGCCAAGTGGAGAGACAGATGTCCTGAAAGCAGCCTCTGGGTGGTGGAGATAGCTCAAGTGTTTGCATGTAAGCATGAGGAGCCCACATATAAAAATGGGCCTTGTGCCTCAGTGATCCCAGCACTGGGGAGGCAGAGACAGGAGGGTCCTAGCCTAGTCAGTAAGCTAAAGGTTCAATGAAAAACCCTCTCTCATAACACAAGGTGGATGGCACACGGGGACTTCCAAGGTTGTTCTCTGTTCTCCACACAGATTTGCACATCAAACACACACACACACACACACACACACACACACACACACACACACGGACAGATGGACAGACGGACGGATGGATGGATGGATGGAGGGAAGGATGAAGGGACATGGGTGTCTGCCCCAGGGCTGCAGGAGTGCAGAAGGTGGGGTCTGGGTGGTAGAGAGCATGGTGAGTATATACAGGCACATGTCAGAGCAGCCAGGCTGGGCATGGGGAGAGACAGACTTCTCACCACAGTCTTCTTGGGATACCATCTCTGTTTTCTGGAAGACTCAAGATCAAGTTGTCCCTGACATGGTTCCTGACTAAAGCCCTATTGGCTAAGGACAGCCACTGTCTTGCTGTGTCCTCGTTAGAGCACAGCACATCCCAGCAGGTCCTCCTTGGGACTGGCACTCAGGGACTGGGACCTGCTTATGACCTTATTTAACCCCAATGCTCTTCCTGGAGGCTCAGTCTCTGGACTATGAGACTAGAGGTTTGGGCTTCAGTATATGTGCTGCTGGGGGTGGAGGGCACAGCTCAGCACATGGCAGCTCATTCTCTAGATTATGAATTTTTGTGAGGCAAAGGCGCTGTGGGAGCTCTGGGGAGGAGCAGTTGGGAGCTCTTGGGAGGAGCAGTTACCTGCTGGGGACCTTGCTTCCTTGAGCACTCTTGGGTATGAGTGGTGGGTGCCCTGGCTCTGTAGCCTGTGTGGTGTCTGGCCTTGTGTGATGGGCTCTCTCTGTCTCCACCAGGAGCTGCTTAGACAAGGTTGTGTGTTTCAAGAGAGACAGGGATGGGAACGGCCGGGATGGTTCAACCCCCAGGAAACAGCTCAGGTGAGCGAAGACCCTTGGCCACCGGTTTATGTAACTGGGAGGCCCTGGGCCTCTCATACCCCTCTCCATCTCAGCATCCTCCCAGCCACCCAAGTCAGGCTGATCCAGTGTGCCTCAGGCTGTGTGACAGGTCAGTTGTCTGCACCCAGGAAGCTGAGAGAGTCCTGAGCACCTCGGCGGTAAGACTCCTTTAAAGGCTTGCTTGCTTGCAGTGGCCCGGCTTTCCACGCCCACGTGGGCACACACTGGATGCCAGCACAGACTCACAGCGTGGACAGACTGGAGGATCCCCCTGAGGAGGAATGCAGGCCCTTTCACACACTGTTCAAGAATGTATATTTGGCAACACCAACTGTTAGCTGCTGTTAGTGGGAGGAATTGTGCCTCAGTATTGAGTTTATCCACTGAACCATCCCACACGCTGGCCTCTGGGATGCTGTAGGGGCCTCCCCAGAGCTTCCTAGGAACAACCCCCGGGAGCAGACCACAGAGGCTTTGAGGCCCACATCTATGTGTGCGCAAGTTAACCCTTTCCTGCAGATCAGCCCTATCGCGTTCCAGCATGACCCTCATCCAACTTCTCAGTTAGCCAGGTCCACGACTCACTGCAGGGCAAACTCAGGGCCTCAGTAACAGGGCCTCAGTAACAGGGCCTTTTCTCTCACTGGTCCTGGATGCAGAGTCGGCAGGGTGGGTTCAGAGCCTCAGTCCTGGAGGTCTCAGGCACTCAGTGGGATGGGAAGCCCCATGGTCCTCCAGTGAGAAGACTTTATATCCTATCCAGGAGCCAGTCTGGAAAACCTTGTAGAGTTAAAGCAGATGGGATAGGGCCTCAGAGACCAGGGGAAGTATGTTTGGCTGGGGAAGGAGAGGTACTGGGGAGGGCTGGCAGGGACACTGGGCATAACAGGTTGACTAAGGTAGATCCCCGGTTCCTGGAGTTCAGCTCTTATCCCCGAGAGGTGAGTGAAGCCTACAGTTAGAGTTGCAGCTGTGGAAGAAGAGATTCGTAGATTCTTTATTTACCTCTGCAGTGGGGAGGAAGCCACTCAGAGCCTGAGGTCGCAGAGGAGGGGCACAGGGAAGGCATCTGACCGATGCGACAGATCTCAGGGGAAGGTGGGACAGTGGAGAGGAGCCAGACACTGGGGCCTTCCCAGAGTCTCCTAGGAGCAGTCACAGACAGCAGTCATACCTGCCTAGCTTCATGCCTTGGCTTCTTAGCATGGTCTGTATCTTGGAGCAAATTTAACCACCTAGGATTCAGATTCCCCATCTGCAGAATGGGTGGCCCTCCCCGGGAGATTGTGTGGGCACTCTGAGTGGCGATTTCATGACACCATCTCTGTCGTGGTTCCTACCCACACTTTCACCCTCCCCCTGATGTCGTCCCAGCATCAGGTGGAAGCCCTCACAGTTGCCCAAGTTCCTCTCCAGCTCACTTGGTATCTAGTCTTTTCTCCATCCTCCAGTCAGAACCAGTAAGGCAGGAATTAAGCTGTTATCTGAACAGGCATCTTTGTGTTACCTGATCCATTAAAATCTACTAACTGTTCCCCAAGGGAGCTTTATGGAGGACAGGACCAGGCCTGTGTCATGTTCATCCTAGTATCTGCTTGTGGAGGGAGGAGAGAGAAGGGAGGGAGTGTGTGAGATGCTGTTCTTACTGCTGTGTCCAAATGGCCACAGGATACAGTTAAGGAAGGGGGCCTCTATATCAGCAGGACAAAGCGTCATAGTAGGGAAGACATGGTGGTAGGAACTGAGGTAGCTGGTCATATTGTGTCTTCAGACAGGATGTGGGGAGCAGAAAGGAAGTCGGACTGGGCTATAAGGTCTCAACGTTTCATCTTCCCCCAAACAGCATCACTAGATGAGGACCAAGTGCTCACTTGTGAGCCTGTGGGAGGCATTTTACCTTCAAGCTACATCAGGGAGGGAAGAGGAAGGCAGAGTGAAAGATGGCCTCATTTTCTGTAACAGGTCCTTGACTACGACTACTATGGGGCCTATGGAAACCAGGCACACAAGGACTACACCTACAGCAGGCTGCTAGGTGATGAGTACACTTTCGACTTCCCACCCCATCACCACTTGGTAAGCAGCCTGAGCTGGGCCCACAGCTGCCTTCTGTCCCTCCCGTAGGGGTCTCTTCTGAACTGTGTGTGCACACGGAGGTGTGTGTGTGATTTCTGCACGCACACTGGGGGGGGGAGTTGCTTTCTGAGGGGCTTCTGCCTACTACAGGTTCACAACCTCTCTAGCTAGCAGTTTTTTGGGAACAATATAATGTTTTTTTTTCCCTCTCTACTCTGCACCCTACTTTTGCCAGCAGTCAGGTCTGAGGGTCCTTCAGTATTGCTGCTGGAGGGCAGCAAAAGGCAGGATTGAGGCTGCTGGCTCTGGTAGCTGTCTTTTAAGGTTTCTATTGATAAAACACAATGACCCAAAGCAACCTGAAGGAAGGGGCTATTCCAGCTTTCAGCCTGTAGTCCATCATGAAGGGCAGTAACTCAGGGCAGGAAGCTGGAGGCAGGAACTGTAGCAGAAGCCATGGAGGGACAAGCCTTACTGGTTCACTCCTCACATCTTTCTTAGTCTGCTTTCTTACACAATTTGGGGCCGCCTACCAGGGGTGGCACGGCGCAGCCCTCTCTGAGCTAGGCTTTCCTATATCCATCGTTAATCAAGAAAATGTCCTACAGATTTGTGTATAGGCAACCTGAATGGAGATATTTTATCAACCAAGGTTTTTCTTCTCAGATAACTCTGGAGTAGGTCTAGAACAAGGTGGGCTTGCTGGCCCTGTGTGCAAGGCCACTGAAAGGACAAAGCAGAAGAGACCAGGGCTGGGATGACGGCGCCATTAGAATCTGTTCATTGACTCAAAAAGTGGGCAGGTGAAGCTGGCCGGGCAGTTTGTGGTCCTCCTCCAACATGCTCGGGTCTCTGCCTATGAGTGTTGAGGTGCTAAGTCTTAGGGGCCAGGCATCCCTGCAGCAGCCTGTATCCCACAGGCAGCTCACACAGACTGAGCCAGGGTAATGTCCATACCATGCCTCCCAGCTCCTTTGAGATTTACAGTTGTCTCTGGACATGTCACTATGCCAGAGGCACCTGTGACCCCATGCATGTGATGTCTCACCCTGCATCTTAGGTAGGTGCAGAGCCAAACCCTCAGCCTGGCCCTAGACTGTGGGCAAAGCATCAGGAGGATATCAAGCATCCAGGGTAGGGTTTTCAGGCAGGGACTTCCATCAGACCCCTCACGGCCAAAGTCACTGGTATCTGTGTCTCTCCAGACTCGCATGACATGCTGAAGGCAAAGGCCCATTTGTTCCCATCACTCTCCTCTAAGGTTCTGTGACAAGCAGATATTAAAGCAGGTCAAAGCTCTCTGAGGTAACGGTTGCAGAAGTCAGGAGCTCCACAGAGCAAAGCAGTTGCAGGGCCAGCTCGGTGCCCAGGCCTCACAACCCCCTCAAGGGAGTACATGGCTACGTCTGGCACCTCGGCACCTGCAGCTTCTACAGCCTGTGGGACTCCTGGCCCTGGAGGGTGTGGAAGCTTGGGGGAGATGCCAATTTGGCTTAGCAGCTCCATCCAGCCTCCGCAACTGCACCAGAGACAGTCCCTGCACATGAAACACACACTTGTTCTCCACATTGGCAGCTTCCCCAGCCAGGCAGACAGCGAGTGTCAGCCTAGGGAACTGTTTGGGTTTGGGTCAGCAGCTCTCACAGTGCCAGAAAAGGCACCTCAAAGCCTGTTGGACAGGGAGCGATCCTTAATGATGTCTGGAGAGAGGCAGAAGAGCTGGGGCCTCAGGAGGCAGTGCACTGTGCCAAGGTCTGGTGTTTGCCCAGAAGCCAACTGCAAGGTCTAAAAGGCTGGCTTCTATGCCCAGCTCAGCCATGGGTGTGGCACTGGAGAGCTCCACTGACACCCTTGTGATGAGGTGATGAGGGGCTCTTTGTGGCCATGCTAGGAGCATTTCTGAGGCTTTTCCCTGTACTGCTCTGAACTCAGAGCCCTGGGGATACCAAGAGTTGGTAGCAGCCATCTCACTACTGATGAACAGAGGAAGACAGGTCCAGCTTCCAGACACATTGGCTGTCCAGCCCATACCAGTGGCTCCCACCACTGCCATCTGTACCCTCAGTAATGAAAGTAAGGTTGGCACAGCTGAGCAGTGCCTCAGAGGAGGCAGTGAGAGGTGTGTACTCCTTTTCGTTGTTAACAGCTTTATTGAGACATAATTTCCACAACACCCAGTTCATCGATTGAAAACTTTCCATTCACTGTACCCAGAAAGTTCTTGGGGGCAGTGTCATCTCTCCACAAGGAAGCCCCACAGTCACCAGGAGTCACCCCCACTCCCCGCTCTATCCCCAACACAGGATCACTAGGGACCCTGTCTCTAGAGTAAAAGATGGAAATTGATAGCTTAAGACACCCAATGTCCTCTGGCCCCTGCAACTGCATATTGGCACAGCCCATACATGTACATGCACCATGCCCACATTACAAAGCCTAAAATAAGCACATATCCTGGATGTAAGTACCTTGTTTGATTGATTCGGAGTTCATAAGTTTCTCCCATTCCCTTTTTGCTGTCATTATGGAACTATTTGCAACACAAACTAATTCTTTTGTATAAATGTATAAGGTTTTGATGATGCCCAATTCATCTCTCAGTCTTGTGTGGCATATGCCTTCAGCATCATGTCTAAGGGTTGGCTGGGGCCTCTCTCTCTCTCTCTCTCTCTCTCTCTTCTGGGTTTTCTTCTAAGGGTTTGTCATTTGTTTGGAGTCTTGTGCATGGTACCATGAAGTGTTCAAAGGTGATTGTTTTGCTTGTGGGCATCCATTTGCTGAGAGGACTCGTATCCCCACGGAATTCTCCTGGGGTTCTCGTAGAAAAAAACCCAATCTCTGCCAACATCATCAGGGAGATTTCCAGACAGGACTTTGCCCCACTAGGATACACCTCCATCACCAGCTCAGCCCAACACTGTTTTGTCTACTGTATTTTTCTTTCCCCGGCAAATGTTGGATATTTTGTCTACTGTGGTCCCCCTCCCTGTGCCCCAGCAAGTGCTGGAATCAGGCAGTGTGACCACATCAACTTGGTTCTTCTTTTTAAAGGTTGTTTAGCATAGTCTGTGAATTCCATGTGAATTTTAGTGTGACCTAACCTTCTGCAAAGGATCCAGCTGAGGCTGTGGTAGGGACTGGGTCAGATCTATAGATCAACCCAAGTGTGTGGTCACTTTGCCACACACTTATGGTGTCTTCCCATTGGTTTTGGTCATTTTTTTTTCAAAAACATTCTTCCTAAGGCCTGAGGAGGTGGTCCAGTCAGTAATGGGCTTGGTGTGCAAGCATAAGGAACTGAGTTCAGATTCTCCAGACTGGACATAAAAACGTCAGGTACTGGAGAGGCAGAGACAGGAGGATACTTACCAAGCCAGCCTAGCCAATCAGCAAGCTTCAGTGTCAGTGAGGGACCCTGTCTCAGGAAGGAACACAGAGAGCAACTGAGGGAAACACCAGATCTCAACCTATGGTCTCCACACACACGCGCACACACACTCGTACACACACACACTTAACTTTTTATAATAAGAACTTTGCATTTCTGCTGTCAAGCTTCATTTATTTTTATTGCTTTGGGGGCTATGAAGAAAGAATGGCTCTCTTGGTTTCCCTGTAGACTGCCCCACGTTAACGCACAGACCTGGAGTTTTGTATATTGTCTATCTTTCCTTTCGCTTTTGTTTACTTTCTCTCTGGTCTCTTGAAGAAGGCTGCATCTCTAGCTTGGACTCCTGCCTTCACCTCCCTAGTTCTGTGCCACCATACTTGGTTTTTAGGGCAATTCTTTTGAACGACAGAGCATACTTATGACTTGGTGCCCAGTGTCCTCTGTGTGCTTTCTGTTCTAGAGAAAGTGTGCTGTGGTGGCCCCTGAGCTGGGATGACTGAGACTGGGAGGGCAGTGGTAAGGAGGCTCTGGGCAGATGTGTCAGGAAAGGCCCAGCCCCATGTCCCCAGGGACAGTATCCCACAAAGCCTGTCCTCCACTGGGCCTTCCAGATCCAGAAGGAATGTCTGGCCTGCAGAGGGGCTGCTGCCGTGTTCAACATGTCTTACTTTGGGAAGTTCTACCTGCTCGGGGTGGACGCCAGGAAGGCTGCAGACTGGCTCTTCTCAGCAAATGTCAACAGACCCCCAGGTACTGGGCCCAGGGTGGGATGATGGAGCAGACAGGTGGCCTGCCGTTCTTCCCCTGGGTCTAACCAGTCTACTGTCTGCCCTTCTATGCCCTGTCACCAACTCCAACCCCAGGGTCTTCCCCCTCTTCCATCTTTTCTTCTTTCCCCTTCCTGGACCCCTTCCCCTTTTGCTCACAGAAGGGAGGCAGGGCCACAAGTACTCGGAGATGCCTCTTGACGCCTGAGCCCAGTCACATCTCCCCACTATGGTGGTGCTTTCCCTGCGTGGTTGCCAGAATTAAAAATCCAAAATTTTCCAGGTAGTGGTGGCACACGCCTTTAATCCCAGCACTTGGGAGGCAGAGGCAGGCAGATTTCTGAGTTCAAGGCCAGCCTGGTCTACAAAGTGAGTTCCAGGACAGCCAGGGCTATACAGAGAAACCCTGTCTCGAAAAACCAAAAAAAAAAAAAAAAAAAAAAAATCCATAATGCTTAGTTAAAATGTAATCTTGTGTAAATAATGAACACTTTTTGTTGTGGTGTATCCTATGAAATATTTGGGATAATCAACTTTTTTTGTCACCCGCCCACCCCGCTGTCTTACTCATCCACCCACCCATCCTCATCTTCATCCCTTTCCCATAGCTCTTGTCACAAGTCCCACATGCTGGGCGTTTCCAAATAAGAAATGGATCAACTCTTGGTCTTGCAGGCCAGAGGTCAGAATCAGGGTGCTGGCTGGGTGTCCTTGCTCCAAGATTGTGAGTGGGGTCCCACCTGTCTCCTCCAGCTTGGTGGCGGCTTTTTCATCCATCCTTGTCTCTGATGCTACAGGTTATACTCTCTGTCCTTTCTTTGTGTGTGTGTGTGTATGTGTGTGTGTGTGTGTGTGTGTGTGTGTGTGTGTGTATGTGTATGTGTATGTGTGTATGCACATGCATGTTTGTGTGTGTGTGCGCAGTCTTGGGTGTCACCCCTCAGGAACCATCCATCTTGGTTTTTTTAGATAGGGCTTCTCACTGACCAGGGAGCTCATCAAGTAGGCTAGGTTGGTCATCAGTGCGCTCAGGGACCTATCTGCTTCCCCAGCACTGGAATTCCAGTGTGATCACTGTGCTTGGCTTTTTCACGGGACTTCTGTGGTTAAATGTACAGTGTCATCTCCTCGGGCCTTAACTTTCATCTTTTTGTCAACAGCCCTACTAGATGGGAGCCCAACTCAATAACCTTGTCCCGCACAGGGTTATAAAGACCCTACTTCCAAATAAGGTTTCACTTGCAAGTCTTCAGGGTCAAACCTCTAACCTGTCTATATGTGGGGCATGATTCAACCTATGACACCCTGTGTGCAACCAGCCAGCAGCCCGGCAGCCCCACGTGCAGCTGGGTTTTGCTCTTGTGAATCTCCCATCAGCTCTACCCATCTGCTCACCCCCTCTACCACCATCTGTCTTTCATCCCTTTCTACCAGGCTTTTCTCTACCTATCTACTCACCCGTCTACCCATCCCACTCACCTCATCCACTCCTCTACCTGTCCACGGTTCATCACCCCATCAGGCATACTGCTATGGGTGACAAGGATGGGGATGAGGGAGGATCCAGGCAACCATTTTCAAAGAAATCCCTCCCCAGATGACAACCATGGATGACCTCATCAGTAATCTGGTTGGTTGTAATAGAGTCATAGGGTAGGAGGCCTTATGAGGGAGACCTCATGTCATGGGGTCCTCCAGGCTTTGAGGAGGGACGAGCTTTGTAGAGCTCACATCTGGGTCCTTGTTGCCAGGCTCAACGGTGTACACATGCATGCTGAATCAACGGGGAGGCACTGAGAGCGACCTGACTGTTAGCCGCTTGGCTCCTGGCACCCAGGCCAGTCCCCTGGCCCCTGCCTTTGAAGGTAAGGTTGTCGTGAGGAACAGCCCTGGCACAGATGTGACCTGCTCAGAGGACTGGCAAGTCACCAGTGTCCAGAAGGTCAGGGAGAGTTATCCAGGATGACTATGTAATTACCTGTCATGTCCAGTCGTGGTCAGGACCTGGAGATTAGCGGTCTCATTTCAGGCTAAATGCAGGCTACGTTCGGGTGGCTGTGCTGTGGTTCTGAGCACTCTGTAATTATGCCTTTGAACCTGTTGGTGTTGTGGCATGTTGGAGCAGCCTTGGCGTGGGTGCACTGAGCCTAGCTGCCCAGGTTAGCATCAGCCTAGGGCAGGCTACATCTCCCACTCAGAGCTTAGTCTCTTCCCACCCTGCCATCTGGGCTAGTCCCAGTCTATGAACCACTGCCAGTCTCAGGCCTGGCAGGTCCCCCACTCTGTGTCCTTCCGCTCTTCCTTGCACACCCGTAATGACAGGCAGCTCAGCACTTAATGTAGCGTACACAACTTTAACTGTTATATCTACACAAGACTAACTCCTGTCACTCCAATCCTGGATCCTACCTGTCAGTTCCCTCAGGGCTAGCTCCGCCTCCTGTCCTGTGGCCTATGTCTACCAGGAGAAGAGAGGGAACAGAGTGGGCATGGCTTTGCCTAAGAAAGGCATTGGTACTTCTAAAAGGGTGGTTTACTGGAAGGAAGTATCAACTGTGTGACTCTCTGAGCTGTTATCCAAGAGGCTGACACTAGGCAGTGCTGAGCCATATGGAGATCTAGCTACTTCCTTGCTCTCCTCCCTATTTGTGTCTTAGTAAAAGGTAGTGAAGTCCTCCCCTCCCAGGGGGAGGGGCAGAGGGGAGAGGAGGATGCTCATAAGGAGTCAGTCCCCTTATCCCTGTGTGTGATGTGGCTGAGGTCTGACTTAGCTGGGGGTTAACCTCGGACCAAGCACATCCCAGCAAGTGCTTTATCCCAGAGCTACATCCTCACCACTCTTTCTTGTAATTTTAAAATTTGAGACCTTAGCTCTCTGAGCCTCAGTTTCCCTACTTGTGAGATGGGGCCTGGTAAACGTACCTAGCTAGCTACTACAGAAATGAGTAAGAGCTGAGAGGAGCCAGGAGGTTGTCTGCAAACCCCCCCCTCCCCCAGGCCTCAGATTCCTTATCTTGGCAACAGGGACCTTGCTGGAATCTGTCACGAAAATGCCTTGTGATAAATTCCCTTGTACCTCCCACCTGGTGCACAGTTCCTAGAGCTGAGTGCTTGGGGGAGGCATACACCCAGGGACATGACCAGATGATCCAGTGATCCCCAACCCCTGGAGGCTGTGGATCCCAGAGACACCCCAAAATAGTAGAGAAATGCCTCCTGTGCTGACACAGGTCCCCTGATGAATATGTATCTCATTAAGGATGTGTATATTTAATATGCATGTTAATTATGCATGTGACTCAGAGCTCCAGTAAGTCAAGAGAATGTGACAATTTACATGTGATCAAGGCTGTGTAGCAAGCAGCTATCAATCTTGGAAGCAATTTTAAATTATCTTTATTCATCTTTCTTAATATTATAAAAGGTGTACTTGCTTGTCAGAACACATCGACATAATGAAAATGGCATCTAAGACCTGCCACCTACATAGCTTACTGCACACCTGGAAACGGTAGAGAGGAGCCTGGGGTGAGCTTCTGCCCCCTGGCTCATGTGGATCTGCCTTTGCCACGTCTAGGGCCCTGCATTGTCTCTGTAGAGCAGCCTAGTGGGGAAGGTTGCCCCGGGCAAGCAGGCATATCACTGACAATTGGTAGGGAACTCAGGCTGGTAATAGATTGTAGGCTGAAGTATGAGAGAGAGAGAGAGAGAGAGAGAGAGAGAGAGAGAGAGAGAGAGAGAGAGAGAGAGAGAGAGATCCTTTGGCCTGGTGTTGAGGACACTGTTCAAAATTCAATTCAAGCATCCTCTGGGAACTTGACAGGGAGCCTTCTGCTTGTGATCTCTCTCTCTCTCTCTCTCTCTCTCTCTCTCTCTCTCTCTCCCTCTCTCTCTCTCCCTCCCTCCCTCCCACCTCCATCTTCCTCCTCTCTCCCCTCCCTCCCCTCACTTCCCCTCTCTTCTATCCCCCAGTGTCTCTTTCTTAAGAGGAGGAAGGGAGTGAGGCTTTGGTGGGCCTTGACTGGTGCTCTGGTTGCATTTGGCCCCTGAAGGCTCCCTGTGCTGGGGCCAGGCTCATTGGTCAAGGGAGAAAGGAGAGACTCAAAACACGAGCAGATATTGTAGCAGGACAGGCTGGTCAGAGCCTGTGTGCTTCCCAAGACTGCATCCTTCCATGGATGTGTGTGTTCCCGTGAGGTGTCTCCAAAATAGAGGTGTCAGACTTGAGGAAGCAGGCTTCTCCCACCCATGGCTCAGAGGAGACTCTTCAGGGTGTATCCCTGCTGAGAGGAGATCGATGGAGGGACAGGTACAGTGCTTGGGTTTGGTTGTCATAGATTCAGACTACTACTGAGCTCTGCAGGTGACGAGTGGGATGAAGAAGGAAGACAGAAAGATGGGGTGCACATAGAAGCCTCCCACCCTGCCTCCCCTGTTCCACCCACTGAGGTCCAGGGGTGGTAAACACAATGAAAGATTCAGGGATACCTGACTGCCACAGGTCCTGGCACCCTTGCCAATGACAATTCTGTGAACCCTGAATCCCAGATGGGACCAGGAGGTTGGTGAGCTTGTTTACTGGATCTAAGGCCACAGAGTTGTCCAAGGTCATTAAGCTCTGAGGCAGCGTTTTCCCAGAATTCCTGGTGGAAGTGAGCTGGTGTCCAAGGGCAGAATCCCAGGGCCAGTGTGGCTCTGTAGTTGTCCATGGCCATAGGGACAGTGGGTTTCATGTATTCCCAGCACATGTCTCCTCTCTGAACTTCCGTCTCCTTTTCTGAAGCCTGGAGGAGTTGCTTACTCTGGATTAACGCTCTGCGTGAAGGCTTCAGAACGGCAGAGGCAGGGAGCCCAAGGGTGTATTATGATGGGAACTATCAGGACATGAGACTCAGGAGGGAAAATACTTGTCTGAGTCCACCCTCTCAGACCTGAAGGCACCAGAGTTTTAACTGTTTTTCTAAGAAGCAGGAAGAGGCCTTGATATTGCCCAGAAGCAAGCTATACACTTTCCTCAGTAAGAGTCTGGGGTCCCTCACTGTGTTCCCTGTTCCAGGGTCTTGTTCTAAACCTGTTGTTTCTCCTCCAGGGGACTGCTACTATCTGGCCGTGGGTGGGGCTGTGGCCCAACACAACTGGTCCCACATAAACACGGTGCTACAGGACCAGAAGTTCCGGTGCCAGCTTATGGATAGTTCTGAAGATCTGGGCATGCTCAGTATCCAGGGCCCGGCCAGGTGAGAGAGGATCAGGACCTGATACCTGGGTTATCTGGGTCCACCTAGGCTCCAGTCCCTCCAGCCCAGCTCTTGGGCATAACCACTCCTCTGCATGTAGGATGCTCTGATGACTTGGGACTGAACAATTTTCAAAGTATCAGGCTTAGGCTAGCCCTGTACCGGGATCAGCTTGACTTTATAGCCTTGTGTTCAGTGAAGACTCTGTGGAGGCTTCATTCCCACAGTGGGCAGAGCCAGGCCCAGGGGTGGACCTATTCCCATTTGTAAATGGAGAGGTCATCCCAGGTGGACAACCCTGGTCCTCTCTATAGGCCAGACAGGGTCATCCACTGTTCAAGTACCTTCCTTGCAAGTGAGCCTTGTTTTGGATGCAGGAGGAATCCCTGGGTGCTACTGAGGGTCTCAGGCACAAGGATGTGTGGCAGGTGAGCACCTGGAAAGATAACTCTGGCAGAGCTTGTTTCCCTATCTGGCAGGATAGGGAAACAGGAAGGAAGAATGAACGATGCATTGTGAACAGCCACCAACTAAGTCCAGCCAGTTGTGGAGCTGACCTGGCCTCCACTGCTGATGCTGCTCAGAGACCTGTGGAGGAGAAGGGTCAGGGAAGGGAGAGGTGGAGGGGTGGGGAGCTGCTCTGTTGCTGTGATGGAATATCTGTAAACAGTTAACTAAGGGATGAAGGGCTTGTTTTCAGTCATAGGATCAAGGGGCAGGGGGACAGAGACAGAGACAGAGAGACAGAGACCAAGAAGGTCAGACAGATTCAAATGGATAGGGGAAGGATGGGGTGGGGGAGAGGAGAGAGAGAGAGAGCAAAAGGGGAAAGAAGAGGGAGAGGAGGAGATCGTGTGACAAGGGCTTATTACTTTTCCTTTTGTGTTCTCTCTGATGCCCATGCTGCCTACATTCAGAGCTCCAGGGAAAACAGTTGGATGCTCTCCTTCTGAATCTCCTAACTTCCCTCCAGTCCAAGCAGGGTTACGTGGCTAACATCCCAGGTGGCTGTGAATGTTTTTTTCTTACTGATGGAACAGACGTAGAGACATTTGCCAGGGCCGCACAGTTTCTGGGAAAGGAGGCAGAAGGACGTGGGAAACCTCTTGACCTATCAGGTGTTCTCATATCTTAATCAACACACTAGTCATCAAGTCAAACTGTCGTGAGAAGCTGCACCTTGGAAACCAGCAGGGCCTGCCATGTGCTGCCCAGAGATGGACCGGGCTTAGTGCTTGGTGGGAAGTGGAAGAAGGGAGAGACAGGAAAGAAGGGGGTCACTTCTTGGGGGTAGGGACCCCAGGGGATCAGTATGACAAACTTGGTTGTTTAATGACATCTTCCTCCCTGGGTATCCTGCTGGGACTCTGGCTAGTGTGCTTAGACCCTGCCTTGGTGTCTATTTTCTGGCACCTTGGGGTTGACCAAACCAGTCGCTTCTTGCTGAGTCCCAGATCCTGCCCACTGCTCTGCGAGCAGGAGAGGCACCAGGTGAAACAAGCCTTTGCTGAGCCTTCAGGGAGGCCAGGAAGAGGGAGCGGCAGGTGCTGTGGACAGCACTGCAACCAGTGGGGGCACGAAAACCATTTATTCCAGAATTTAGAGGGCTGCAGGGGCGCGCAGTGCTATGGGCATGGCTTTCAATACTCCCCCTAGGTAGGGGGAGCACATATGTCAACCTGAAGGAGTAGAGTTCCACCTGCTGCATTAGAGGCCCTGCCTGGCCTGAAGGAGACTCCAGCTTCATTGCATGCTGACCTTGGACAGGAACAGGCTATTTTTAGAGTGAGGGAGGCCAGTGGCTGAGGCAGGATGGAAAGAGTGAGGATACCAGGCAGTCTGATCAAGATGCAGCCCCAGGGAGCAGCTGGGGGGCAGCCTCCGGGCTGGCAGCTCCCCACTCTCCAACCGCTTTCTCACCTCTTCCAGAAGGCTCTCCTGTTTCCCATATAAGTAGTAATGTCACTAGCTCAAATCAAACAGGCCTAGTTCCTAAGCTACGTGGGGAGCACTTAGCACAGCACCTGGGTTCTGGGAGCATTTAGCACAGCACCTGGGTTCTGGGAGCATTTAGCACAGCACCTGGGTTCTGGGAGCACTTAGCACAGCACCTGGGTTCTGGGAGCACTTAGCACAGCACCTGGGTTCTGGGAGGTACCGTACAGCAGCTGCCCAGCCTTCACCTGGCTCTTGACCCCTCTGTCAGCTGCATTTCTCAAGTTGATGAGCTTCATTCAGTTCACACAGCCTCCTGTAGTTGCTGGGGGCACACAGAGCTATGTGGGATGGCCGCAGTTGTCACTCAGCATGAGCCCCAAGTGGTTTTGTGATTCTATGAGGGTTCTCTAAAGCTCCACTTGGCAGCCACGGCCAAGGCCCAAGAGGTGCTGGGACTGGCCCCTAGGACTCCAGCTGGACTCTTCATCAGGCCACCTGTTCGCCAACGAAGGACTATAACCTTGGCAGACCTGGGTGGCTGTCCTCTGGGGCTGACACCCCAGCCTTCGTCACAGTCCTTCAAGCCCCACTTTAGAGGCTGTATGTAGTAGCTAGCATCTATGCATCATGAGGTAGAAAACACAGCTCTGTATTCTGCCAGACTACCTCTCTGCTGTGTAGCTGCCCGGGGCTGTGGGAGCTTGGGTTCTAGGAGGTATGGAGGCAGCAGAGCAGAGCTGAACCTCTAGGGCTAACACCACGTGGGGCTGGGGTTACATAAGGATATTGGCAGAAGGCAGTGGCTGAGCACCTCAGGCGGGCGTGGGTGGCAGCTCCCAGCTCTGTGGGGGTGGGGATTTGGGCTGGCTGCACTTCTGCACACTTGCTGCAGCCCCCTGGGACCCCTTATGGTTAGAAGTGGGCGTGTCTCCAGGCCTAGGGTACTTGCTCTTCTGCCTGTGTTGAGCCCAGATGCTTGCAGTTGGCATCACTCGCCAGATAATTGTGTTCAAGCAGTAGGCAGTATAGGGTCCTGTTGGCATGGAACCCCTGGCTTAGAGAGCTGGGCACAGCAAAGGGAGAGGAAAATGGCAGATGCTTCTGTAGTCACATAGGGATCCCTGGGGAGGGAATCCAGGGGCACTGCCTAGAGGAGGTGACTGCTGGATGGGTCAGGAGTTGAAGGGTGACAGAGGGTCAAATATGACAAGGAGCGGGGCTGGAGTATGGAGGGACACAGGAGAGGTGACCTGGGCTTCATGTTAGGTGGGCTTGGGGTGTGGGCCTGCAGGATCTTGAATGTTTCACAACAGCAGGGCCTGAGCTGGGCTGTAGCAGAGAGAGGGAGATTGGCTGAGGCTGGTGCAGAACAATAGAACGTACCTCAACGGCACAGTTCAGAGTAGCAGTGGACATGTGAGGACGGAGCGAGATGTGGTTTAGAAAAGCAGTGAACACGGCAGTATGAGTGAGTCACTGTGACGTGACATGGTTTGAAGAAGATGCGTCCAGTGCTGTAAGGACGCCCAGCCATGAGCACTAGGTATGGCCCTGTTCTCACGTCCACCAGGCTGGGACTCTAATATCTCTACCTCCTTGTGACTCCTGTGAGGCTGAGACCCACTGCAGGCAGGACTCTTGGGTTTGGTTGGGGGATGCACCAGGTAGTGCTGGCTGCAGTGGTGGCGGTGGCAGTGACAGCAGTGGCGGTGGTAATGGAGGTGGAGGAGCAGTACAGTGTCCTATGCTCCCTGCTGTGTCCTGTCTCCTCACCACAGCCTGACCTTTGACTCTGCTATATAAAACAGAGGCACCATGTCCGTCCCTCTCAGTGACCACCATTGTGACTCAGGTGGGATCCAGGGTGCTTGGTGGTTAAATAACTATTTTAGTTGACCATCCTGTAGCAAGAGCTCACCTATAGCCCGGCTTCCTCAACAGCCCACAGGAAGGTGGCTTTCTCATATGGTGGCACTTGTGGCCTAGGCCTATAACTACCAGATTGTTTAGGTTCATTGTCTTCCTCCCGCTGGTACTGGCCCACTGGCCAGGAACACCTGAGGGTGTGACTCACAGACTCTGTCCTTGTTCACAGCCGTGCCATTCTGCAGGACGTGCTTGATACTGACCTGAGCAACGAAGCCTTCCCCTTCTCCACCCACCAGCTAGTGAGAGCCGCCGGGCACCTGGTAGGTAGCAGTGGCTGTCAGCTTCTGGGGGCTGGAGTGTGGTGGCAGCAACTTTTAGCAAAGGTCGGGTGGGCCTGGGAGTCTGGTACTTTCGGGCAAGTCTCTTTATCTCCCTGGGCCTCAACTCCCAAGGCCCGTCAGAGATGCTGGCAGCCAGCCTGACTCAGGTGGAAGCTCAGAGAGGCATGATGGCATCAAGATGCAGTGCCAGGTGATTTCCTCCTGATGCCTGGCAAGTGACAAAGGCCAGCTCTTCCGCTGTTATGGCTATCATTTTCATCAGGGTCTCCTGGACTCCAGGGGCTCTCTGGGAGACCCTGGGTAGGGAATCTGGGCCCTAGCTCCTGGCTGGCCCCTCCATTTCTTGGGTCTCAGACTCCTGGTTGGAGAATACACGTTGTGTTTTCCATCTGGGGTTCTCAAGGCTGAGGGAGAGGTTGATGATGCCATATACCAAGTATCATTATCCCCTCCCAGGGGAGATTAGAGATCCTGACCTCTGCCCATAGGTCCCGGCAGTGCCCCCTAGTGGTGACTCTGGGAGGTGTGTCCTGGCAAGGCTGGCTTGCCCACCAAGGTCATCCTGGATCATTTATCTTCCGCAGCTTTTGCAGGGGTCCCAGGCCGTGCTGCATGAGTGTTACTTCCCTAGACTGAGTTTAGAGAATCTGGATGTCTTGCCCAGGCTGCCCAAGTGACAATGCCTCCCAAAACAAAGATCTGTGCTGGTGACACACATGCCTGCAGCGGGGCAAGGACACTGTTAGGCATGTCCTGTCCTCTCTACTTGACCATCTCTAGGTTTGTGTGTGTGTGTGTGTGTGTGTGTGTGTGTGTGTGTGTAGAGATGTGGAAGACTATCAGTTGGAGAATTAGATTCCTGCCCACAAAGGGGCCAGACATCCTGGGACCAGGCTGGAACCTGTCAGCAAATAAACAGAGTGGCGCTGAGTGCTAAGGAGGATGCTGCCAGCAAGAGCGGGTGATAAAGGCTGCCACGTGGGCTGCACTCCACCTCCCCTCTGGAAGCTACACCAGTGTTCAGGAAGTGGGATGGGGGTTCTCTGTCTAGCTTGTTTCCTGCCTCATTAGTGCAAAGCTGCTTGCTGGGACCAGAGAGGGTAGGCGCTCTGAAAGAGTAGTGGGGTGGAGTCCTAGGACATGGCAGCCTCCAGACCTTCAGACTCTAGCTTGGGTTGTTCATGAGGGCATCCTGGTGGCATTTGTGTTGGTATTTTCAGCATCCAGAGTCCAGTTTTGATTAGGGCTGGGTTCTGCCGTGTGGAGGAAAGGAAAGCCATGTCCCGCTTCCACTGTGCTGAGGCTTGGCACAGCCTCAGCCTGTGTGTGGTTTGGATGTTCGTGGAGGGAAGACCAGGTGGGAATATATCCCCTCCTGTCAAGATCAGCATCCTCCCACCACTAGCAGGACCTCCGTGGGGTGGGGGGAGCGGCATGGGGTTCCCAACTCCAGCTGCTTCCTCCCATGGGACCCTGTCCTGGCCATGGCTGCCTCCCAGCCCTCCCAGGCTGCTGGGGAATCTTCACCTGGGGCCTGGGAGTTAGGCCCGGGCCCAGGCTGAGCTGACACAGCTCATACTGCCCAGGGTCACCGGCAGGCCAAGCCCCAAAGTAAGTGTCTGGTCTAGGGATCATGTATTCACTGGCTACTCATGCCTCTGCCAAGCTGACTTATGGTGGCATAAGATACATATGAAGTAATGCCCATGGCCTGGCTCACAGTATAGGCCTGCCATCCCAGCCGGCTGTGCAAACACCAAGGCAGAAGAATCGAACGTTCAAGACCAGCCTGGTCAACTTAGTAAGAGCCTGCCTCAGAATAACAAGTAACCAGAGAGCTGTGCTGTAGCTCAGCGGTAGAGTGCTTGTCTGGTGTGTGTGAAAGCCCAGGTTCAAACACCAGCATTGTAAAAATCAAGCAGGAGAAAGAGAGACAGAGCCACAAACACCAGCATCCTGTTTCCAACCATAGCTGTGCAGCAAAGGCTGGGTACCCAGCCCAACTCAGACCTCACTTCTGCAGCACAACCTTGAGACACAACCTTGACCTCACTCGGCCTTGCTTCTTCTCTCAGCTCTGGAATAGGGTCATGGTCCAGAGCCCCATGGCATGATACCATAAAGATGGCCTTCTCCATGTGGCAAAGACACACTGACCAGCACATGTCACCAAACGCTTGGCTGTGTTGTAAAATATGAGAAAACTCAAGAAAGTTCAGCCATCCATCCCTAGAGGCTGGTGTGTCTACTCCATGGCAATATCTGCCTGTTTGTAACTGTGCCAGACCTGCTCTCTGCACAGTGGCCGTAGTCCGCACATCACTTTGTTCTCTAGTGGGGCTTGTTCTTTGCCCACTTCCCTGCCTTAGTGGTAGCCATGTTCAAACATCATGGGGTCAATTTCTTCTCTTGGAAACAGCCTAGCGGCAGATGTCCTTGTACATGGTGCTATAAGTCTTCTGTCCAGAGAAATGAACTGGTAAGTGAACCCACTGAGTCAGACAGCTTGTCCTGCCCACTTATTCTTGGCCACACCCCTTTCCAGTGCTGTCTTAGATCTGGCAGGAGAGGAGAAGACTGTGCTCTCAAGACCACGGTTCTTGTCTTGGGGAGACTAGTTGTACAGTGAGCTGGGAAGCCCAGAATCCTGCAGATCCCTGAGGATTGCATGCCTAGGAGAACATGGTACATGAGAGAGCATCCAACATGGGAAGACTCTGGGTCCTATTTCAACCAGCTGGTCACACAGTGGGGCTATCGGATGGATGGGCCCAAGTCTTTGAGGCCAGATATGGGCAATGCCTCATCAAAGCTGGCTCCCTGGCAGTTTCTGCCAATGTACCTCCTGGTACTGTGTACATATGGCACCAGTGTGGACCATCAGAGTTCTTGTGTTTGGATCTGAACCCCTGGTGTTATGCCTATTGTAAAGCTGCTCTGCCCCCCCCCAGCAGCCCCTCCCCTGGCTCTAGAATGAATTCCAGATGTGTTGGCTAGGAATACCTGTGGGACTGGGCCAGGCCTAGTGATGAGGGGGAAGGTGCAGCCTGCTCTCTGTGAGCGCATCCTGGCCCATAGGCTCATGGGAGCTTGCAGCTGCAACTCAGGGCAGTGGAGAATGGCTGCCACTGCCCAGGGGATGGACTGAGAGTCCCTGGAAGTGCTCACAGGGAGGATTGGGCCTTTGTTAAGTTTGACGTGGAGATGCTAGTGTCTTGTTGCCCAGCTGCCTACAACCATGAGCCTGGGGGCCGCTTCCCTGAGAAGATGAGCCGGTCTCATAACGTATGGTTCACTGTAACACAAGAAAAGTCTGCCGTGGGGTGGTCTCCACCCAGAAACGCTTGACGCCTGCTCCTGAGCACAGCTAGCTATTCTCTCTTATCCTGCTTCCTCAGAGGTCATGGCCACACAGCTGGGAGGATCTCTGAGGACAGGGCAAGCTCCAGGGACATGCAGGCTTGAGTAGAAGTGGAGGCACAGGCTGCAGCTGAGGTTACGGGAGACTGTGCCCTGCCAGGGACTCCTGTCCCCGGGACCCCATCTTCTCTCAAGGGCCTGTAGGAGGGTTAGGCCAAAGAGAACAAGATTGTTCCTGTGGCGACATGCTGTGGTTTGGGCTGACCTGGAAAGTTGTCTCTCAGTGTGGCTCAGGACATACACCTCAGTGGCTTAAGCCTCTCCATTACTTGGCCAACAGTAAGTGACAGTTTAGCCTCTGGTGGCACTTTAAGCTGTAGAGGCTGGCTGGCCACTACCCTGACCCCAGAGGTGGGGCACACAGGCAAGTAGCGGAGGGAACAGGGAGCTGGACAACAGATATGAAAGGGTAGTATATATCAACACTTCTGCACTACCCTGACCCTCAGAACTGGGAGGTAAATGTTGGCCTGTTGGCCTGGAGTCTTATGCCTGCCTTCTTAGGCCTCAGTTTCCTCAGCAATAGTACAAAGTCTAGACAATGTCAAAAGTGCTTTGAGGTGCATCACATATATCTGCTCAAATACTGAATCCTCTTGGAATCCAGGGGAAATTTCATATTCTAAGTGATATCTTGTGCTGGCTTAAAACTGTGTTGACAAACTGTCCATCAGCATGTGGAGGCTCTGGGGCCAGAACATGGAGCCAGGCCACGTATTTATAGATCAGTTGGCATCTAGCCCACCAGCTGCAGGAGAGGAATGTGTGTGTCTGCGTAGTCAGCAAATGCCAGGTCGAGCAGAGACGTGAGCAATGACTTTGGTGAGCGCCAAGTTCCGCAGACCCTGTCCTGTTGACCAAGGCCCAGGACCCTGCTGTGGCTGCCAGGTTCCACTCATGACAGGACCTGGTCAGAGATGCCCAGCCACACGCACTGACTTTTGCAATAGCGCTTCTCTGAGATGCCTTTGCTTGGGCCAGACATCTACAGTCTTTGGATTCTTAGAGGAAGCAGAGGGCTAGGGAAAGTGAGTGTCCACTCAGCAGCCAACAGACCAGCTGCTCTTCACATAGTTGCCTCAAGGCCAGCGAGATTCCCCAGTGGGGAAGAGCTTTCCCTGAGAGTCTCCCAGAGCTCAGCTCAGCCAGTACTGGGTCAGACATGGTGTTCTCAGCACCTCCGGCACCTCCGCTGAGGACACCCCACCCCCAACCAGAGCACAGGCCCCTCTTAGCAAACCAGCAGGCTCCAGGCTGGGAGTCATCACGAGGCATAACAATAAAGCAATTTCCCTCTGAAAATTAATTTCAAATCAGAAGGAAATTGGATTTCTTTCCTGGCAGTGAAGAAGCCCTAGCTTGTCACTGCTGTGACTCCATTTGCCCAGGATAGAACAGGCTCACACCGCATGCATTTAATAAACCATGGAGTCCCAGCAAGAATGCATTCACGTAGAGTACAGCTGCCTAGAAACTTGTGCTGTGAGGCCAGCACAGATCTGCTGATCTCTTCCTCAGACAGCCGTAGAATGTTCCGCTCTAATTCCGTGACGCAGCCAAGAGAGATACGGCATCCGCAGTCTGGGCATGTGCTCCCTGCCACTATTCAAGCTGTCAGTGGAGGATAAAATGCTTGCCAGAAAAATGTAGGAACACAGCATGGCTGGAATGAGGTGGGGTCACCCTGTGTGACCCCAGTGTGGGCTGACTTTAGAACTAATTTGGGAGTGGCGTACGTCTTTTCTCCCCAGGTTTCTGTGACCCACTGCTCTTGTCTGGGTGCAGGCATTTTTACCAGCTACTTGGATTTAAGGATCTCAGGTCAGAGCTGCTGGAACAGGGATTTCCTCAGCAGAATGGCTGGCTCTCCTCAGGCCAGAGGGATGGACCCCAGGGCCAGCAACTGTGGGTGAGACTTCAGGCAGTGTGGGCTAAGTACTATCTGCTTATGCCCATTTCTAGAAGATTGGATTATAATCATTATGGCCATCATCACCACCATATTATACCATCACATCACCAGTCCCACAAACATTGCCACCCAAACCATTACCACTGTCACTTTCTCATCACGGTGATTGACACCATCATCTCTACAGTCACCAATACCACTTTTATCATCACCATAGCCACCATCAACACCTTCACCCTTGTCACCATTACCGCTACCAACATCACTATCACCACCACCATTGCCTTTATCATTATTACCACCACTGCTGCCATCATCACTACTATTCCCACCATCACCACCATCATCATTATCACCCCTCCACCTATACCTCTATTACTGCCACCATCTAGCCTTACTACCAACAGCGATATGATAATGTTGGTTATTATGATGGCCGTTGTCTTTCTCACCACCACAAGCACCAACACCATTACCGCCCCACCATCACCATGACCATGACCACCCCCATCACCATGACCACCAGCAGCAGCATCCCTGTGAGCACACTGGTACCCTCATCATGAGAATCACGACCATCCTCATCTCCCACCCTGCAAGCCTCCAAGCCAGACATGTGCACTGGGTCAAGTTCTCTCCCTGGCTAGAGTGTTTACACTTTGAGTATCTTGGCTTTCTCCTGAGGGTTAGGATGGACTTTCCTCCAGTTCTGCCACCAGCTTCCTTCCCCTCTCCTGTGGGTTTGGGCCTCTGGGAGGGTCCTCATTTATTTAAGAATGACTGAGTTCGGAGCATGTGCTTACTGTGCCGTGGGACAGTGTGATTGTAAAGGCCTAGGCGGGACGTGTCTTCTCGAGACCCCACTCCGGCACATGTTCAGGGAATTTCCCAGGAATGGCTTGGCCTTCCCTGGCCTGGCACCACCAGGGTCTTCAAGCTGCAGCTGAGGCTAGGCTGAGTGCAGTTCTGAATCTCTCCATACATGGCATGAAGTTAAGCAGTGTACCAGATGTGGGGTCGAATCTCCCAACCCTGCGAGTGGAGTTCCAGATACTTCTCTTACCAAAGATGTCAACACTCAAGAGTAGAGGGGTGTTTTTCAGAGCTGGCCTCAGATTTTGCAGCTGGGACTATCAGGACGAACCCTGTTCTGCTACCAAAGCCTTTGCGGCTGCTTTGGCCCTTATCTAGCTTATAGAACCAGGGTTATCAATAGGATATCTACTCAGTCATGAGTCACCTGAGAGCAGCCTGCTGGCTAATGTTTACACCAAGAGGATTGGTACAGGTTATAGAACACTTCTCCCTCCTAGCACCTCACAGACATATGCCTCCATGTGACTTTGAACAAGTGGGTCCCTCCTTGGTTCCCTCCCTTTCCTGTATTTCAGAGTGATTGTGACATGTAGGAACCCTGGGAGGCAAAGGCTGTTTCTCTGCAGTTTTGCTGGCAGAAGCTGAGACTCAAAGGCAAGGTCTGTTGTCAGGGGAGAACCATGAAGACTGATTCAAAGCTCTGTCTGTGCTGTCCTATGATTTTGGCCCTATGGTATCTGCACTGGTAGGGTGGCTGACTCTTCATCTATCCTATGTCAGCTGACTGCCAAGAGGGTGGAACAGTGTCTCTGAACTGCAAAGGTTAGAATCCTGGGACTGTGTTTTTGACCCAATGGGATGTTTGAAGGCAGGTGATCATCGTGGAATGGGGACTCAGAGCCTTGCTCTGCCCTGGGTTTGACATTTGTGTCCGATTCAGTGATTACTGTCTAGGATGGAGCAGATATAGCCAAACCTCCACTGTGAAGATCCCTGGGCTGGTGGTCTGGAAGCTTTGCTAGTAAATTCTGGGATCTCGCCTTGCTGGGCTGAGCTGAGACCACTGGGGGCTGTTAGGCGTCCAGCAAGGACATGGTGCTGGATGGCGGATAATGTTCTAATGAGCAACTGTTACCACTTGAATGGTCACAGGGAAAGGACAGAACGCTCCTCTCAGGACATTCAGGACCTTCCAGGAGAAGAGGGTCCTGGGTGCTTTGTCCTAGCTGGGGCGAGAGCATCACCTCCGACCGAGTTATGAGAGCTGCTCCTTTATTTGCAGTGGTTTGTCTGTACACTGCTACTAGGTGGCTACCTCCAGAGCACCATCCCTGCGTGGGGACAGGAATTCTCTGCAGCCTCACCCTCATGGGTCTAATTCAAAGTGCCCATTTCCCAGCAGCAGGCAGAGCTGGCCTTGGACAGGATGTTTTGCCTGGACACCCTAGGCTGGCCTGCCTGGCCATCAGAGTCTGGGCTCTCTCTATTTCTGTTCAGCAATGTATCCTCTCAAAATAATCCAAGTCCTGAACCTGTGCTCAGTTTGGTGAGTGTTCAGTCACTTAGGAGTGGGCTTCTGGGTGACAGGCATGCTAGAGATATTCCTTGGGGTCTAATTAAAGATGCTGTGTTTTGAGGTGATCTGGTGAGACTGGTGGCTCCTCAGAACAGCCCTCCCTTGCCATTCACTCCCCAGGGCTGTGCCCCCTCAACATCTCCTGGGCAGGGATTTGGGCTTCTGCTCATGCAGATCTCAGTCACTGTCTTCAGTCCTAGAGAATTCCTCACCACTGTCCTTAATTAATTTTAATAGCTATATAGAACATACAAAATTGACATATTAATGAGGCTCCATATGATGGTGGAGTTCTTTGGTGGTGGGGTACTGTGTAGCAGAGAGGTACCATGTGGTGATTTATACTGCATGGTAATGAGGTTCCGTGTGGTAGTGAGGTACCATGTAGTGGCAGGGTACTGTGTGGTGAGGGGGTACCTTGTAGTGGTGAGGGGTGCTGCTGTGTGGTGATAGAGTACTGGGGTGCTGGGGTTCTGTGAGGTGGTTTAGGACCACGGTAAGTTCCGTGGCAGAGTGCCACATGATAGCAAGGCACCGTTGCTTATTGTGATTCATGGACACAAGGTTTACATCAGGCTACTCTCTTCTGTTCCCTCTATCTATTTCCCTTGTGTGTGTACTGTATGTGACTGTCCATACGTGTGTGTGTGCACAAGTACATGCAGGTATGAGAGTGTATGGGTATGTGCATGCATGTGGCGTCCACAGGAGAACATGGGGTGTCTTCCTTAATTGCTCTGTCTTGTTTTGTGAAACAGTCTCTCGCCAGTGAGCCCAAGCACCCTCCCATCTCAGCTTCCCTAGCAAGGAGATTCCAGATGTGCACTTCCATGCCTGGTTGTTACATGGAAGCTGGGGATTGAACTCATGTCCTTATGCCTGCACTGCAAGCACTTTGCCAACTGAGCCATTTCCTTACTTATTTATTTTCACATTTATCTAGTATCTGTCTGTCTGTCTGTCTGTCTATTATCTATCATCTATCTATCTAGCATCTACCTGTCTGTCTATTATCTATCAAGTATCTATTTATCTGTCTATCTATCTACTATATATCATCTATCTAGTATCTGTCTATCTATCTACTATATATCATCTATCATCAATCATCTATTATCTATCTATCTATCTATCTATCTATCTATCTATCTATCTATCTATCTTTCTATCTATCTTTCTATCTATCTTTCTATCTATCTTGTGTGTGTGTGTGTGTATATGTGTGTGTTTATGAGTGTGTATACATAGCACCATAGAGGGAGGTCAGGTGACTGCCTGTGGGAGTCAGTTCTCTCCTTCCACTACATGGGTTCTGGTCACTGACCTCAGCTGTTGGGCTGAGCGGCAAGCACCTTCACTGCGTGATCCTCCTCGAATGCCCTGAGATAAGCTTGCTTAGTTGCCATACTGTATAAGTAAGATCAGAGAGAACTTATCTGCCAGTGGCTAGCTTACTGTACTTAACAATGACAGGCACTGACTTTTTTGTTTGTTTTGTTTTTGAGACAGGGTTTCTCTGTGTAGCCCTGGCTGTCCTGGACTCATTCTATAGACTGGGCTGGTCTTGAACTCAGAGATCTACCAGCCTCAGCCCCCTGAGGGCTGAGATTATAGGCATGCACTACCACTGCCTGACTGGATATTATTCTGTTGAGTACATGAATTACATTTCTGTTGAGCGACATCATTGCAATAGGCATATCTTCAACAAACAGCTTTCATTTCTTCCCCAAATATACCGCAGAGCTGCTGGGACACACGGTAGCTCTGCTTGCCCTTCTCCCCTCCAGGATCTGCTTCATAACCCACATGGACACAGCATGAAGGCCCCCGTGTTCTACTCCCTGGGTTCCCTCTGCTGCCTGCATCTGTCCTCACCTAAGGCCTCAGGCCTCAGTTCTCTCTCCCTGGAAGGTATCTGTTGGTTTTTATAATCTTAACGCTGGGGGTTGGAGGGGGGAATAGGACCCATCTATACACACAAGGTTGTGCTCCAATCACAATACTTTCTCAGACTCCTGAGAACTGGATCTATGCCTGACTTCAACCATTTTAAGCCTTCTATCCAGTAGTGTGAGTACATGCACCCTGTTGTGAGATTGTTGAGCTGAAACTCAAATCCATCAGACAAAGCACTTCTCAAGCCAGGTCCTGGAAGGCAACACCCTGTGGAACCCAGAAGTGTAGACCCTCTGTGACTGTTCTGGGACAGTGTAGACCCTCTGTGACTGTCCTGGGACATTCAGCACAGCCTGGGCTTTGTCCTTATCCCAGCAGGCATCAGGACAGCCTTCCTGCCATACAGGTGACTGCTATCCTGTTGTGTGAATGAACTCTTGGGCCGCTTCAGCTGACTGCTCTGTGTGATAGCAGTGTGGGAATCCCTCTGTGAGCTCCGCCTCCTGTGCTGGGGGCTGGGCTGGGGCATCTACATGCAAGGTGGGCCACACCACCTAGGTCTACTTTAAACTTTCAAAAGGGTGTCACGCTCTTCATGGTAACAGCACCATTTTGTGGCCCTGCAAGCAAACACAAAACTTCTGATTTCTCTACATCCTCATCAGCATTAAACTCTAAATTCCATTTGTCATTACTATTTTGTGTGTGTGAGGACACATGTGTTATGGCACGTCTGTGGTGGTCAGAGGACAACTTGGGGAAGTCAGTGCTGCTCTTCCACTGTGTTGGTCCTAGAGGTAGAACTCAGAAGCATCTTTACCCAAAGAGTTACCACCTTCACCCTGCTTTGCTTAAAAAAAGAAAAAAATAGAAGACTTTGTTTTGTTTTGTTTTTTTCGAGACAGGGTTTCTCTGTGTAGCCCTGGCTGTCCTGGAACTCACTCTGTAGACCAGGCTGCCCTGAAACTCCATCTGTAGACCAGGTTAGCCTGGAACTTCATCTATAGACCAGGCTGTCCTGGAACTCAGAGATCCACTTGCTTCTGCTTCCTGAGCATTCTGATTAAAGGTGTGTGCCACCACTGCTGGGTTTGAAAGATTTTATTTTTTAATTTTAATTTTTTTTGAGACAAACATTTTGCTTTGTTTTGTTTTTTGAGACAGGATTTCTCTATGTAGCTCTGGCTGTCATGGAACTTGATCTGTAGAACAGGCTAGCCTCAAATTACAGAGATCCACCAGCCTCTACCTCCTGAGTGTGCCACCAGCACCAGGCAGGACTGGTTTTTTGTATGTACCATCCATCTCGTCCAGTCAGTGATGGCCATCTTGAGAAAATGGTTCCATTTTCTCAAGCAGCAATGACCACGGTGGTGCAAGTGCCTGGGCCAGCATCTGATGGCAGGTGAATCTATGCCAGGCATGGACCTCTCTGTAATTCTGCTGTTCACAAACCCTGCCTGACGAACATTGCTTAGATGGGCCACAAAGGCTTTCGAGGTAGCTGGGAGGTGCCTGGCCCAGAGTGGAGAGGAAAATGAGTTCTCAGTCTTGTTCCATCCTTGTGTGTCACTGTGGGAGGAAATGTAAGGCACGCAGGCACTCATGATCTATGGATCTAGAAGGTACACACATTTCTCCAAATTCTCACCGTGCCATAGGGAGAAGGACCTACCACCTTCTCTCTGGATTTTCTTCTTGGCGCCTGCCTTGGGCCACATGGCTTTGTAGTGGAGATCCAGAAGCTGGCCACCTTGCGTCCCACTGAGGTCAGGTGATCTCAAGCATCCATGGTCACCCCCACCTGTGTGCTTGGCTGTGAGGAGCGAGCATCCATGGTCACCCCCCCACCTGTGTGCTTGGCTGTGAGGAGTGTCTGAACAGGGAGTCTGGGTGCACTTTAAAATGACTTTCCCTGCTTCAAAATGACACTGGCTTTGAGCCCCAAGCTCCTTCAGGGCTGTCTAAAATTAGCACCCTGGTGACAAGGCCGCCTTTGTCAGGGGCCCACAGCTTGCACGGAGAGACAGGAAAATGTCAACTGCACAGCTTCCGCATCAGCTTACGGTTGTTTTTCACAAGGCCAGGCAAATGGCGCTGCTTCAAAGGCCTCGAGAACCCAGTTTCTCAGTGGCTGTGTGATTAGACTAGCAGGGTCATAAGGTGCTGGCTTAGTGGTCAGACAGCAGGGTAGCTCCTTTGCCCAGCCAGCACAGGGGCGGCAGCACTGGCCTGGCCACCTCTATTTGTGTGGTATTTTGAGCCCTCCCACATCCCTTTGATGAGCTGAGCAGTGATCCTGGGCTGGTGTGCACTCTTGGGGCACATCTCACAACCTGCCTGAAGGCTGGGGAAGTGGGCATCAGCTGTTCGGTGGGTTGGGCTTGGTACATGTACCTAAAAGTTTGGAAGATTGTATCTTCTGAGAAAGAGAGCCTTTGTATTGGCTGTGTGGGTGTGGAAATGCTTTCCTTGACCCCAGGTCTTTCCACATGGGCCTCAATGCCCTTCCCGCATGGCTATGATTAAGTGGGATGTGTGTGAAGGTCTCAGCATGGGGACAGCAGGTAAATGGTGATATCACTCCTTTGTTTGTGAGCCCTAGTTTCTGGAACCCACAATATTCGTTCATGTGGCTTCTAGAATGATGCATTCGGCACTCTGAATTGGCACAGGCAGGACATGAACTATCAACTTCCCACCTGCTTCCCACTGGTAAAAGAGGCTGGAGGCTTTTTTTTTTTTTTTTTTTTTTTTTTTTTTTTTTTTTTTTTTTTTTTTTTTTTTTTTTTTTTTTTTTTTTTGAGACAGGGTTTCTCTGTATAGCCCTGGCTGTCCTGGAACTAACTCTGTAGACCAAACTGGCCTCGAACTCAGAAATCTGCCTGCCTCTGCCTCCCAAGTGCTAGGATTAAAGGCGTGCGCCACCACCGCCCAGCTTGGAGGCTTTTTAAAATGAGAGTCTGGGTTCATGATGGCAGAACCTGTAGCTGTGGCCGTATTTGGGGATAAGGTCCTGGCAGATGGGACTGAATGAGGGAGTGTGCATAGTCACCATCTTGCTGCTGTGACAAAGCACCTGGCAAAAGTGTCTTGAGGAAATAAGGGCATGGTGGCAGTGGGAGAAGGGTGGCAGATGCTGAGTGACACAGGTACCTCTGGATCAATGCTGGAGCCCTTGTATTGGAAGAAACCAGAAAGTTGTTTCCTGAGTCTCTAGGCATGGCTTGACCGTCACACCCTGATCTAAGGCTGTGAACCCCCAGAATAGACTTGGAGCTCATTTCTATCTGCTTAAGCCCACTCAGTTTCTGGTCACTAGCTTGACCACAGGGAACCTGCTGGTCACTCCTGAGGTTTGAGGCCAGGGGGTGGAGACTGTCTCCCTCTCGCTACATTCAATTCTTCTCTTTCATCTGAAGATTCCCAGCTCAGCTTCTGTGCACACTCCTCAGAGAGCCCCATTTCTCAGTGATTGCTGGCAAGTGGCAGCCTGTGCTTGGGTGAGGCAACCTGAGGCAGCTGTATCTGACCCATGCCCTCGTCTTCCCAGGTCCGGGCCATCAGGCTGTCCTTTGTCGGGGAGCTAGGATGGGAGCTGCATGTGCCCCGGGCATCCTGCTTGCCAGTGTACCAGGCTGTGATGGCTGCAGGTGCTAGGCATGGCCTAGTCAATGCAGGCTACCGTGCCATCGACTCCCTGAGCATTGAGAAAGGTGAGCCCAGGGTTGATATGGCCCTGGGAAGCCAGTCAAGGCACCAGGAAGCTGGGGACATTCCTGTCACTGGTGTTTAGATTTTCACATCGTAAGTCCCTCTATCTCCCAGCCTCGTGCATTTTCTCAACCCCCCACCCCACCCTGTCTATGCATGGGGTCCCAATACCTGCACATACCTGGACTCTGAGAGGTGAGGCACTGCCTGCGATCCTGAAGGAGCAGCCTCAGTGGGGAGGGCTCAAATTCAGCACTATGGGCTCCTTGAGAGATCTTTTTGAGCTTTTGAAACATTTGGTGCTGGAGGTTGAATCCAGGACATCACAAGTAGGGGTTCTAATAAAGACTCAGAGCTGAATGGCTCTAACAAGTGGCCATCTTGCATCCTTTAAACAGTGATGGAAGTTCAAAGTGGGATCTGCTTTTCCCATAGTGATGCTCAGCCCACCTTCCAGGTCTGCCTCACACCCCACCCGGATGGTGCAAGGGACTAGGAAGCTCATGGGGCTAGTCTGCTCCAGGAGATCACATAGGGAACATTCTAGAGGCCAGGATCCACCCCATCTCCCTGGGCTGTCCAGGTTGCTAAGTAACAGTGAAGGTGGAGATTTGGGAACTGGGCAGTGTGGATGTGGACAGCACCCACATCTATCTTCTAAGGGCTTGCTGCACAGCTTGTCTGGACACTCACCTGTAGCCTCCTTGTCCCGTAGGCTATCGACACTGGCATGCAGACCTGAGGCCTGATGACAGCCCCCTGGAGGCAGGATTGGCCTTCACCTGCAAACTCAAGACCTCAGTGCCCTTCCTAGGCCGAGAGGCCCTGGAGAAGCAGCGTGCCACAGGCCTCCGCCGACGCCTGGTATGCCTCACTGTGGAAGAGTGAGTATCCTGGTCCATTGGGTGAGGGTGGTACTTAACCATTTCCAATAAGAGCCCCTGGGACTGGAAGATCCTTAGGTCACCTCCCTTGCACAGTACCCCAGTACAGATGGGAAGAGTGAGGCCCAGGAGCTCTATCTACATCTACAACATAAGATCTACATGATTTACATCTTGTGTTGGGAAGAGCAGAATGTGTATGCAAATCCAGATCCCATAAGGGCCGAGTGGACCAGGAGTGGATCAGAGATGGTGTAGCAGGGCCCAGAGACATAGAAACCACTTAGCCTTCCCGAATGCGGCATTTAGAAAGCTGCTAGAGTTGGGCTGCCTCGGCTGGGTGACTTAGGGGGGTGAACCCTACTTACAAGCTGGTGGCCTTTTCCTTTGTAACTACCTTCTGACCCGTTCCATTAAATTCTGACTAGGTAGAACCATCCTCCACTTATAAATGGTGGTCACAATGTCCCAGTGACATGGACTCATACCCAGTCACATGGCAGAGGTAAAAGGAGAGAACATGCTACTGGGAGAATTTGGAAGCTGGAGGCCTGGGTTTCACTTGGGCCAGAGTTACACTTTGGATCATGTTGGCAGCCTGCAGTGGCACCGATAGGAATTCTCCTAGCAACTGTCTCCAAGAGCAGGAGACAGCGCTGGGCTCGTTGCTTTGCAGCTGACAGGCAGCCACAAACGCTGCCACTTCGCTCAGAGTGTCAAGTGTGATAAGAGGCAATGAGCAGAGTTAAGGTTTGTCATCATTCTGTGGCTTCTCCCTGAGACCGCACCTACACCCCTGACGGCTGCCCAGCTTGGGCAACAGGGGCCTCTCAGGTGGGGCCCCTATCATGGTTGGTTCCCTGAGCCTCTATGAAGCTTCTGAAGGCCAAAGCATAGATCTAGGGCAGAAGGTTGGCAGCTGTCCTGTTCAGGGGCTCCCTTCTTGTCTCTGCAGCTCTTGGCTGCAAGGCACATGATGAGATGGACCTGCTTTGAGGGGCTGTGGGTGAGTTTGGAACCTCAGTGAGTGTACTGGCTAGGTTTGTGTCAACTTGACACAGCTGAAATTATCACAGAAAAAGGAGTTTCAGTTGGGGAAATGCCTCCATGAGATCTAGCTGTGAGGCATTTTCTCAATTAGTGATCAAGGGCCCCTTGTGGGTGGGACCATCTCTGGGCTGGCAGTCTTGGGTTCTATAAGAGAGCAGGCTGAGCAAGCCAAGGGAAGCAAGCCAGTAAATAACATCCCTCCATGGCTTCTGCATCAGCTCCTGATTTCTGACCTGCTTGAGTTCCAGTCCTGGCTTCCTTGGTGATGAACAGCTGTATGGAAGTGTAAGCCAAATAAACCCTTTCCTCCCCAAGTGCTTCTTGGTCATGATGTTTGTGCAGGAATAGAAACCCTGACTAAGACAGTGAGTCTACTGTATCCCCTGGAAAGGGACTGGAGAGGATGTGAAGGACATGCGCATCCCACCGTTATCCAGACCCCATCATCTGCCGGGCCTGAGATGGAGACCCAGGAGGGCATCTGAACCTGCCCAGTTTTGACTTTGTCAGTTTTGAGAATAGTTTAGCCCTGGAGCACAGCCTTCAGATGGCACCAAGTGTCACTGTATCTGGGCACTGATGTTTCTAGGTTTCTATGGCTTTCTTTTTCTTTTTGTCTACCATTTTGAATGTTAAAAAACTGTAGTATTAATATAGTACACTGACTAAAGAAAAATCTCTTAAGTAAATGTACTATAAAATACAGATAGGCTGGGCGTGGTGGCGCACGCCTTTAATCTCAGCACTCAGGAGGCAGAGGCAGGCGGATTTCTGAGTTCGAGGCCAGCCTGGTCTACAAAGTGAGTTCCAGGACAGCCAGGGCTATACAGAGAAACCCTGTCTCGAAAAAGCAAAAAAAAACCCAAACCCCCCCCAAAAACAGATGACCATTGGGTGATGATGGTGCATGCCTTTAATCACAACACTTGGGAGGCAGAGGCATGTGGATCTCTGAGTTCTGAGTTTGAGGCCAGCCTGGTCTACAGAATGCGTTCCAGGATAACTAAGACTACACAGAGAAACCCTGCCTCAAAAACAACAACAGCAACAGCAACAAGAAGTAGACAACCAGAGCACTATAAAATAAGCCTCCTTGGCTAAATAAACTTGATTTAGCATAAACTTGCTCCTAGACTCTAATGTAAGTTTTCATTGGACTAGAAAAAAAATCCTGAAATTTATATGGAAATAGAAGACCCAGAATAACCAAAGCAATCCTGAGCAAAATGAGGGGGGCGTCATCATACCTGACCTCAAACTATACTGAAGAGCCATAGTGACACAACCAGTATGGCCCAGGCACAAACGCAGACTCGCAGACCCATGGAACAGAATAGAGGACCGAGAACCAAACCACACAGCTCTTACAGTCACTTGATTATCAACAAAGGTAGGTCCAAACTAGACAGAAGCAGTCTCTCTAGTGAACGGCAAAATGGACGTCCACATATAGGAGTATGAAATAGACCCTGTTTCCCCCTGCATGAAATCAATCCCAAAGTGGATGCGTTCTTANCAGACCCATGGAACAGAATAGAGGACCGAGAACCAAACCACACAGCTCTTACAGTCACTTGATTATCAACAAAGGTAGGTCCAAACTAGACAGAAGCAGTCTCTCTAGTGAACGGCAAAATGGACGTCCACATATAGGAGTATGAAATAGACCCTGTTTCCCCCTGCATGAAATCAATCCCAAAGTGGATGCGTTCTTAATGTAACACCTCAGACTCTGAGACTTGCAGAGGAACACTGTGGGGTAATGCCTCAGGACAGAAACACGGGCCAGGCCTTTCTGAGTGGGACTCCAGCAGCTCAGGAACTCAGCACAAGAACTGACAAAATAAAGAGATGCTTCACAGCAAAGGAAGCCATGGCCAGAGTGAAGAAATGCCCTGCAGGATGGGAGAAATCCTTGCCAGCCACTCCTCTGACAGGCAATGAATTCTCAGAATACACAAACAGCAACAACAGAATTAAACACCAAGCCCACAAATCATCCAAATAATCCAGTGAGGACAGACCCTGAAAGGGAAGGGAAATGCAAATGGCCAATGAACATGTGAAAAATCGTTAGAGGTCTTCGGTTATGAAGAAATGCAAATCAGAACTATGCTGATATTCTATCTCACCCATCAGAGTGGCTGACACCAAGGAAAGAAATGCAGCCATTGCTGGTGGATGCAGGGAGGGAACAACCCATATCCACTACCTCTGGGAATGTAGATCAACCTGGCAAAGGCATGGAAGTGTGACTCAGTCATGTCCTCTTGCCGTCTACTGAAGGGTTCTGAGTTAGCATGCCACAGAAGTACCTGACAGCCATGCTATTGCAGTAGTGTTCTTAGTTAAGACAAAGAACAGAGTAGGTGCCCATCAGTGCGTGAATTTTATTTTATTTTTATATTTAATTTTCGAGACTGGGCTTTACTGTGCAGACTTGACTGGTCTGGACTTACTACGTAGACCAGGCTGGCCTTGAACTCACATTGGTCTGCCTGTCTCTGCCTCCTGAGGTCTAGGATTAAAGGTATGTGCCACCATGCACAGCCCAATGGGTGAATTTTAAAGAAAGTATGGCATACATACACAACAGTATATTATTTACCCATAAATGGAAATGGAATTGTAGTTTCATGTGTGTGTGTGTGTGTGTGTGTGTGTGTGTGTGTGTGTGTGTATACATGCACGTGTGTGTACATGCACATGCATGTGTCTGTGGAGGTCAGAAGGTATTAGGTTTTCGAGAGCTGTAGTTACAGGTTGATGTGACCTCCTGGGAACTGAACTTGGGTCTTCTGGAATAGCAAGTGTTCTTAACTGCTGAGCACTTAAGCAGGTTTTGTTTTGTTTTGTTTGATTTTGTTTTGTTTTGTTTTGTTTCGTTTTTGAGATAAGGTCTCACTGTGTAGCTCAGAATAAGCTGGAACTTCTCATGTAGCCCAGGCTGTCCTTGAACTCATCAAATTTCACTTACCTCTACTTCCCAAGTAGGATTAAAGGTGTGTGCCACCACACCCAGCTTGTTTTACTTATTTCTATGTAGTGTGTTTATTCTGCATGCATGTGGGATATGTGGCCATTCAGAGACCAGCAGAGGACATCAGGGACCCTCTATTAACTCTCCACCTTATTGCCTTCATGCAGGGTCTCTCACTGAGCCACTAGCTCACTGATTTGGCTAGACTGCCCAGCCAGGGATGTCTCGGGATCCACTTGTCTCCATTCCCAAGGCTGGAGTTGCAGGCCTATGCAGTCATACCTTGCTTTTTACCTTGCTAGGGGTTTAAACTCAGTTCCTCTTGCTTGTACACGTGCTTCTACCCACTGAGCCATTTTCCCAGGCCTGAATTTCTGCAAGAAACAGAATGGAACGAAAGGTCAGTTTTAGAGAAATGAGCCAGGCTCAGAGAGAAATACTTCATTTCTCTCACATGCTGACTTTTGATTAGTGTATGTACATAAATATGTGTATATATGTGTGCATATATATATATATATATGCATACATATATATGTGTACATATATAGATACATACATGCATACATATGCACGCATACACACATACATACACACACACACACACACACACACACACACACACACGAGACCTGAAAATAGAAGGGGAGAGATTACGTGGTAGACAGGGCACGAGACAGGGTAGCTGGGTGAGTGTGGACAGAGTACATATGTCCGTGAGTGATGATTTCACAATGGAGTAGAGTATTTTTCTTTTTAAAAGATTTTATTTTATTTATGTGTATGTGTTTGTCTGTGTGAATGTATGGCATATGAGCATGGGTGCCCACAGAGGTCAGAAGAGGACATAAGATTCCCCTGGACAGTATGAATACCTGGAGTGTGTGCCGAGAACCGAACTGTGACTTTTACAAGAGCAGCAAGTAAACAGTCTGGCGGTTCCTCAGAAAATTGGATATAGTACTACCAGAAGATCCTGCAATACCTCTACTGGGCATATATCCAGAAGATATTCCATCTGGTAACAAGGACACATGTTCCACTATGTTCATAGCAGCCTTATTCATAATAGCCAGAAACTGGAAAGAACCCAGATGTCCCTCAACAGAGGAATGGATACAAAAATTTTGGTATATTTATACAATGGAGTACTACTCAGCTATTAAAANTTTTTTTTTTTGGTTTTCGAGACAGGGTTTCTCTGTATAGCCCTGGCTGTCCTGGAACTCACTCTGTAGACCAGGCTGGCCTCCAACTCAGAAATCCACCTGCCTCTGCCTCCCAAGTGCTGGGATTAAAGGCGTGTGCCAATATGGACTTTTAAAGGACGTTAAATGAAGCAGGGATAAAGTTGGTCCTTTCCGGTGCCCTAGGGCTCTGATCAGCTTTGCTAAAAGTTAGATTTCTACTCATTCCCTGTCACTCCCATGCTGTTCCCTGTCGTCCCAGGGCAGTTATTGGGGCTTACAAGGATCTGGTAGGGTACTGTATCCCTGTGGCTTTTGTCCAGCTGCCTCATTTCCCTAGGTGTTCTCACCACAGTCTGGGGTTCCAAACATCTTCTTGCTTCCTCTAGGGAGGTGCCTATGTTTGGCCTGGAAGCCATCTGGAGAAACGGCCAAGTGGTGGGCCACGTCCGGAGAGCTGACTTTGGATTTACTGTGAACAAGACCATTGCCTACGGCTACATCCGAGACCCCAGTGGTGGCCCAGTGAGTGAAGCCTGTTCCCCAATCCCTTCCCAGCCTCTACACCAGATCCTCAGTGCCATGCTGGGAACACAGGAGGAAGTAAGCCAGCAAGAGTAGAAGAGTTCCCAGGTCTGGTCTCCAGCAGGGTTTTCTTGTTTGTTTTCTCTTTTATCTCTAAAAGAAACTGACTGGTGTACCCACAGGATTTTCTTGATCAAAAGGAGTTGCAAGTCCTAGGACTATGTTCTCTGGTCCCTGAAGCTAGATAATATCTGCCTTTCCTCTTCACCCAAATAACTCAACCCAACAAATAAGCCAGACCCAGGCTGTAGATTCCTGGGCAGCCTAGACAGCCACAAGGAGGGGCCAGCTCTGTGCCCAGGGCAAAGGAGATTGACTTTCCCCCTCCTGCCTTCTAGCCATGGGCTTAGAGATGTACGGTGTACTTTCACACCACCTAAGCATTCCTAGAGGGGCATGTACCTCTACCCAAGTCTCACTGATGTCTCCTGTGCACCAACTCCAGCCCCAGAGGTGCTGACCTGGCTTTGCCTTCTAGCCTGACACCAAGACAAGATGGAACACAGTGTCCAGCTGAATGGAGGGAGGAGGGACCAGGCTAGGGATGAGGCAAAGACTAGTGGCTCCCATGAGGCCTAGGGGTAGCCTGACTCCCGGAGCCGAGGTGGGGGTGGGGATGGGGGTGGTTGCAAGTTGGAAGGAATCCTGCACTGGAGCAGGAGCCTCGAGACTGGCTTAACTTGAGGCTGTGGCTTCTTTGTGCTCTGGGTCTGAAGCCCAAGGGTTTCTCAAAGAGCCCCAGCTTTACCTATAGAAAGGGCACAGGCTCCCACCCTCCAGTATGGACCACAACTCTGGGTGGAACTTGACTGACAGGTATCAAACATTGCAAACCAGCCTGGGACCTTCGGTTACACAGGACTTTACCACTGAGAGGCCACAGCCTGGGTCCCAGAAAAGGCAAGATTAGCAGTTCATTTCCAGGTACCCAGACTTGAGCAGGGGAGAATCCACAGCCTTTCCTGATAAATAGAGCCCAGGAGGCCCAGCATGAATCCCACACAGACAAGGAGCCCAACACTGAGGGTGATCAAAGGCATGAGATGCCGATGCCCTGCTGATGTGATCAGGCTTCCAGAATATTCACGCCATGAGAGTGGGCAACCCCTCCCTGCTTATAAGCCAGTGCTGTGCTGAGACAGCCCACACTTCCCAGCAAGAGTAAGGGGCCAGGCGAGTTCTGTGGCTCCTGGTGTCTCTTAGCTGGACTGAGCTGGTCCCAGAACACCTGCCTCACACTGCTGAGATCCACCTGCCTCTCCCGGCCACACAGGGAAGTACATGGCGGAGGACTCGCCCCTAAAGATCCCTTGGTTTTAAAGGATGTTTTGCCTTTGTTCTTTCCTTTTCTCTTCTTTTTATTAGATGCAGTCCTAGGCCACCTGGAATGGGGGAGAGAACAAGCCCCAGCCCCCTCCAGCTTGTGCCTGGAGTCCTCACTGTACACAGAGTCAGCTCCTTGGGTGGCCTAGGAGAGTTCCTCCCTCCAGCACAGTAGAGTGTCTTCCCAGCCCGAGGAGCACCTGCTCCCAAGCCTAACAGTTCCAGAGGGGCTGCTGAGAAGAGGGAGCCAGATGTGGGTTGGGGAGGGGGAGGGGGACGACTCAGGGGCAGAGCTGTCCAGAAAGCCATTCCATTCACCTCAGGAGAACACATCTGGCCCCTGGCCCCTGCCCTATAGCAATGATGTGTTTGTCTACCTCTAAAATCCATCCAGGCTCCTGCCTCAGACTCATCTTCCCAGAGAGTTGGGGACAGGTCATGGGGACAGGTCATGGGGACAGGTCATGGGGACAGGTCATGGGGACAGGTCATGGGGACAGGTCATGGGGACAGGTCATGGGGACAGGTCATGGGGACAGGTCGTGCAGAGGAAGAGGTCTTGTTGCCTGCTGGACCTAGGCTTTGGTGGGCTCAGATGTTCCTGTCTGGCATAGCACAGGGCACATGAGCTGCTGTTCTTTGGGGCTCTCTGTCTCAGAGAAGGCCTTGGGGCAGGGGGGGTGCGGGAGGGGGGTGCGGCGTTATTAGTGAAGCAGGAGTGGTAACCATAGACCCCTGTAACAACTAAGTAACTCTGACTACCCTCTGCTTCTAGGTCTCTCTGGACTTTGTGAAAAATGGAGAGTATGCCTTGGAGAGAATGGGGGTCACCTATGCTGCCCAGGTTCACCTGAAGTCTCCCTTTGACCCTGACAACAAGAGGGTGAAGGGAATCTATTGATGGGATGCAGGTGGAGGTTATAGCTGCTCAGGCCACTGGCAACGGCCACGCTCTCCACGCTGCCTGCAGACTCCTGCACTGCACACACAGCCTTGTGTCCTGAGACCCAGGATAAGGGCAAAGTACAGACTTCCCCTCCCTTAGCCTCCATGTGGTCTTGCTAACCACCACAGCTCCTAACCAGGGCTGGGCAGAGGAGCACTATGTTCCTCCTGTTCACAAGCCACACAGTGGTCTACAATCTGCTCTAGTCCTCCCAAAACGTACCCTGCAGATGTCTTGGCTCAAGGTCCCTGTGAGTATTTTGGGTGTATGGTTAACCCAAGATGGAAGCTGTAAATCAGGCTTCCCCTCTGTCCCTCACTCGGCTGACTGCCAGAGTAGTGGATCGGGAGAGTGAGTGGATATTGATAAGCAATGTCTGCCACAGGTATAGGGTGGAGAGCACAGAGATGGGTGCTGGACTGGTACAGTCCTTCCTCAGAATGGCTGCCTTTCAGACTAGAGAGGAGAAGGGTAAGAAAGCTCTTGCAGCCTTCCAGCTCTGCAGGAGATAAAGCCTTCTAAGAGTCATCATGGGATTTGGATCAAGAACTTCCCTTACTTACAAAGAAGTGACACATTCTGCCTGTTTCCCCTCAAGCCATTGCTCATGGGTCCGGGGACACCAAGCTTGCTCTTGTGCATGTTTCCAGGACTTTCCGACTCTGTCACAGATGCATGGCTTCCTGCTCCAGCTCTAGTGAGGGGCTGCTCCAGCTCTGTTCTGAGATAGAGTGGCCCCGTTCTCCCACCCTGTGTAACCATCCGCATATGTCTTCATGTCAAGGGCACCCTGGCTCTCCTTCCTGCAGTGAATGTCCATCACTTTTCTATGGCCCCAGCCTTCTTCCTCTGCCTCACGCCCTGACTGAGAAATTAGGATGCCGTGTCTCCCCAAACAAAGGTCACCATGTAGTCTTACATGCCTTGTGATCTAGGAGGGCAGGAGGCAGATGCCATAGTGGCACAGAGCTGGCAGCAGAGGGGATATGTGGGCCCAGCTGTCCTGGGTGGGCTCTGAATCTTCGTAGGTTAACACACCACACACTGAGCTGGAAAAGGTCAAGTTAATAAAATCGTGTGAAACCACTGGAAGATGTGTGGGGTATAGCAGGCCTTTCAAAAGCAGATCTGGTCCCCTGAGCCTGGAGAAGGGCTGGAGGCGGGAGGGTGTGGAGGGGCCTCTGGATGGCTGAAGGAACACCTGTGCTCTCTTGGGACCATGGGTCTGGCTCTTGGATGACATGAGTTTTGTGGAGCCAGAGGAGGGAGGAGGGAAGGGAAGGAGGGAGGAGGAGGGAAGAGGAGGGAGGAGGAGAGAGTGGGCAAGAAGTAAGTGGAATAGCAGAGGGAGGGAAGGGCAAGGGAAGGGAAGGAGAGGGAAGGGAAGGAGAGGGAAAGTGGCTGCCCATTGCCCAGCCTCCTCTCCCCATTCTGGAGTCTGGCCAAGACTCCTGAGTTTGGAGGATGACCACATGTAACTTACAACCTGTCCTTGGGGACAGGGCAAGGGAGGTCTGAATGCTTTCCCAGCCCCCTGCCTCCCCCACGCACAGTCCTTGGAAGGGTGTTGGGGCCCTGAGTGAGAGCGGCTGACAAGAATCCCCTGCCAAGCACACCTGTTTATCTGGAAAGTCCCCAAAGTGTCTCTGACCATGGCAACCCAGCCTGTATGCATCCCAGAAGCCTCAAGCCCGAATTCTGACACTGATAATCTAAAGTCATGTTTCATAGCTGTATACAAAAAAAAAAATTCCCCTGGACAATCAAACACCATGGCCTCCACTGTGGCTGAGCATAGCCCATCAGAGTCACTGTGTAGCTGATGGGGAAGTGCCTGAAGTGTGCAGAGCGGTGTGTGGCTGGCAGTGGAGGGAGAGGACACGCACCCTTAGATGCCTCATGAGGTACAACAACGTTGGGCTTCAGAGGCTCCTAGGCAGAGCTGTCACTGCAGAGGAGGGGGACATGCCCCTTTCTCTGCACATACACACAGGCTTGTTGCCCCTGGCCTGGTGTGTGTGACACTGAGAGGGCATGTTTTTTACCTCAGGACTGGAGAGATGACCTGTAGGTAAGGCACATGTAAACTTGAGGACCTGAGTTTGGATCCCCAGGACCCAAGTAAAACTCAGGTTTGGTGGTACAGTCTATAGCTCTAGCGCTGGCTTTGAGAAAGGACTTGGAAATCAGCAGGTCCCCAGAGTCTGCGGACCACCCGGCTTAGCCACTCAGGGAGAGCCAGTGAGGTTTAATGAATGCATTGGCTGGTTTTGTGTGTCAACTTGACACAAGCTGGAGTCATCAGACAGGAAGGAGCCTCAGTTGAGGAAATGCCTCCACGAGATCTATTTGCTCAATTAGTGCTCAGTGTGAGAGGGCCCAGGCCACTGTGGGTGGGGCCCTCCGTGGGCTGGTGGTCCTGGGTTCTAGAAGAAAGCAAGCTGAGCAAGTCACATGAAGCAAGCCAGTCAGCAGCCCCCTCCACGGCCTCTGCATCAGCTCCTGCTCCAGGTTCCTTCCCTGTTTGAGTTCCTGTCCTGACTTCCTCCAGTGATGGACTATGAAGGGTAAGCCAAATAAACCCTTTCCTCCCCAACTTGCTTTTTGTTCATGGTGTTTTATCACAGCAATAAAACCTGACTAAGACAATGAGAGGCCCTATCTCAAACAATAAGGAAGAAGGTGACAGAAGAAGATGACATCAACTTCTGCTCTCTGCATCCTTGGGTACACATGTGCTTGTACACCCATGTATAAAGTACACACATGCTTGGGCTGGAGAGATGGCTCAGCCGTTAGAGGTTAGGCTCACAACCACAAATAAAAGACAGAACACTTACAGTAGAGCAAGGCCAGCAAACTACACCACAACCCTTCCGGTAGAGATGGGGAGGGTCCTGGTAGGGTGAGGTGCCCATTTCTCAGATAACGACTGAGGCCTTGCTTCCTATGCATGGTGCTGGCACAAAGCTATGTCCCTTTAGCCTGCATGGAAGACAGCAGGAACATTTGGAGAGGAGGGAGACACAGACAGGTGTTGGACCGCAAGCCACTCATGTGTCATACATACCCTTGAGGTAGGCCTGATCAGCATGGTACATGCTTTAGGTGATATCTAGACAACCCAGCCTTCAGAGGGGGACTGATAGATGGGACTGTCTTGCTCTGCCTCAGCTTAGGGAGTCTGCCTGGAGGACCAACCCTGCCTCCTGGAGCTCCATGCAGCCTGTTTGAGCCCATGCATTCATCTTACTTCTACCCCATTAGGGACCCAGGGGCCAGAAGGATTGCCAAAGATAGCCCCGAGTCCCATCTTGTCACTCTTGATGGGAGGGGAGAACAGGCAGTCAAGGGTTCTACATCTGTGGGAAGTTAGCTAGGCAAAGCCCACAGGCAGAGCTGAGACCTTTCCAGTGGGCAGAGGGAACCAGCCTTGGGCTGTGGTGACAGACAGACAAAGGTTGGCATCTGGGAAGGGCATCAGAAGATGGCTCGGCCAAGCTATTATACTCATTCATCAGGTGACCATCCTGTCAAGATGCAAAATGGCCAGTGTGCTCCCTGACTTCCTGCTGGCCCAGGATTCCCTCTGGTTAAATAGCCCTGAACACCCCAGCATGTGGCCCCTTTTGCTTTTGCTCGCCTCCCATTTCCTTCCTCACCCTCCCGGCTTCAATAAAGCAGCACTCATGTAAATATGCTAAGTATCTAAATACCAAGCTTGGGCTGCCCAGGCACTGAGACTTCCAGCTTCTTTCACAGAAGACCTGATGGCGCTCTACCTGCGGGTAGGCACTTTGCATGGGTGGCCAGAGTCTTAGGTCCCCACTGCTAAGCAGGCTACAGTGGCAGCCTACTGAGGAGTCTTTAGACAACTTGGCAAGCCCAGGAACCTGTGTGCAAGCTCCTTGCAGCATCTTAGGAGGTCACTGCAGTTTGAGAGGTGCCACCCGTTCTGCATGACAGGTGGTAGGTATCCCCTAGCCCCCAAGACAACAACTCCAAGCAGGCCCCCACAAGGATGGGATGCTGTGTGGGTGCCCATCCACTGTTGCAGGCATGAGTCACATTCTGCCTGACATGAGGAATGACACAAGAAAGAGAACTGTAAATAAATACCTCAGTGTGTCTGTGTGTATGTGTGTGTGTGTGTGTGTGTGTGTGTGTGTGTGTGTGTGTCTGTGTCTGTGTGTGTCTGTGTCTGTGTCTGTGTCTGTGTGTATACATACATGTGTATAGAGGCTGGAGGTCCACCTTGGGTTTTGTTCTTTGGTTGTCTACCTTGTTTACTGAGATGAGATTTCTCACTGGAATCTGAGGTTCACTGGTTAAGCTGGCTAATGAGCCCACAATCCACGAGGATCCCCATCTCCCCCCACCTCAGTGTTAGGACTATAAACTTTCACAAGGGTTCTGGGATTGAACTCAGGTCCTCATGCTTTCATGACAACTGTTTTACCAACAGAGCTGTGTCCCTAGTCAACCCCTCTCTCAGTTTTGGGACAGACTATAATGTAGACCAAGCGGGCCTTAAGCTCTGTCGTGTAGCTTGAACTTCTGATCCCCCTGTCTCTACCTCCCAAGAGATGGGATGATAGGTGTGCTTATCCCGTCCCCAGTTTTATGTGAATCTGGGAATAGAAGGCAGGGTTTTTTGTGCATGTTAAGCTAAAGTGTCCCACCAACTGAGCCACACCTTTCACTATGGTGCTTATAATTTTAAAATTAATTTAAATAGAAATGAAATAGCTATGGAGTCTGAAGGCTACCAGACAGCACTGCTCAGGAGCAGCTCAGTGCTGGCTCATGTAAACCTTACCATGGCCTGGGGACACCCTATTTGTACCCAAGGCCCTCTCAGAACCGATATGGAGTAGCACACCCCATCCTTTGGCACTCCATAAAAGCCCTGGCTTCTGGGAGACTTTCTGCTCCATGGGACACCCAAGCCCAGCAAGGGAAAGCAAAGCACCTAGCAGATGTGGGTTCAGCTCACACTCAGGCCCTTTCTACCACCTCAGTGAAGAAGAGGGGTAGATCTGGAGACTTGCTTTGGCTTAGAGCATATAGGAGGAATGTACTCTCAGTAGCCTGTTACCCTAAGTTCTCATGTTCAGTTTTTGTAAGCTCACTCATGCTTCCTGCCTGGAAAATAAGGATATAGAGCTGGGAGCCTAGATGCTGACATCAGACAGACCTGGGCTCCACAGCTCACCATGGGGACCTGGTCATCTAACCCCAAGTCTCTGAGCCTCAGTTTCCCTGTCTATAAGTCAGAACACCACTAGGAGTAGAGTAACTGTGTTGAAGGTCAGGTTCCTTGGAGCTCCATGAGCCTTTCTTATACTCTCTGGTTCTAGGCTTCTCGGGCAGGTGGCCATAGAGGGAAGGCACAGCTATGGAGACTGCCTGCCTCCCCCATCTCTCAGGCTGTACAGATGACAGAGGACTGAGCATTGCTCTGGGCTGTCAGGCCTGGCATTTCACACCGATTAAGCCCATGACTTATGGCCGCCTGGAGCCATGATTCATACCGCAAGGCGCAGAGTCCAGGCACTTTCGTTCCCTAGTAATAAAGTGCCTTGCAGAAGGGGAGGCAGTACTTAGCTGATGCTTGCGGTGGGGGGGTGGGGGTGCAGGAGACCTGAGGCTCATCCATCACCCTCCCTGCCTGAAGAAGCCTGGGCTGCATTTTGCTGAAATAGCTGAAAAGGCCCAGGCTCCTACTCCCTTCCAAAACCATCAAAGAGCTGAGCTGGCCCTTCAGCAGGAGACTGAGAGGGGAGAAGTCAGGAAGGGTAGAAGTGGCTAGAATTATAGAAGCAGGCCTCACTCACATGGGACAACATGTCTGATACCATAGAGCGCAGAAAGGCTCAGCACAGGGCAGGAATTTTGGACATGCATATGTGTACACAGTTAGTGCTAGGTAAGGGTAAGTATCATTTAACAGACAAGGAGACTGGAGATCAGGAGGCTGAGTGGCTTGCCCTAGTCACTCCTTCATTAAGGGCCCAAGCCAGCTCTTCACCTACCTATCTGTTTCAGAGCCTGGCATGTCACCATCAGGAGAAGCAACCAGCTCTGGTCATTCCACTCCTCTACAAAGCCTGGCTCTAGCCATCTTGGCTCTCCGTGATGGAACTACTTATTGGGGTTTTCCTCTAGGTGGGCGAAAATATCTATTTACTCTGCCACGAAGCGAGTTCCCCTGGTGAGTCTCTAACTGCTAAATGACTTGTCCTGTCTTGTTGCAGGGAAGCCGCCCACTGGGAAACATGAGCCACTCTGCAAAGGAGTATTTAAGCACTGTTGTCACGGCATACACCAACACAAGTCACCACCGGAGGACCAACAGGGTCGGGACTATGGGGCTTGGAGAGTCTGCACCCAGCCTGGCAAGGCTGCTCTGGAGGCAAAATGGTGTTGAATCTGGACTCCCACAGCGAGCTGTCCCTATGTGGAGTCAGCAGCGTGTAGATAAGGTCCAGGGCTGCTCCGTCCAGTTGGACCTCATGGGTTGTGGTCATGCAAGTGTCTCCGAGCAGGTGTCTTTGAGGTGACATGCTCCTTCCTCCTGGCTGGCCAGCACTATTCTATGGAAGGGAGTCTTCACACAGGGAGGGAGGGCTGCACAGAGCTGGTGTGAGCCCAGGTGAACAAATGAGGAGGGTCTGAAGAATAGCTTCTCACAAGGTGGGCCTACTCAGCGCCTGCCTCTGTTGTGATGGGCACAGTGGGGTTAGCGGGGCTCTTAGTCTGTCGGATGGGGCAGCGTGGGGTGGGTTCTTCCAGCGTGGAGGTGATCTTAGGCAAAGGCTGCAGATTCCACTCACCCTGTAAGAAAGGAGCAGGAGGTGAGCTGAGGCTGGAGGGGCCAAGCAAGCTGCTATCTCCCTAACTGGTTGGATTCTTGTCCTTAAATTCATTTCTCCCATGCTGAACACTCCACACCTCTTCCAAGTCAGCCTTGAGAGTTAGCACCGGAAGATCCACATCCCTTCCCTAAGCTGTTGTGTTCTCTGTCAGCAACCTGAAGCCCTCCATTCGTCTCCACCTCTATGTCTGCACTCAACTATATACTCTGAGGAAAGGATGAGAGTCTTGGGAGGCAGGCTGTGGTTTTAGCCACTGTCCAACAAGGCGTCTGCAAAAGCCAAGGTCTAACCATATCTGGCGGTGCCTCAAACTGCTCTGGGGTGAACAAGCCCCCCCATGGCATGGGTGTTTGGGTTAGCAATTAATCTGGTACCCAAACGCTGCCAGGAAAGGTCTGTTCACCTCCTACTGCAGTGCCTGCCTCCCCTGCCTAACACAGCGGGCTGGGTCTGCTGACCAGCACTCGGGCTGGCACTGCTGCTGCTGGCTAGCTCTGCTGGGAAATAAATTAGGTGCCTTTGAATCCCAGCAGGCCTCAGATAAGGAGGGAGAAGCCTCACTGTGGGGCTCTTGTCATAGACTGCTGGTTTCTTGCCTCCTCTACCCAGAGCTCTATTTTTATTCTCTGAGCAGGGTGCTGACACTCAGTCACACACCATCCAGACAGGGCTGAGGTTAGTTGTCTGTTGTTCTATGCCCAGGAGAAGTGGCCTCCCTGGCCTTCCTGGCAGTGTTGTTGGCCTGTTCCCTTACCATCTGTCTGTCTGTACGCCTGTCTCTATCACTATGTGGTCATTTTCTCAGTCTCATGTAAACACTGCCTGTTGGGAAGTTCAGGGTGCCCTTCCTCAACCTACCTGGGGTACTCCTCAAGATTTGGACAGACCTGGAGTTGGAGAGCCAGGCAACAGTAGGGTTTGTTGGTATTGGATAGGGGTGAGCTAATAATGAATGTCTGCTGCCACCCACCACTCAACCCTATCAGTCATACCGGGAAGCGGACAGCAGAGGTCTTGTTACAATGCATGGAGATAGGGGCGTAGTCATACAGAGCCTTGAGCATATCCCGATTGAAAGAGTTCCAGGGCACGGAGGCGAACTGCTGGGGGACTGAGGCCTGAGGGCAGGTGCAGACCTCCTCACTGCTGAACCTGGAAGGAAAGAGAATAACCCAGCATGGCTCCCAACAGTGGCCCTTCACCTCTTCCACTGCCTAAGCTGTCTTGGCCCTGCTTCCATCTTTTATATCACATTTGCTTGTTGAAAATGGCTGCTCTGGCAGTAGCTTGGAAGTCAAGAGATTGATTAGTGATACTAGCCATAGGCACCTGGCAAAGGCATAGAAGGTCTGATGGCATGCATGCTAACTTTGCTCCAAGAACTTAGCTCAAAGTCTGCATTTGGCCACCCAACCTTATAATAGGAGAAGATGTGGGGCAGGAAGCTTGGTGCAGGGTGCAGGGTGCAGGGTGCAGGGTGCAGGGTGCAGGGTGCAGGGTATAGAGGCTGTCCATGCTGGGTTCCCCAGGGGCAGAAAGCAAAAAGTGCTTCACCTGTTTACTGTGTGGAAGTATTTCTGTAGGAAGCCGTCGTCCACGGCACTCTTGCAGAGCTCCAGCTCTGTCTGGGGGTAGTAGTGCACGTAGTTGACACACATCTCCTCCAAGATTCCGAACCCCCCCTGCAGGAGACAGAAGAGCCCATCAGCCCTCAGCACCTGCCTATTGGTGGCTCGCTTGTGACTACCTGTTTCCCTTCTTACAGCAGGGTAGCATCCAAAACTCCCCTGTCCCCAGGATAGAGCCAGGAGGGAGGTCCCCCCAAAACTCCCCTGTCCCCAGGATAGAGCCAAGAGGGAGGTCCCCCCAAAACTCCCCTGTCCCCAGGATAGAGCCAGGAGGGAGGTCCCCCCAAAACTCCCCTGTCCCCAGGATAGAGCCAGGAGGGAGGTCCCCCCAAAACTCCCCTGTCCCAGGATAGAGCCAGGAGGGAGGTCCCCCCAAAACTCTCTCCTGTCCCCAGGATAGAGCCAGGAGGGAGGTTCCCCACACACACTCGTGGGGTTTGCTAGTGGCAGGAAGAACAGAGAGACCCAGTGAATAGGAACCAGATAGTGACTTTTTAAAAAGCCAGAAACAAAATGTCAGAGCCTTGCTGTTCCTGTCTTATGGGTTACAGCAATGGAGTGTTAGGGAGCAGGGGACAAGGCCCTGTGACCCCAGTGGGAACTGACCTCCCTACACATTACAAACCTCACTGGCTACCAGTCACATTGGTACTACAGAGATGCTAGTACAAGGAACAGTCTCAGGAACCCAGGCCACCTATCCACACTATGGGAGGGACAGAGCAGGTGACATTCCTACTGCTTACTTTGTGCTCTGAGAGCTAGTGAACTAACCCTGAGTGGGGGTGGGGGGAGAACGAGCTCCGTCTGCATCAGTGTCAGTAACCACGGAGAGCCCAGCCTAAGGCTGTCTTAGCCTCTCTCCAGAATCCTGGCTCTTTGTGAACATGATGTTGGGAGGGAGATTTTATTTGGCTGTTTAGAACTGGTTAAAGAGAGAAAGGCCTTCACTAATTCACGACAGACCCCATGGGTGGGGCAAAGCTCCGCTGGCCCCTGCTTGGGTGGTTGGGGCCTGGGTATCTCTATGGAGAAGTGGGAGAAGGAAGTTCATCATAAGAAGTTGGCCTGCTCACTGTGTGCTAGGTGGGTCTTCCTGCAGTGTCTGCGTGCCCCAAGCGCCCACTCTTCAGGTTTCATAGCTCTCAGTGAGCATGGGGACCCCTAACACTCCCGCCAGCTTTGTCACCTCAGAGATCAAGAATGAGAACCCAGCCTGGATGCCAGGAGTAGATTCTCCTCCCATCTTCTCTCTCACTTTGGGAAGGAAGCTGCATTTCATAATCCACTATCTCTTTGGATCCACAGGTAGTCAGAGGTGGGAAACTCAGGTCTGCCTTCTGGAAGCTCCCATTTCCTCTCTTCTCAGATCAAGCACCCTCCACCCCCCGAAGTTCTGAGCCCTAAGCAGCCAAGGACTTGTATCTTGAAACTTGGACTTGAAGACCTAGAATCCGATATTTTAGTTGCTTGCCAGGCCAGTGGCCATGACATCCCAACACAACTAAGGCACTATGAATCTGACAAGGCAGGAGCACAGCCGTGGCAGAAGCGCCTCTAGCTCTCTTCCACCAGTGACTGGCAGGTGCCTCCCTGCCCCTACCCATAGCAGATGCACCTTCAAAGTGTCTGGGGACATGCTTGCCTTAGATACTGGCATGAGACTAAGAGGGATTAAATGTACGGGAAAGAATCCAGCCACAGCAGGCTGCATAGCATGTAAATCCAATGATGAGAAATGTCCAGAATAGAAACATCTAGAGCAAGTGGATCTGTGCTGGGCTGGGTGAGGGGACTAGAGGCAATAGCTGAGGCCTGACTGTGTGCATGGATCTGTGAAGTGCTTCCAGGCAATGAGCTGCACACTTCACACACTTCAGCTGTGTGGAATGTGAGTCATCTCACAAGAAGGCTATTTAAAGAACACATGTGAAACCGACTGGGGAACCCTGGACCATGGCTGAAGGCGCAGGATGCTGTGCAGAGAACAGTGCTCAGTATTGGTAGGAGTTCCCAGGGCTGAGGGATGCCAGGGTGGGATATAGCCCAGGTCTGGCCCACCCTGAACCTTAGAGTTGATGTGCTAATTATTGGGTGTACAGGATCAATTAGAAGGTTAGTAAAATTAATGACTGGGAATAGTGTTCCCACTATTCCCCCCAGGAAACCATGGAAAACAGATGAGGCACCCCTAACATCTCAGATCAAGCCAATAGAAAGCATCTGTTCTTAGACCCCAACCCACCCCAAAATATATATAAGACCCTGTGATGGTTTGTATATTCTTGGACCAGGGAGTGGCACCATTTGGAGGTGTGGCCTTGTTGAAATAGGTGTGACCTGGTTGGAGTAGGTGTGTCACTGTGGGTGTGAGCTTAAGATCCTCATCCTAGTTGCCTGGAAGTCAGTCTTCCACTAGCAGCCTTTGGATGAAGATGTAGAACTCTCAGCTCTGCCTGCACCATGCCTGCCTGGATACTGCCATGCTCCCACCTTGATGATAATTGACTGAACCTCTGAACCTGTAAGCCAGCCCCAATTAAATGTTTTTTATAAGTCTTGCCTTGGTCATGGTGTCTGTTCACAGCTGTAAAACCCTAACTAAGAATGGTTCTCAGATGAAGTCCTGAAGCTGTACTGACAGTGTTACCTCCATGGGGTAAGTGTGGAGTCCAGCATGCTGCCTGTGTAACAGGAGCTAGGAGTCTGGGGGAGAAGGGTTACTAGAGATAGGGGTTCAGAAGCTTCCCCTGAGATGGTCGATCCATTTGGGGAATGCAGGAGGGGCAGTCCTGCCTCTGGCAGCCTACACTCAACCTTGGGAATGGTTAGAAATCTTTAAGCAGACTCTGGGCTGTTCACTTTTCTGTGTGGGTGGCTGAAAAAGCCAGTGTGACTTACCACTGTGGCCAACGTCTTGTTTTCTGTGTTGTATGTGCATGAAGTGATGAGTACATCCCCCTGGAGAAAGAAGCAGCAGACACATCAGCTCCTCCTGCCCACCCAGTGCAGACAGGGATGCTCAGCTCACCTTCATGGTAACCAAGCCACTATGATGTGTGACCTCCCAAGAGAGGTTTAGACTCTAAGCATCCCTGGCACTTGTATCCATCAGCGGCCTGGCTGGCCATGTTGGATCCCCAGTTCTGCGTGGGCAAAGACTACATCTTGGCACCCCCATCTCTTTCCAGTGTTGTCAGGAGATGAAACTCTCTGGGGTTGTGGTTAAACTGAAGCTATCAGGCAATGTCCCCTCTGTGCCATGAAGCCCACATGTACCTTACCCAGCCCCTCTGTTCTCTGTCTCTTGGGCACAGTTTTCTCCAAATAAGTCTACCTGGGCACTTACCGGGTAGACTGTCACAACCTTCTTCAGCATTCTGATCTCCTGCAATCATGAAGAGAGGAGATGGAAAGAGCTGTGGACCCTGATCCAGTCACCTTGTTCTTCCCCACCAAGCCCTCCCTGGGTTTCAGTTCTGCCTGGGGAATGTCAGGACTGACGAAATGTGGGCTTCAATCAGGGGAAGACAAAATCAATCAGGTTGTCACCAAGACAAGTTGGCACCCAGCAGCCTGGGTCAGGGACCATCACCCAAGGTCAGAGGTCAGCCCTGGGAAACAGAAGGCCTTGGAGGCTGGTGACAGGCAGGTCGTCACCTGGAAGTGGGGGCTGTAGTGGTTGTCCCTGTTCACCACCTTCCTCTCTTGGCCATCCCTGGCAAGCACAGTAGCTACCCTTCTGCCCGTCAGGTGTGTGTGAAGCTGAGAGGCAAAGATGTGGATGCCAGAGTCCTGCAGTGCCTGTGGGAAGAGAAGAATCAGACCCCAGAGGAAAGTGACAAGGTCCCCGAGCAGAGGCAGTGTCCCCTGGCTTACCAGAACATTTGCTTTTTTTACGTGATTCTTTCTGATCTCTATCATAAACCTGCCAGAGAGTGGCTTGTTCAAGAGCGTGTGGTGGCCAGAAGCCGAGGCCTTTGAAACCCCAACCAGCAGCCAGACCACAGAACATGTTTAGGGCAGATGACACCCTCTCCTTTGGTCTCCTTGGGGGTCCCCAAGAGCTGAGTTCTCCTTCCCCTCAGCCTGCAGACCTTTGAAGCCCTTCCCATGCTGGCAGGACAGGAGCTTCCATCTTGTGGGCTCCCTGTCCATTGATGTTTGCAATTCCCACCATATGCAGGAGCCCAGGCAGGGACTGTGCACAAAAGGCTTTATTCTCTCTGAGGTCACTGTGACCCTGGTCAACAGCAATGATGTTGACCACCTAGCCAGTGGCAGAAAGATTGCCAGCCCTAATGTGGGAAGGCCCCCCTTTCTCATTAAGGCATTCGGGCAGTTCCAAGGAACAGTTGTTTCCCTCATCTGTGTTCATATTTTTAGATAGCAAGTGTTCTGGGATGGACTGTTAAACATGCCACCATTCATGACCCTGCCATGGTCCTTGGCTCCTTTCACGCTGCCAGCCAGAGCTGAAGATCCTGGTGCCAGCAGCTGGCATTCGATGACCCTGGACTGCTGTGCTTTCTTCAACTCATCTGCCTTTACTCCCGAACCTTCTGTCTCGCTCTGGCCAGCTACTGTCCCCACTCTTCACATTGTGGATATCTTTATCCCCCTTGCAATGAAAACCGAGGCCTTAAGGACTAAACTGTGACATGTGCTGTCTAATGAGCCAGGGATGCAGGTGTACGGCAGACTGTGGTCTAAGAAGCCAGCATCACCCCTCCTGACCTGTCTGTTTGGACCTGGGAGGAAAGTTGATTTCTCATCCTGTCCCCAGGCTAAAGCTTTTGATTGAGTATAAGAACAGATGTGTCCAGTGTCTCAGCCTGAAAACATTAGGCTTAGCTAATAATTCAAAGACCAGGCGCTCAGGTAGGGAGGACTCTTGAGAACAGGTGCCATCCCATGAGTACAATGGGAAGGAACATTCACTATGAGCTCTGTAACCAAGAAACCTGGCTCCGCAGTGCATCCACAGTGCAGCTTTGGGCTATGTGTCTCCTCTTGGCAGGCCTGGCTCTCCCTGTCTTTAGTCCAGGAATATGTACAATTCCATGACAGGTCACTGTAAGAAGCAGGGGGGGCAGCCAGCAGAGAAGGCAGGACACACAGCAGACTGTAAAGTCACATCTGTGACATCAAAAAAGCTCCAGACAGTAAGACTGATGGCAGCCAGCCAGAGGAACTTGCAAAGGGCGAGAGCAGATGTTAGCAGAAATGAACAGAGGTTACAGACAACTGAGAAGTACGGATCTGTGCACTGCCTGCCCTCAGACCACAGGGGAACCATCAAAACTGCCACAGCATGAGTGCGAAGACGTCACCGACAGACAGTCTAGGGAGGGCTCTGTGAGATCCCCATTGGTGGCTGTCCCCATCCTTACTGAGCAGACCTCATGTCAGGAAATTCCTCACACTAGCTCTACAGCAGCTTCTTGCCAGGTGAGAGGAGAGCCCGGCCAAGACAACGGTGCAGCTGAGAATGAGGGCAGCCTGGCACAGGCAAGGAGCCACTGTCTACTTGCTACAGAAGCCAAGGCTCCTGCGTATCACCTTGTGCTTGCACGGCCTCAGGGACACTGGGTGCTTTGCTACCTCCCCTAGTCCCTGCTTGGTGGTGAAGCGTGATATGAGGAGTGAGTCCCATTTGGAAGTTTGGATACTCCCATAACAAAAGCAGTTAAAATGTACTGTGTGGGGTTACTAGAGAGACGGCTCAGCTGATAAAAGTGCTTGCTGCTCTTTCAGAGGACTTGGGTTCAGTTCCCAGCACCCTGGTTGGAAGGCTCACAACCACCTAACTACACACACACACACACACACACATACACACACACACACACACACACACACACACAGACACTCACATGCACACAGAGAGAGAGAGATAGAGAGACAGAGTGACAGAGCCAGAGAGAAGGGGGAGGAGCATATAATCAAACACATAATAAACATTTTAAAAGTGACATATTTCAAACGGGTGTGCAGAGACTCAGACAACCTTGATTCTGGGTCAGAGGTCCAAAGTCCTCTTGCTGCTCTCCCCTGGTCACCACAAGCAGTGGGTTGTGTGTAGGACCCTGTCCACTCACCATCTGGGTGCACTTGTCTGTGCAGTAGCCGGTCAACACAAAGGCATTCTCCTGAGGGGGGATGGCCATCAAGGGTGTGTACACCAGTCCGAGCTCCATGATGCCTGCATTATGGCGTCGGAGAGTAGCTGTGTAGTGTAGGCGGATGCCAGAGGAGTCCTGCCGGCCTAAGGGAGAGGCATGTGGTAAGCAGCACTGCCTGAGGCCCCCTGAGGCCCCCTGAGGTCCCCTGAGGTCCCCTGAGGTCCCCTGAGGTACCCTGAGGTACCCCTGAGGTCCCCTGAGGTCCCCTGAGGTCCCCTTGGGGATCAGTGTGCTTAGTCACCCTCTGATCGATAGAACAAGAAAGGATGGAGTCAGAAGCTGTTCTTAGCGTACCTGTCACATCTGTGGGGGGTGGGGTTCATGGTAAGGGCCACCGGTCCCATTTACAGATGGAGAAACTGAGGCTGGAGGGTGAATGGAAGACTTTGCCTAAATCCAAGGATCTGGGAAACATCTGAACTTGGCCTCAAACCCAGGACCAGCAGGCTGGGATGCAGGATGCTGCCAGCAGGCTCTGTCTCTCTTCTGCTATCATTTGAGGGTACCACCTTTTGTGCTGTCTCTACCTCCCCACCCCCAGGCCATCAACATTCAAACTCAAACAGCCCCTTGTGTCTCTAGGCTGATGACATCAGAGGCAAATAATAAAAAAGAAGCAGCAATTGGTTAAAATTTAGATGGGGATTAAATAATGAGATAATCGTGGATTTTGATATTAATAGAAAAACAGCCTGTCTCAAAATTCACCAACTGACAGGAGCATCCTTATATTTGGCAAAAGATCCATAAATACATACAGACGATCAAGGAAGACAGACTTCCCTGACACCCAAGGAGTTCTCAAAAATCCATTTGCTCCCGGGTTTTAAATGAGCAATAAATCCCCTATGGGTGCTCAGACTACAGCCATGTCTCGCCTTCCCCTGCATGCTGCAGATAATTCCTACGGTGGAGGCATTGCTAGAGCCAGGAGGAAAGTCGCTGAAGGCATTAGGTTTGCATTGCCAGTTCCACATCCAGCTGGGAGCTGGGTGCAGGAGCCGCTCCAACCTCACTGTGACACTCCCCCATGTCTATCAGGGTCTCTCTACTCCTTATCTGCACAGAAAATAAGTGTCATTCAAAGAGACAGGGAGAGGAGAGGAAGGAGGCTAGGGAAGGGAAGGGAAGGGAAGGGAAGGGAAGGGAAGGGAAGGGAAGGGAAGGGAAGACATTTGATGGGAAATAGGGTACAAGAGCAAGGAAACATTTAGTTTCTGATGTGGTGTTCCATGTCAGTCCCCTTAATGAACCACTCAAGCTGTTCACCTTCAGGTATGGGGTGATCTAGCCATAATAGTGACTTCCTGAGACTGTGCTAAGCCTACAAGATCTGTGCTAAATGGCACCATAGAATTGGAATCAATCATCTCTCTCTTTGTCTCTCTCTCTGTCTCTCTCTGTCTCTTTGTCTCTCTCTGTCTCTCTCTCTCACACAAACACACACACAAACACACATACACACACACATACACACCACACACACACCCCCCTTGTCTCTCTTCTAGAAGTTCTAGAAGCTTTTTGCAGCATGGATGTGTCTTATTTCCCTTGAGATTCCTTTGCCTAACAGTATTCTCAGGCCCAGCCAGCCACCCACTACTTTCCTCCAGCTCTGTGCCAGGTGGGGGAACAGAAGCAGGTGGGCAAGTGTGGCCCTGGCCTCTAACTGGACAGCTTGGGCCGTCTAAACACATGACACACGCTGGGCAGACTATGTCTGGAGCACTCAGTGCCTGACTGGCTGGCTGCAGGCAGGGCCCTTGGCCTTCTGGATCTAAGGCCTGCTGTGGTGCCCTGGGAGGAGGTAGACGACATCCTGTCGGTCCCATGGAACTTGTGAGGTTCTCTCCCCACTGAGTGTTCAGATGTGCAACAGTACAGCACCAAGCCCTGCCCCAGGGTCCATGGCAGACATCACTAATCAATTACAGCACTAGCTTGAAGGGAACACCCAGAACCCCAGGCTGGGAACTCATTAGGATGCTGAGTACAATAAATAGACACAGAGTAAAGGCCTGTGTTGTCCCTGGCCTGCGCACACGTCCTGTTTCCTTTGTGCCTCGACAGGCTAGGCTGCACCCAAGCATCTGAAAGACTGAAGCAGAGTCAGGAGATGTGCTCTCAACACTTGTACCTTGTATCTTCCGTGGGTTGTGGTAATGAACTTCCAGTCGGAGAAACCGGGAGGACTCCTGGCCCCCAAAGATGACACCAGCTTCTTTTGGGTAGTAAAATGCCTGTGTAGGACAGGAGTATTAGAAAGGGGGCCTTCAGAGCTCTGGAACAAACCTGGCCAGCAGCAGGGGCCCAAGCAGAGAAGCTCAGTGAGTGGCCAGGTTAGAAGGATTCTCTCCTGGGGTTAAGTAGACCTTGCTGTCACACACAAGGTTCTATCAGGAGGGCACCGACTCTGAGCTGAGCCTCTCTCCCAGACCTTCCAGTCCTGCCCTCAACATGCTCTGGCCTGGGGACCTAGAAGGGGACTGATGGGACTCTTGGGCATCATCTGTTGACATCTTGTCCAGCCACAGGCAGCCCTGGATCATGCTATGCACAGAACCCAGATCCTTGCAAGTGCTGATCCAGTGGTGAGTGGCGCACACTCGTGATCATGTGCATTTTCATAGAAGGCTGCAAGGAACTTTTTTTTTTTTTTTTTTTTTTGGTTTTTTGAGACAGGGTTTCTCTGTGTAGCCCTGGCTATCCTGGAACTCACTTTGTAGACCAGGCTGGCCTCGAACTCAGAAATCCGCCTGCCTCTGCCTTCCGAGTGCTGGGATTAAAGGCGTGTGCCCCCACTGCCTGGCTTGCAAGGGACTTTTGTGGCCCTCAAAGATTAAAAGCACAAGTATCCTAGAGGTGACTGGGGCTGCTTGAAACCTGCACTCTGCTGTGCCTGGCATGCCTCCTTCTTATCTCTCTCCTGGGTCATTTTAGGATGTAGTTTTGTGGAGCTGGGTGCAGGAAGTTAGAATCCTGGGGAGGCCTGGGGGATGGTGCAGTGGTGTCCTAATTAAACTGTCGAATTGACGAAGTCTAGACTCAGCAGAGACAACCTCAGCTGTGGAGTTACCTCTGTCAGATTGGCCTGTGGGTTCATCTAGGAGGTTTGTTTTGAGTCTTAACTGGTTTAGGAGGACCAAAGCACTGTGGGCAGCACCATTCTCTGGGCTATGTAAAAACACTGAGTATAAGATGGCCTGCAAACCAACTAGTGAACAGCCACCCCCATGACTCCTGCTGTTCTTCCCTGGCTGCGAGTTCCTGGTCAGAGGTGACGTGGTATATCAAGCAGGCCTGCCTTGAGTTCCTGTCTTTATTTCCCTTAGTGATGGACTGTGACCTGAAAATGTACGCCAAAGAAATCCTTTCTTCCCCCAGGTTGATTTTAGCCGTGGTATTTATCACACTAGAAAACAAAGTAGAACAGGCATATAGCACTATGTACACACCTTGGCGCCCAGGGCCCATGCTGCCAGCACGTGCCGACAGTAGTTGAGTCGGTCAGGCTTCATTTTGGAGTCACAGGGTCCGTTGAACTTGGGGAAGTCCTCAGTCTCAGCTGCACATTGGAAGACCTCCATGTGGTGCACCAGGGCCTCATTGCCCTCAGTGACAATGGCTTCATACTGCAAAAGAACAGACCACCCTGAACTGGGAGCCCAGTGCCTGCCTAACCCTCCCACTTGGCTGGACTAGCTGGCCCTTAACTGCCCTGCTATAAGTGAGAAGGGTAATTAAGGCAACTTCAGGTACTTCAGGGTTTCCAGTTCAGAGCCAGGAGGTAACAGAACTGGCAAAGAGCTCCAGGGAAGACAGCAGGGACCTACCCTGAGTATTCCTGATAAGATGGAGCTAGGAAGGCAGCTGTCTTTGTGCATATGGGTGACTGTGGGCCACTGGAGCTCCACTGGGAGACAAAACTGGGCCTCAAGGACAACTATACAACCAGGCTACTCTTTGCTGTGTGACCATGGGCATTCACATGACGTTTCTGGGCTATTCTTCCTCTTCTGTAACAGGGACAGTATTTGTGACTTCTGTAATGAAGTCTCTAGTTGCAGCTTTGGAGCAATTGAATTGAGCTACTTTTTTATATGAGAGGAGGTGGCCAAAAAGATTGACAGTAGTTCTAACTCAAGGGCAATTGCGGAAGTATAAATATAAATATAAATACATATATACATATATACATATATACATATATACATATATACATATATACATATATACATATATACATATATACATATATACATATATACATATATACATATATACATATATACATATATACATATATACATATATACATATATACATATATACATATATACATATATACAAATATATATCGCTTTGCTCCCAGCAGGTAAGACAGAAAATATTCATCTCAGGGGCCCTGAGGCAGATGGTGAGCAGGGGTGGGGTGGGGCACAGGGAACTAGTACATATGTGCTACTTCTAAGGGAGTCAGGCTAGCACCTCAGATTCATGCAACTCTGGGACGCAGGTGGAAAGCAGAGCTCGACCCCCATTTACCATGATGATGTGGTGTCGGGGGAAGTGTGGGGGTAGCTCAGTGATATAGCACCAGTATGTGGTCTCATTGTCGGGGATGAGGATGTCAGGAGCCCGGATATCCATGGTTTGTACATCCTCAGGCATGGAGGGAGTGGGGACCTCAGACTTCAGAAGCTGCACCCGCTGCAGTCCTGTATGCAGGCCTGAGGTGTTGATGGCCTCCAGCGACTGAAATGGCTCTTCCAAGATCCCATACACGAGATGGACAGTGTCATCCTGTAGCCAGACAGAACCAGTTGATTGCCCTCTCAGAGCCAGCCAAGGTTCAATGGTGAGTGAAGAGAATCATGTCACATGACCACACACTCCTACCAGGTGAAGCTCCTCACTGTCAGCTTAGCAAATGAGAAGACCATGAAGCTCTCTGCCTGGCCCCTGGCTGCTTCTGAAATCCTGTTCTCACCGGTTAAGCACTTATTTTTTCTTTCTCATACACTCTGTACATTTGTTTAGCATCCATTCATAGATCCAACCACCGGGCCCTGCTATAAGGCAGGCTGGGACTCTTACTTCTATGAACTCCCAGGTCACTGGGGGCAGGGGAAAGGTATTGGTTGGCTCGCGACTGAGGCGTCAGTGACCACTTAGGGAGCCAAGAAACCAATCTGGGGAACCCTGACTTTGACAGGGAGCAGTGTATGAGTTTCCCCCACCCCCAGAAGCCTGCAGGTCATTGCTGTGATGAGGCCCACAGGGATGGGCTGGTTTCCTCACAGGTTGCTATGGACAGAGGCTGGCAGCTCTGGGTGGATACTTTGCTGGAAATGCCAGCAGCTCCTTCCTGGGTGGGTACCCAAGGATGTACATTCATGGTGGACAGGCAATGTGCTCTGGTTGGTAGGAGCCCCAAGGGCTGCAAGTTCTATGCAGAAGTCTCTGGCCCCAGAACATGCAAACATCGGCCTTCCCTGTGGTGCATTCTAGAAGGTTCTCTGGAGGACCTTGTCTCCAGGAGGGTGGGGACTTTCCAATGGCCCTACCCTAGCTTCTTTGTGTCATGAACTCCTGGGTATTCTATTGCCTCTTTGGCAAAAATTCTCAGTTGTTTTCTTGAAATCTAGATTTGTCTGTTTGACATCCATGCATCAGTCCCAGATCTAAGCAAATGGCCAGTCATTTACCCCGTCTCTGAGATCCATTCTTAGGGTGAGTGGAACCCACCTTCCAAATCCTGTAGTCCAGCTGAACCCGACACCACCCACCTTTTGTATAACTTTTCCACTCCAAGCCACCATCTCCTCTGCCCTAAATCGCCTCAGAGCCAGAATTGGTAAGCAGAGAACCCAGATGAGTCAGAATTCCCCCGCCTGCTGCTTCCCAGGGCCCTCCTAGGCTTTGCCCTAGGAGCCCAGTGAAGCCCATTGTCAAGGTTCTGGTCTCGAGTCTACCTACTGACTGAGCCTGGTGCTTCCTACATGCTGTGGTAGCACCTCTTGGGGGACTGAGTAAATCAGTTTCTTCTCATGGCACGAGCCTCGCAACTCTGTCTCTCAGCCACTACCACAAACTGCCAGCCCCTGTCTGTACCGCCAGGAAAGATTAACTAAGAAAACAAGAATGTAAGGGTTCCATCAGTGGCAAGATGGACTGGCTTTTCCTAATGGGAGTGGTTAAGAAGCCCAAGTGCTTTGCAACTATGTGACAGCTATGAAGTATACCATAGATCTTCCATATCTGGGATACAGTAGCTCCCAGCCTTACTTTTATAGACAAGTAGACTGAGGTTTGGAAGAGAAAGAGACCAGCCCTGAGCCTCAAAGCAAGTCAGCAACTAGGCAGGGTAAAAAGCCAGGTGTGCTGGTCTTCATACATGACAGACTGATGGAAGTGGGATAGATATACATCCCAGGGCAAGAGGGTTCCAAACAACAGTCACATCTGGAAAGAACACTGGCTACATGTCTGCGGGGAGCTTTTCTGGAGCCTCATGCTGCTACAGACCTAGAGCCTCTTTCTAAAACAGCTTCCATCTGCCAAGTGGCTCGCTCTCTCTCTCTCTCTCTCTCTCTCTCTCTCTCTCCCCCCCCCCCCCCCCCGTGTGTGTGTGTGTGTGTGTGTGTGCGCGCGCGCGCGCGCGCGCGCGCGCGCGCGCGCGCTCTACCCGTGGCTTCCATGAAGGGAGGGGCCTTGGCCTGGGACTTTAGAATGCAGGGACAGTTCAGGAAAACATCTTTTGCCCTGGACAGCCTACCTCAATGACATAATCCTTGGGGTCACAGGTGACAAAGGGCCTCTTGAAGAGCAGGGACAGGCCATCTGGAGTCCTCTGTGCCTGGAGCAGCTGGTAGTCCTGCTGGGAATCCAGGTGGATCTGCCCTTTGCGGTCACTCCAGGCATCCTACAGAGACAGGCTCAGGGTCTGAGCAGGAAGGAGCCCCCACCCAGGTGGAGCACACATCTCTACTAGAGATCATAGCCACGACCCCTAGTGAGTCACCAGCTCCATAGAACACTCAGCAGGGCTAGAAAGCTGCTGATCATCGCTCCTGTCGGATTTTATCTGTCTCATTCTTTTTCAGTGTTGGGATCAAACCCAGGGCCCAGTGTATGTAAGGGGATCAGGCCTCCCTTGAACCAAGTCTTCTAGCCCCTCACATCTAGACCCCATTCTGTTACCCATCCTACCTGAAGCTGCACCCCCAGTCAGCTTCCTTTCAACCTACCACACGTAAGCTGGGTGCCTGAGATGCCCAGGGACAGTTAGCCCTGCAGCAGAGCTTAGAGTGAGACCTGGAGATGTTAAGGTGACCATGGCTTCGGACAGGACTGCACACCAGGATTAGACATTCGAGACTAGAGCCTTGGACCTACACAAATGATGATGGAGCCAGAGTGGGGCGAGGCAGGTAGCATTTAAGGTGGCACTCACTCACCCAGGTGTGTGCCCCATGTTTGCATAACATTGAGAGCAAACACTGCCTTAAATACTGTACCCTAGGAATCTCTTACTCTAGGCTAGCCTTGCCTGGAGAGAGTAAACTGAGGTCTGGGTTGGGAAGGCTGCTTCAGCTGCACTGGCAGCAAGCATGAGCATTTCCTCAGAATAGTTCCTAGAGCGGAGATCCGGGTCTCCCTGCCTTCCCCTGCGGGCTCCAGGCCAGGGTAAGGGAAGCAGGCTGGGGTGGCATCCACCAAGTGAGTGAGTTCATGAACATCACAGGCCTCTGTTGTGAGGACTGTTGGGGCTGTTTCTACTTAGTCCTACCTCCAGGGCTATCACAGCTTAGGAAAGCAAAGCCTGTAAGAAATTAGCAACATTTCCTCTAGGGACAGCCTAGAGGTGGGGCTCCCGCTGGGGTTACTGCAGACTCACAGCAGGACCAGCCAGGCAGCTGGCATTGCGGCTGGGAAGCTATAGTGCGGACCTGAGCATACTGCTACCCAAAGAACTCCGTTTCTGATGTCTGTGTTCAAAGAAATTCATTGTGCAAACAAACCTGCCAGGGGTGGAAAAGGCCCCCTCGGTGGAAGCTGCAGCTTGAAAAAGCTGCACCCAGAAGGGGGAAAGGTTTATCAGTCCCTCTGGGACCCAAGAAGGCTCTTCTCTCTCTCACACACCTCAGACAGACTGTGACTCCAGAGCCACTACACAGCCAGCCCTGCTCAGTCACCCTGCCTGACAGCTCTGAGCCAATGCCTGGCCTCACTGTGAAACAGGGAGAGTGGCTGCTGCCATGCTCAGCTCAAGAGAGCATCTCCTAGTCAGGTTTAGTAGCTCACACCTGTAATCCCAACACTGGGGAAGCTAAGGCAGGAGGATTAACACAAAGCTGAGGCTAGCCTTGTATGAAGAAGAAACCTTCTGATCTGATAAGGAGACCATCTCTTCTCTTGTAGATGCAGAGTTAGATTCTATCCCAAAGAGGCCCTGATGGTCCATCCCTCTGCAGAGGTAGGAGGACAAAGAGTAGAACCACAGAGGATATGTGTGTGTGTGTATCCTCCACAGAGGATATGTGTGTGTGTGTATCCTCCACAGAGGATATGTGTGGGTGTGTATCCTCCACAGAGGATATGTGTGGGTGTGTATCCTCCATCTACTGATCCCTATAGCTTGAAGGGCCCTGAAGGATGCTCCGGTCTGTAGGAGTTTTCCTGTTTGCTACCCTAACATGCAGATGTTCAGGTAGCTTTTGAACAGAAGGAACCAGAGGCATTCTGTTGGCCTGGGCTCAGGTTGTGTGGTGAGGATGGGGTTGTCCCACACCTGGGTTGCAGTGGTATCTGTGTCTACCTTTACCATCATTGAGTATAGCACAGAAGACATGTTGCTGTGTCCCAAGCTGGTGTGCATACTGCCTGCTCTACTCAGCCATATGCCACCTGGCCCATAACAGGTGCACATGTACTTGTATGGAGTTGCTATTTGTAAAACTGGTGGATATGCAGGGTCTCTACTCGTGTGTGTGTGTGTGTGTGTGTATGTGTGTAGGGACTCATGGCATGTGGGTTCTCCATATGTCCTTACTGTCCTTAGGATTGCTGCAACCATTATTTGGGGGTGTAGTCAAGGATTTCAAGAAGAGCCTACTTACTGTTCCATTCTCTAGTGAGTGTCCTTATGATGCTGAAGGGCTTAATTCAGATTAGTGACATCAAACATAGAAGCAGTAGGCAAGCTTTCTTTGCTGACTGTAGAGCAGGGCTGTATGAAGCTAGCCAGCTGGGGGGTATGGACATGAGGACAAGACAGAAAGATGGCAGAGGACTCACCGCAAAGTAGGCCCTGTCCCCATCAGTCCAGAGCATGATGAGATCTGCGTTCTCCATCTCTCCTCGATCTGACATTCCAAACAGGACCCCAGCCCTCAGCCCTTGCACCTGGAGCTGGAAGTGGATGATCTCCTGGACATAGCTGACGTTCCACGAGAGCTCTAAAATCCCTTCGGGGTCCAGGGGGATGTGGTAGGGGAAGGGGCTCTCTGGAGGCTCCGAGCCCCGCAGTGCAGCCACCAGGATGACCAGGAAGATGGCCACAGCAGTGCCGTACATGGAAGCCGCCTCACGGACACTGGGGCTTGGGAGGCTGCTCCAGCAAGGCTGGTGGCTGAGGTGAGCTTGCATGGCTGGGATGAGCACCCCAACCCTGCTGGGCCATTTATGCCTGTCCAGTGGGGTTGGGCCAGGCTACACCTAATCACATTTGTCTGGTGGGGAATTGAATTGTCCTGGTGGCCCTCCCACCAGCCCATGCCCCGGGGCAAACACATCCTCCCCTAATTGGCACTAATGACACATGGACATCTTCAGGAGAATCGAAGCAGAGTGGCTGATGTTCTCCAACAAATCTATGATGCCTGTTGGAAACAGCGACTCTCTGCAGACACAGGTCCTAAGGACACCTCCAGCCAGGCCCTGCCGAGGGCCTCATAGGCAGCCAGATGCCAGGTCCTCTCCACCTGCTCCAACTGAGGTCCAAGGGGCTCTTTCCTGAGTGGTGGGTTCCTGGCTCTTGTTTTTACAATATTGGAGGGTGGATAAGTTTCAAACTAAAAATAAAAGACAGTCCCCAAATAGTCCGTGTTTAGACACTCTCTCCGAGGCCGGCTGTTCCCACTTTTTCTCCTGTTTCCCCACGGGCTCCAGCTGGTGCCACGGCTGCTACAGAAGGAGTGGGTGCAGAGACATCACAGGGCAGGCAGAAAGGGGTGAATGGGCTCTCATGACTGTGGGGACAGTCCTTAGGGGAAAGGAGGGTGGGAGACATACCTGCTCCCGTCTCACTAAAGCTCTCAAACCCAGGGCTTCCTCTTGCTTCTCAGGTCAGCTGTCCCTCCCATACCTGGCATAGGGCCCCTGCACAGGTTGACCTTCCTATGGCTTAGCTCTGTCTGTCTCATGATGAGAACCGGTACTGTCCATACTCCAACACCAGGAAATTCTACTTGGTCTGCTGCTTGTATCCAAAGCCATCTACCTCTGTATCTCACTGTGACTATAGGTCCTTCCTACCTAGCTGTGAGTCCTTCTCTCCTCCCTTCTCTCCCTCTTTTTCCTCCTGCTTCTTTCTCAGAAACACAGTAGCCCAGCCTGAGCCTCTGGCCAGCAAGGTCAATTCTTCACTGAGCTCTGTTCCACAGAGGAAAAGGGACCTCAGTCCTGCACACAGGTGAAATTTCCAGAGTCCCAACTTTGCTCTGGAAAGCGGATAGGCAGAATGTCCAGGGCTAATGGGCACACTGTTCTGCACAAGCCAGGACAAGAGTCACAGGCTCTGAGTGGGGTGTGGCTTAGGTAGCCACAGCCTGGTTTTCAGTGAGCCCTTAGGGCCACCTGGGGCAGTGAGGGCCAGGTCGGCTTCTAAGAAGGGTAGGGTTGCTGAGCAGGAGCCTGACTGCAGCAAGTAGTGTCCCTTTCCTGGATCCAGCCTGAGAGCAACAGTTGCGCTCAATGCTCAGAGGAGAAGCATGGTTCTTAGTAAACAGCAGAGTGACACACACACACACACACACACACACACACACACACACACACATTTATTTTTAACAGATTCAAAAAGCACTCCCGTTCTGCAGCTTGGAACAAGGCTGGAACGCTGGCAGAAGTGATTCAGCCAACTTCAGAAGTAACAATTACCCAGTCTTGGTAGTTACCAGGAGAGGGAAGCAGGCCTGCCTGCTTTGCTGGCTTTGAGAGACCAGCCTGTGGTTGTCCCCATCTGACACACAAGGAGATAGAGCCACACATAGAGGAAGGTGGGTTCCCAGGGTTACACAGACATCTGTGGTAGGGCATAGACAAGACAGCATTCAGGGACCCCAAAATGGGTTTTCTTAGCAACATAAGGGGTAGGAGTGTACCCTGACAGCCAAAATCAGGAAAATCCCACAGGAGACATGAGGATGTGCTGACCAGAACTAAAACCTGGGGGAAAACACCCAGATGTTGAGGCAGAGCCAGCAGGGTCCATGGGCATCTATAGTTAACCTTTCTATGTATGTATGTATGTATGTATGTATGTATGTATGTATGCATGTATGCTTATATGCTTGTATGTATGTATGTATGTGTGTGTGTGTGTGTGTGTGTGTGTATATATATATATATATATATATATATATATATATGGGGGTGGGGGGGTGGGATGTATAAATAAAATTTTTGACACAGATTCTCACTATTTAGAGCAGGCTGGCCTTGAACTCACAGAGATCTGTCTGCTTGCCTCTGCCTCCTGTATGTTGTTGGATTTAAAAGTTTGTGCATCACACCCAGGCCTGGGTGCTGGGAATTTGACCTCAGGTCTTTGTGCTCATGAGCAAGTATTTTAACTTCCTGAGCCATCTCCCCAGCCCTTATGTTTCAGTGTTGCCTTTTTAAGTTTTATTTATTGTTGTTATCATTGTTTGCCCTTCCTCTTATTAATCTTGAAGCAGACTGATCTGACCCTGGAGAGGAAACAGTGGTCAGCTGTCCTGTCTGCGTTTCACCTCCTTGTAGTGTTTGGGAGGTCCAGTGCGCGGGGTGTTGTCCTTCCTTCTCTCCTGCTCTTGCCTGAACCCCAACCCTGGTGACTCTGCTAGGGTTTGACTATGTCAGCTGCCTTCCCAGGGTGGGGGTGGGCTGGGGGTGGCACCCAAGACGTCACTGTCACCATGTCAGGAAATAGACTCGGTGTGCTGCTAAATGCCTGGCTTCACTCCAAGCCTCATCGATGACGGCTGACCTCATTTAGAACCAATTTCAGCGTTTTAATAAGCCCCTTGCCTTCCCAAATTTCTCTGATGCTGTAAGCCTCTGGGAGCTGTAATCCCCCATGGGCTCTGCTGCGTGAGGCCATCTGTGGCTATGTCCTGACCGTGGCGGTAACAACCAGCAGAGCAGCTACTGGAGTCGGGCGTGGAAGCTGGCCTGGGCAGCTGATGCAGACTAGGCAGGGCAGACAGCTCCGCAGCAGGGCCACAGGACCAGGACCACACACTCCCAGCCTGAAGCCGAGCTCCTATGGTCTTCCTTGGGACAGATCAATATCAACCTTGTGACAGGCAACATGTCTCCTTGGGGAGTTGTCTTCTGTCCTCTCAGCCTAAGCACAGTGGCTGTGATTGAAGGTTGAAAAGGTGTGTTCTCCCAAGAACAAGGCCCACCCAGGATGAAGCAGGATGGATCCATGACTGTGCTTTGGGAAGTCCAGCACCAGGAACAGCAGCCATGAAAGGATCTGCAGGATGGACATCATTGGATCCCACTCCAGCAGTGCTGAAACCCACAGAAGGATCCAGGAGCAGGGCCAGGAAGACAATATCTACAAGCAAGGCCATGTGTGTGGGGTGTCCAGCAATCCCGTGTGAACCTGAGCGGGTCACCATGAGTGACCTTCAAGAGTCTCCTTCAGGGGCCATCTCTTCTGAGTGTACTGAGTAATGAGAAGGTGAAAGAGGAGGCAGCCTCCCCTCTATACCACATATCACATACCACACACATACATCCACATATGCCACACATACACCTCATATACCCCCAACACCATACATACCACACACACCACACATAACACACACACGCACCACACACAGCACATATACACAGCACACACATACATGTACCATACACTACACACACATATCCCCCTACATACCACACACAGCACACATAACACACACACACACACACACACACACACACCACAGCACACATACACATACACAGCACACACATACATACACCATACACTACACACACATATCCCCCTACACCCACACATATATACATACCACACACAACACTAACAAACTGTTTTGCCTCTTTTTGAGGCTACACAGCACATGGAGGTCAACAGCTTAGTCACCTCAGCGATCACCAGTTCTATAGCAGTCTTTCACCCACTGCCAACCCAAATCTGCCAGTCTAAAGAGGTGAAGCTTATCCCCCAAGGATATCCCTGCTGCAACTGCACTGGCACAATTCCACAGGAGCTGGGTGGCCAAGGCCAGAAGAGTATCAGAGAGGCATGTGATTGGCACCCCCATCCTCAAGGTGCTTCCTGGTTCCCAGGGTATCATGGGATTGTCATCATGTTCCAACAGCTGTATCCAATACCAGAAATAGGTAAGGTCACAGGGCAGAGGGATTATAGGTGTGGTTTAGTAGAGTGTAGGCATATGGATATGTATGTTTGCATGTGTATGCAAGGGGGGCGTTGCATATGCTGGGTATGTGGAAACCAGAGAACAATCACAGATATTCTTTCTCAGGTGCCAGGAACCATTTGGTTGTTGTTGTTTTTGAGACAGGGTCTCTCACTGGCTTGGAGTCACCAAGTAGGCTAAGCTGGCTGGCCAGTGATCCGCAGAGATCGACCTGCTTCTGTCTGAACCCCAGCATTAGGGGTATGTGCCACCATGCTATGTGACAGTGGGTTCTGGGGACTGAACACATGTCCTCAAACTTATACAGGAAAGCCTTTACCAGGCGTGCCGCTCTTCAGACTAGGCTGAGGATCTTGAAGGGAGAGATAGATAGTCCTAGGTCATCCCAGTGAACCCAGAAGAGGAAGGGAAGCCCTGGAATAGGGTCTGGGAGGCTCAGGGTCAGTGTGGATGCAGCAATGGAAGCAAGGTCTAGAAGAGACATTGCTGACTCAATGCTTAAAGATGACCCAAGCCAAGGAATGTGACAACCTCTAGATGAGAAAGAGATGGGCTCTCTTCAGGCCCAGGACGAGCCTGTCCTCTGACCCTCAGAACTGCATATTTGAGGGTACACTGCAGTGATCAAAGAGGTCACATGTACCCCAACCTGGCCCTATTTCCTCAGACTTTGTTCCTCTTTCAACCCAGTCAGCATGATCGACACTAAGCACCTTCAGGTCAGGCTAGAAGCAGACACTGGGTAAGGGCTGATACATAAGATGGCTATGTGAAAGACAACCCCAGGGATGAAGAGAGAGAGGCCAAGAGACGAGTAAACTGTGTGGTTGTGAACAGTTTCCCAAGGGCAACTTGACAAGACTGGAGTGCACCCCTAAACTATCACACAGATAACAAAGAGCCAGTTTTCACCCTCCCCAGTGAAAGGAGGCACAGGCATCGATGTCCAGGTGCTTGTCTACAGGAAGCCTGAGGAACTGTGGTGTCTTAGTCAGGGTTTCTATTCCTGCACAAACATCATGACCAAGAAGCAAGTTGGGGAGGAAAGGGTTTATTCAGCTTACATTTCCATACAGCTGTTCATCACCAAGGGCAGTCAGGACTGGAACTCAAGCAGGTCAGGAAGCAGAAGCTGATGCAGACGCTATGGAGAGATGTTCTTTACTGGCTTGCTTCCGCTGGCTTGCTCAGCCTGCTCTCTTATAGAACCCAAGACTGCCAGCCCAGAGATGGTCCCACCCACAAGGGGCCCTTGATCACTAATTGAGAAAATGCCTTACAGTTGGATCTCATAGAGGCATTTCCTCAACTGAAGCTCCTTTCTCTGTGATAACTCCAGTTGTGTCAAGTTGACACAAAACTAGCCAGTACATGTGGGTACCACGGATGACCCTGGAGAGGACCCATGAGAGTGGAGGTGTCCTGGGCACTTGCTCAGCACACAAAAGGAACCTGCTCAGGACTGCTGTCACAGTTATAACCTGTGCTCTCCGTTAGGTCCATCTGCAGCCCTGGATCTTCCCTAGATGAGAAAGTATGTTTTTGTGTGTTGACCCTGGCTCTCCTTGTTGGTCAAAGCCACATGAAAATGGTAACTTGCTGTCTACGGCAGAGCAGAGCATCATTTACTGGGTAGGGTGAGTTGTTTCTGTATCCAGAGGAGGAGGAGGGGGGAGAGGAAAATGAGGAGGAGGAAGAAAGAGGGCCTTGTTGGTTTCAGCTGCACCTCAAAGGACTAATGAGGTCCTTTACTAGGGCCCCAGAAAGAGTGAATGGTAACTACAACCTGAGCTGCAGGCCAGTAATAGTCCCTCAGATCTCTGCCCAAATCGATTTTGTCCCAAGTATCAGGGCTGCCATATCCCATATGACAGCAATGGGTAGCTGCTGTTAGCTGCTGCCTGGCACTGTTGACACAACCTGATGCCACCCAGTCCCAGAACCCCCAACTCACCCAACTTTGCTTAAGGTGATACAAGGAGATTCAGGTCCCAAGGTCTGAGAAGTCACCAGCCCTAACCTCTCCCCTCACCAGCTGGGTTGCATCTGATTGGGGAAACCTGAGCTCCCAGCAGGATGCAGCCTCCAGCTTCCTCCTGGCCACCCAAACTGACCTCTGACCCTTGACAATGAAGTAGGTGCTGCTGAAGGTACATGTGACAGGCAGAGGAGGCAGGATCTGACGCTGTGGCCTCCCTGCTTAGGTCTCCCTCTCTTGCAGGGCATTGATGGTGCCGATGGGACAGGTGGGGTGGGGGTGGTGATGAAACCCATGTGACAGGTGCACCAGGGGAGGGGGCTCATGAGTTGTCATGGGCAGAGGTTGAGATGTGCCTGAGCTGAGGACCCCATCAAGCTGGCAGTCTCTGCTGTTACAAAGCTGCAAATGCTCCTGACATCACAAAACAAAGCTCAAGAGCATCATTCTAGGAGCGACTGCCATTAATGCCATGAAACACACACTTCAGGACAATCCATCTTGCAGAAGGGCCTTCTTCTGTATCCATGGATCTTTCTTCACCACCCTGATACCCCATCCTCATTAAACACCACCTTTCGTTTCTCTCCCGAGGCCTGGCAGCGCCTCTTCCCCTCACCCCTATTCTACTCTCTGTTTCTTTCTTTCTTTTTTTTTTTTTTTTTACGTTTTTTCGAGACAGGGTTTCTCTGTCTAGCCCTGGCTGTTCTGGAACTCACTTTGTAGACCAGGCTGGCCTCGAACTCAGAAATCCGCCTGCCTCTGCCTCCCAAGTGCTGGGATTAAAGGTGTGCGACACCACTCCCGGCCTACTCTCTGTTTCTATGACCTCCACCTCTGTAGGGACTTCACACAAGTGGAATAACACAGCACATGTATGTTGTGTGTCTGTGTTGGGCTATTTCCCACATCATGGTGTTCTCAGCATTCATCCATATTGCAACAGGTGTCAGAATCCATCTCTGCTTAAGACTAAATAATATTCTACTGTGTGGGCGGACAGCACATTGCTTACCCGTCATCTGTGGATGGACACTTGTGTGGGTGAGTGTGTGCACAGGCACTTGTGGAGGTGGATACCAGAAGTTCATATCCAGTGCCTTGACTCAACATTTTTCTACCTCATTGTTTAGACAAATTTCCTCATTGACCCTAAACTCAACAGTAGGCTAGACTTGCTGACCAGTGAGCCCAGGGGACCCTCCTGTCTCCATCTCTCCAGCACCAGGATTACTGGTGTCCCATCATACCTGGCTTTGGTGCTGGGGATCAAGCTCAGCTCCTCTTGCTTGCTTGCATGGTATCCTAGTTTCATTTCTGCTGCTGTGACCAAATGTCCTGACAAAAAGCAGTTTAGGGGAGAAAGTGTTCATTTTAGCTCACAATTCCACCTTCCTCACTGAGGGTGTGGGGTACTCAAGGCAGCAGGGGCTTGTGGCAGCTGGTCACATCACTCCACACTCAAGAGCAGAGAGAGATGCATGCGTACATGCTTGTGCTCAGATCCATTTCTCCGCTCTTGTGCAATGCAGGACCCAACCCAGGGGGTGGTGTTACTCTCTTTCCTGGTCGGTCTTTGTAGTGGTCTGAATGAAAATGGTCCCCATAGGCTCATATATTTGAATAGTTGATGGCACTATTTGGGAAGGATTAGGAGGGGTGACCTCACTGGAGATGTGTCACTAGGGACCAGCTTCAAAATCCTACACCACTCCCAGCTAGTCCTGTCTCTCTCTCCTTCTCCCTCCCTCTACCTCTTCCTGCTTCGTGGTTGCATCTCAAGGTGTAAGCTCTCAGCTACTGCTCCAGCACCATGCCTGCCTGCCTGCTGCCATGCTCCCCACCATGGTGGTCATGGACTTACTCTCTGGAACTGTGAACCCCAAGCAAACTTTCTTCTGTAATCTGTCTTGGTTATGGTGTCTTTATATCAACCGAGAGTAACGAAGACAGTTTTCCCATGTCAGTTAAGGAAATCAGGACAACCCCCTACAGACATGTCACAGGCCAGCTGATCTAGACAGTCTCTCACTCTTTCCAGGTGATTTTAGGTTTTATCAAATTGACAAGCCACAAGTGACAAGCCTTTACCAATCGAACCATTCCCTGCCTGTTTCCACTTTTTGACTGCTGGGTTCATAGTGAGAAATGATATTGCAGATCAAGTAGGTGATTTTTTAAATTTAAAATTAAGGGGTAGATCAGTTACTCTTTTGTGACTGTGATAACACCATGAGTGAGTTATAAAATGAAGAGTATATTTTGGCTTACAGTTCCAGAAGGATAAGAGTCCATCACAATGGATGTGGCAGGAGACAGCAGGTACAGTGGCTTGAATGAAATGGCTTATAGGCACATGTGTTTGTAGGCCTGGATCCCACTTGGTGGAATTGTTTAGGAAGGATCCAGAGGTGTGGCCTTTTGGGAGGAAGTGTGCCACTGAGGGTGGGCTTTGAAGGTTCAAAAGCCCATGTCAGGTCCAGTCTCCCCACTCTTCTGCCTGCAACTTTCAGGCCAGATATGTACTCTCAGTTACTTCTCCAGCATCACATTTGCCTGCATGGACCTTGATCCCTGCCATGATGATAATGGACTGAATCTCTGAAATTGTAAGCAAGGCCCCAGTTAAATGCTTTCTCTTATAAATTGTCTTGGTCACAGTGTGTCCTTATGGCAGTAGAACAGTAACTAAGACATCAGGCGTGGCAGCAGGGACAGGAAGCCAGAATCAGAGAGAACCAGGAAGAAAGAGTATGAGGATTTAAACTCTCAAGCTTTCCCCAGTGACATACTTACGCCAGTAAGGCCACACCAACTAAGCCTCCCCAAACAGTGCCACCAACTGGGGCCTCATTCAAATCGCTACAGGACAAGCTCCAGGGACCATCACTGTTTACTGCTGACTTTTCCATGTCCACTTTGGACAGATAGAGCATCAGCATATACAAGCTGCATCTCAGCTCCCAAATGAGGACATCCCCGAGGTTCACTAGGCCATTGTCAAGGAGAACATTTAGTCTCTGACTCGTCTGGCACCAGCCTGAAGATCCAGCTGTCCCCATGGAGCGTGCTGCCTTCCTAAAGGTAAGTAGATTTAAGCCTCATAGATGGGCCACATTGGCTTCTGGCTTGGACTGCTTCCCTCCAGCGATAATCGGACACATCATTTCCATAAATACAAATTCAATAAGGCCCTCCGAGGCTCACCATCTGCTTGTCAAAGATGAAGCTTTAGAAAACAACAGGTCTATGAGCCCAGGGGCCTCTGACATTCATACAGCAGGAGTGGCCTTGATCTGCACGTCCTGATCCAATTTCCCCACTGCTGATCAAGTTAAGAGAGACTTAGCCTAAGGCACCAGGAAAAGGGCAGCTTAAATGACCAGGGTGGAGGAGCTGTACAAAGGTGGAGAAGAGACTGGGTACTGATGATGACGTTTCTGGGTAATGGCCTGTTGGTGTCTGGAGGGATGGGATAGCTAAGGACAGGTACTGCTGAGCGTTGATGCCAAAGGCCTGTTCTATTGGGACAAGAATCTTTAAATCACAGCTTTTAGCACTAGGAATGGCCGAGGCTATCATATGCTCACTGCTAAGAATTCCTGGTTCTTTTCAGGGCTTGAGGAGGGTGTACCTCACCGAACTTCCAATATCAAGCCTGGCTCAGTGTCTCTCTTTGCCTGCTGCCCGTGGATTCAGTTGTAGAACGCTCAGCTCCTTCTCCAGATACCAGGTGGCTCTGCACCTGGCTGGTCATGGGCCAGCTTAAGGATATGAGCCTTATGTCTTATTTCTGGTTGTCTTAATTGGTTTCTGGTGGTTGAGCACATTAAATTGTTTTCCTCTGTGCATAGGTGTAACCCCAAACAAGCAATGGAGGATCCAGAGAACCCACCAGTGTGCCACTGTGGAGGGAGCCTATCTCTAGTGTTACACTAAGGATGACTTGTCTGTGGGAGGTACTGGCTTCAGCAACCAAGACTACACAAAGTCTTCAGCAGATTAGATTCCTGTAAGATTCACAAAGCAAGAGGGAGATGGGCACCAGAGGAAAGAGTGTGCTGGAAGGTATGGGACTGGATACAGAGTCATGGCAGCCAATCATGGGGTGAACAGTGGCCAAGGAGTGGGAAGGAAAGTGGCCATTGAGAGTAGTGGGCAGTGCCCATGGGGTGGGGTGGACGGCAGTGCCCATGGGGTGGATGGAAAGAGTGGTAGAAAGTAGCTGTGTGAGCTCTGTGGTCAGAGCTCCTCAGCTTTTGCTTTTGCCCCAGCATCTTAGCTACTTGGTTGTTCCTGGCTGTTAGTTGCATCCCTTGACCCCAGGCTGAGACCCAGGGAGGCCACCATGGCATAGCAGTGACCAGGCAGCTGCTGACCTCAAGGAAGGAGAGAGAGCAGCTCTTCTCCATCTAACCTGGAGACATGCACAGTGGGTCCCTGTGCACATGCTTGGGAAGCCCTGTGTGGACACAAGTACCTAAGGTCAAGTTTAATTTATAGGTCAAATACAGGAAGAGACTGATAACTCAGAACAATGACTCACCATATTCTTAAAGGCATTGCAGCTTATGTTTAATTCTGGAATCTTCCTTTAAATATTATTTTGACCAGGTTGACCTCTGGTAGCTAAAAAAAAAAAAAAAAAACCCATAAAGTAAAACCTCAGATAAGGGGTTATACCTCTCTAAGTTCCATTAGAAGTGCAAAAACAGGTACCACAGTGGCAGACAGAAAAACAGTGAAACTCAACTGTGGAGCTGGGCGCACTGCCCGCATGACCAAATGTGTGAGCCTGGAACCACTAAGAAAGAGGCAGAAATGCCGATGCCTGAGGAAGCAGCGTTGATCAAATCAACAGAAGGAGACTCTAAAATAAGTATAATTACTATCCTTAAAGAGATATGCGGTTATTGTATTCATGAGGCAAGAATGGGCTTTTATATAAAAGAACTAATTAGAGATTGTAGAGATTTAAAATAGACGGTCTAAGAAGCAGAGAGAGACATCTGAGGAGCAAATTAGTGAGCTGGAAGATCAGGCAGGTGCCACCCGAGGAATTCAGTGCAAAGGGCAGAAGGGGAAAGGTGGAGGGCTTGGACCAGCTCCAGAGGCCCTCATGTGGGTGGCAGCCATGCCTAAAGAAAGAGTGGTAAGGCAAAGAATGGAGAAAATGGCCAACTGTTCCAAGCCACAGGACAACCCTGTCTTCACAGCTGATGAACTCATTGCTGGGAAGAGCACAGAAAACAGGCCTGCACCACAGTAGCCCATGCTCGGATAATAATAGGACTAGGAGTCTGATACCCAGAACGAGAAAGCCCAAGAGAAGCTAAATGGGAGAAAGAGGAGAGGGCTGGGAGTGGAATATTGGCAAAGTGCTTGCCAAGCTAGCATAGATCCCAAGTCTGAGTCCCAGCACCCACATAAACAAACAAACAAACAAACAAACAGCGGGTACTATGGCAATTACCAACTTAACACTAGGAGGCAATACAGTAGGTCCTTGGGGCTCCCTGGCCAGCCAACCTCATCAAACTGACCAGCTCCAGGCTCAGGGGGAGGCCTTTCTCAAAACTGAGGTGAAGTTTAGAGTTGGAGAGGTGGCTCAACAGTCCACAGTTCCCAGGGCTCCTGTCAGCTGGCTCATAGCTCCAGGGAATTAGATGCCTCTGGCCTCTGTATGTGTGCATACCCACATGCAGACACGTGCACCTACACATAATTAAAAGTAATTAATAAATACTTTTAATAAATAAATATTTATAATTAAAATATATTTTAGTTAATAATTAATTAAAATTAATCTTTAAGAAGTAAATCTTTAAGAAAAACCAAAGTGCAGAGTGACTGAAGAGCTCTAACATTGACCTCTGACCTCCTCCTCCTCACTCCTATAAATATATACTTTATACACTGATAGACAAATACCTAGAGTTTGGATACAAGAGGAGATGCCCTGGCAGGGGAGAGACCCATACCAGCTTCTTCCTAGCAACTCCGAAAACCCAGCATTCTAGTTTTGGAAATACCAGCCTCAGTTAATTTACAATAGCCTCCTTTCTGATGAAACAAAAGGTCTAACACAAAAGAGACAAAGCCAAGGACAGAGAATGAGGGTAGGGGAGATAGTAAAAACCCAGGGGGATAGAGCTCCAAGCCTAAGCAGTCTTGCAGTGGCTGGAGGTGCAGTCTGTTGCTTTCCTTGTTTTCTGAAAGACTTTAATCGTAAGAAGCACACAGTGGACGATGTCGCAGATGCTCTTTTGCTCGCCATCTTTCAGTTGATGCTTATGTCTCTAATGATGTATCTGCGTCACAGAGTCAGGCAAACCTCATTTAGACTTCTGATATGCAATTGCTTTTCAAAGTCCCATATTACTAGGTTATGGAAATTGGCATAAAGCCCTAATTGCATTTTAAATGTTATGAATCTATTTATTTTTGTATGTGAGGTTGGTGACTGCCATGGTCTGTTTGTCGCGGTTGGAGAACGATTTGCAGGACTTAATTTTCTCCTTTCATCATGTGAGTCCTGGGTATCAAACTCAGGACATCAGGCCTCATGGCAAGTGCCTTTAATGGCTGAACCATCTCAACAGTGCAAAGCACTAAAATCTTTAAAAAGTGTTTATCTTGTATCTGTCATCCTGCTGAACTTATAATTTATCCCAGTAAATCTTCAGTATGTTCATTCAAATTTATCAAGTGGAATTTTCCACACTTCAGAGAGGGGCCTCTTCTGGGTCGATATTTGTGACTTTCGTCTCTGCCTCTGTCTTTCAGGTCTGTCATCCTCCTGTCTCCGGGAAGCTGTGGGGTGAGGATGCACAGCTCAGCTTGTTTTCATGTTTACTTCCGGCTGGATAGCATTTCACAGCTACGGGTTTGTGCCAACAGAAAGTGTCAACCTTGATAAACTGCTTCCTCAGCGTCCTTGAAGAATGGATGAAGGACTCTGGCTCTCAAGCAGCCTGAGTTCAAGACCCCTTCACCTTCCTATAACCCTTGAGAATGAGTGTGAAGAGTACTGTGGAGTCTTACCCACAGATGACGAAAGGCACCTAGATGAATATAATGGCTGCTCTCTGTTCAGGGCTGGCACCGGCATGCCAGTTAACAGCCACTAGAGTGACCCCAAGAAAAGTCTTGAACACATCCACACCCCTGAAATGTATGTACTTTGTAATCAGGGGTGTATCGTGCGGCTTTCTTAGCTCCATTTTCTTCCTTTTCTGGTAGTAAACATAACAATGCCTTATCTTAAAAAAGACATTGATTCAATATACATCAAGATAGCTTTAGCCTATTGGCTGTTCTGTGCCAGACCTACAAGAAGAATTTATATACTATTAACCTATTTTATAGACAAAGGAGCTGTGGCACAGACAAGTTCATTAACTTGTGCAAGATCACACAGTGAGGGAGACAGACAGAACCCAGGCTAGTTCCTTTGAGCCTCTGACCCTTGGCTCCCCCTTGGCAGTTTCTTCCACCTAATCGAGCATTGAACCTAATCTTAAAGTTCCAGAGGACTAAACCTCACAGGTTAATTTGTAAGAAGTCAATCAGCTGAGATCTAAGGAGAAATTGGAGTGTCTGCCTTCTATGTGTCACTGCCCTGCAGAGCTGGGTAACGTATGTCACCCAGGAAGTAGAGAGCATAGCATCCAGGATGCAGACCCCTGCAGTAGAAGGATGCAGCCAGCTCCTGTGCATGCAGGGCAAAGGAGAAAGGTTAAACTTCTGCTTTGCGTGCAGCTCTCAAGGTCTTAGATGAGTTGAAAGCTATCAGGCCAGCAAGGCGACTCAGCAGCTATGGGCTGCCAAGCTTGCTGACCTGGGTTTCATCCTAGAACCCACACAGTGGAAGGAAAGAATCAGTGTCCATGAGCTGTCCTCTGACCTCCACACGTGACCCAGACACGCACACAAGAGAAATAAATAAATAAATAAATAAATAAATAAATGTGATTTAAAAATTTTAAGGAAAGATAAATATAAAGATTCCACAAAGGCTGTCAGACATTCAGCCATAGCTGTCCTGGGCAGATAAGGAAGAAGAAGCAGTAAAGAACTTATTCTATCCCTAACAGGAAGGCTTCATGGTCAGAATATATCTGGGGTCAATATGGAGATAAGACATGAAGTGGAAACCCTGGGCAGAAAATGTGTGAGAAGGATTCCTAGTGTCACTAGATCCTAACAACGTGCAGATAGATGGTCCTGCCGGAAGCCAGGCTGGGAGTCCATCTCTGTGGAGGAGATGACCAGTCACTCAGACGAAAGAGGCTGCGGTGAGGCAGCAGGTGGCACAGGTGAGCAGTAATCCCAGGTGTGCATCTTGGGGAAGGAGGGATGGAGCCTCACCAGAACCACCTGGAATGCAGGTGAGGAACACGATTTAGGGAATTGCTGAGTTCTTTTCCCAGTAGGAACAGATAATCAAACAGATACCAGGGAAGACGACAGCCAAGCAGCAGAGGAAACAAAAGTAACGACCCATTCATTCAGACTGTGCAAGGCTGGATGCTGGCGTGGGTATTTATAAGGCCCTGGGTCCGTCCCTTTCTCCTCTTGGTCCTATCTAGTTACCCACCGCTGGGCCTTCTTGCTATTTCTCTTACAGAGTCTTCTGGGGGCATAGATCAGGGAGCCTGGCTTAGCTATCCTTGCTTACCTATGTTCCTCTAACTCTGCTTCACCCTGGAAGAGGGGGAAGAAGAGAGAGATGGACCCAATAGATAGGGTTTCTCTAGGAGGCTGTGAGAATTTCCTACCCCTTCCTTTCTTCCCTCTTACATCATAAGGGAGTCTGGAAGACACAGCAGCCTCAATGAAGCCCACAGTGCACCTGGACAATGGTGACTGTCTTAGGTAGGGATTCCATTGCTGTGAACAGACACCATGACTAAGGCTACTCTTATAAAGGGTACCATTTAATTGGGGCTGGCTTACAGGTTCAGAGGTTTAGTTCATAAACATCATGGCAGGAAGCATGGCAGAGTACAGGCAGACATGGTACTGGAGGAGCTGAGAGTTCTACATCTTCATGTAAAGGAAGCTAGGAGCTGTTCCAGGCAGCTAGGAGGAAGGTCTCAAAGCCCACCCGGACAGTGACACACTTCCTCCAACAAGGCCACACCTACTTTAACAGGCCATACCTCCTAATAATGCAATTCCCTGGACCAAACATATCCAAACTACCACAGTGACCATTTTTACTTTATCATCCAGGTGACCCACAGACACCTTTCTGAGAGATCCCCACCTCTCAGGACCTTCCTAACTCCCATCCTCAGGATCCATAAGCCAAGCACCATACAGACGCTGAGTGGAGTCCTCTGTGCCCATCGTTCCCCAAGTTCCCAAGGCCATTTACAGAGGGCTCCTCACTACACAAGAGAGGCTTGAGGCCAACAGACAGTCTGCCCTGAAGAGGTGTGATATACACTGGCCTCTGTGCAGTAGATTTCATCGTGTCACATCTACCCCAAGCCTCTCATCACAACAAAAGGAAAGCAAATGCAGAAGAGACTGGAACAGACAAGGAAAGGCGCTGCCGTGGACTGGGGAGAAGGCGGGAAGAAGGGACATAGCTCTCTCCTTGACCAAGAGAATTAGGGTAGGAGGCACTGACAGGCTCACTCATGGACCAGACCCACACCTCTAGAAGGTGCTGATGCTATGTCCAGGGGATGCTGCCCAGTAGTGGACAGGATGGAGGAAGGGCCAGCTTAGGGCTGAGCCTTTCTGACACATCCTAGGGTGGGAAAGAGGAAGCTGTAACTCCATCTGGACTAGTGTTCTTTGTGCTGATGTTCCTGAGATCTGCATGCTGCTGATTCAAGGCTCCGCATGCAGGTGTTCCAGGGCTCGGCTGTTTGCAGCTCCCCACCCCCAGCCTCCCGGGAACCAGAGCGTTGCCAAGGGAAAGAATGCAAAGCCCTTTTCTCCCAGGGGAGGAGGGGCAGCCTCTGGGTGTTTAAAGCCCACAGGGAGGGTAGCGACGAAGCCAGGGGCAGAGAAGGCCAGCCTGAGTCTTCTGCCCTCCAAACTTTCATGAGAGCCACCCAAGCCATTAGCCTGGAGTTGTCTCTTCTCCATCTCCAGCACAGCCCTCCTCAGCACTGAGGCTCCAGAGCCATCACTGGCAGCCAGAGCAGATCCCAAAAGGGAATATAGGAAAACTTCCTTGGCCTGCGGAGCACCTGTGTTGGTCAAACCCAGCGGAGCCAGCAAGCCTGAGGGTCCCTCCACCTCTGGCCCAGGAAGATGTTTGCAGTTCCATGCTGCATGAGGGGAAACTGAGGTCCAAAATAGGACCAAGTGAAGAGGCCCTATTAAGAAAGGGTGCACTCCAAGTCTGAGTCACCTGACTTCCCGGCAGCAGGGGCTTTGTCCTGCAGCTACTTGCTCTGATTGCAGCCGCAGGTCTGGCCATGAGCTTACAGGGAGCAGGGCAGGAGAACCCCTGCTTAGTCTACTTCCCAGCACCCAACACTGTACATGCGCATAGTAGATACTCACTCAATGTGTGAGTGAGTGGCCCTTTGACATGAGACATCCAGCTCAAATAGAACTAAGCCAACAATTATAGAAATGCCAACTTTAGCAGGAGCAGCGTGGGGGCTGGGGAGATGGCTCAGTGGATACAGTGAAGAAACATGAGGACCTGCTGAATTCGAACTCCAGCCACCACACAAGAGGCACACACAGTGCTCACACATTTGTAATAATTCCCATCTTGAGCAAGTAGAGACAGCTAAATCTGTCAGCTGGCACTGCCAGGCTGCCTGCCTGCTATGTGAGTGCCTAGCCAGTCCCCTGTCCTTTGCCAATCCCAAATGAAGCACCTCTAAGGCTAGTGGCCTCAGTGTGCCCAGGGGGAACTCTTGTCACTCACCACTGCTTGGCTGGGTGGCTGAAACCCAGACCCAAAGGTGCTTATTGGAGACAGTGCACATGACACACAGAGCCTCAGGTAAGCACTTTCTTTTGTATAGGTTTATAATGCATTCAGCAAATGGCCACAGAGGTGTCCTTAGTGTTCGGCCAGCCAGGGCAGAGGGGGGGAATGAGATCCCCAGAAGTGCTGGAGTATCATGAGACTCACAGACACTGGGTTAGATGGAACAGGGAGGCTGGACATGCCACTTGCTCTCCTGCTTTATGGTGGGTCACAGTGGGCGATGCTTCTATCTCTGCTTAGGGCACAGAGATTTCCCTCTTGCTGCCCCAGGCCACCTAGATGGAGGACTGTGACAGTCCCTGAAGCCAGAGCTTAGCAATGCACAGCTGCACCCTTTCATTCGGTAACCCTAGACAGAGCAGTGGGATTTGGGGTTCTTTCCTGCCTTCATTTCTCATGCTTCATCTGCCATGTTTCCATCCCATTGGTCCCTTTCCCCACCTTCTCCTCTTCCTCCTCCACATGCTGCCTCTTCTCACCCAATCCAGATTGTCAGCAGGTGTCAGACTGGTAGCAGTGATCGATTCTGACAGGAGAACAAGGAATAAGTCCAAGATTTCATTCTCTGTACTCAAGAGGGGTCCTGGAGGGGAGCAGGTCCTCGAGAGGCAGAGCTACCACAGGTGCTCTCTATGAAGCCTCCATCCCAAGAGAAAGACCTTGCCTTTCCCTGGAGAGCAAGAGCTTCCGTCGGTGTTGTCATTCTATTGTCAAGTCACTAGATCTGCATGTGTCAATCAGGACGGATTCTGTATCACGCTTTCATTAACCCCAGCATACACCTCCTCACAAGGTAATGCTAACAGGAGCAAGAAGGCAGAAGGCACAGGGGGTGCTTTAACTTGGGGTTTGCATAATTCAGCCAGTCTCTCAATTCCATGGCTGCTTCTTCTTCTTCTTCTTCTTCTTCTTCTTCTTCTTCTTCTTCTTCTTCTTCTTCTTCTTCTTCTTCTTCTTCTTCTTCTTCTTCTTCTTCTTCTTCTTCTTCTTCTTTTTCTTCTTCTTCTTTTCCTTCTTCTTCTTCTTTTTCTTCTTCTTCTTTTTCTTCTTCTTCTTCTTCTTCTTCTTCTTCTTCTTCTTCTTCTTCTTCTTCTTCTTCTTCTTCTTCTTCTTCTTCTTCTCCTCCTCCTCCTCCTCCTCCTCCTCTTCCTCCTCCTCCTTCTTCTGCATTATAGACTGAAGGTACCCCTCTGGGCTTAGGATATTGCCAGTTAGGACTTCAGAGACCAGTGGACCTTGCTGTTGTGACAGGTTCCTTGCTGTGAGGTTGTCAAAGAAGAGACTGACTTGCCTCTCACCACTGTCTACATAGTTAAGATCTAGAATAGCACATGAGAGATGCCCAGGTGTCACTAAACACTTCCCACTTAAAGGACCTCACCCTGTCAGGACCTTACCCTGTCAGGACCTCACCCTGTCAGTCAGGACCTCATCTCTCTGAGCTTTACTCACTTCCAGAATGCAGGGGTTCTTACTCTGGTCTCTTTGCATCCAGAGTGTGTGGCGAATGAATGAATGAATGAATGAATGAATGAATGAACAAGTGAATGAATCTGGATTGTTGGCTCCATTGCCTGGGGGAAGTGAAGGACTGATCAGGACCCTCCTGGTTAAGTTTTCTCTGGAGTGAAGCACCCTAAAGCCAGTGAAGGTGTGGGAACAATGAATCCCCTGCTGTTGGCTTCCCATGACATATCCACATCAAGATTTTCCAGTCTGTGACTCACATGAGGAACCCCAAGAGACCCGGGCTGATTGCCGTGTGTCACCTCCTCAGCTATCATCCCTCATGCTCTCTCACGAAGGAGTACATTGAGCTCACTGTCACAATGTTTTAGGATGTGGCAGCAATTAAAAGCCACCGCTGGTGCTTCCGGAGATGAGGTTTCTACTGGGAGCTACAGCAACAGATGCGCCCCACCTCCCCAGGCTTCACATGCCTGTGAGCACCCCACCTACCCACAGTGCCCCACCTCCCCGGGCTTCACATGCCTGTGTGCACCCCACCTACCCACAGCGCCCCACCTCCCCAGGCTTCACATGCCTGTGAGTACCCCACCTACCCACAGTCCCCGTTCTCTTGCACACTTGCCTCTTTTGTTCTCTTGTACACTTTTGTTTTCTTGGCCATCTTTCAAAATTGTGCAATCTATCAGGCCCTGATCTGAGACATGAGGGTAACAACACCACAAAAAATAACTACTGTTCAGATCTCTGGTTATTCTTCATTCTTTCATTCTCCGGATGGATTTGATCTGAGCAGACCACTTGGGGTTGGGTAGATTTGTGATTCTGCCACCTGACATGTTCAGTCAGACTTCTGAACCCCTCACTACAGTCTACAGCCTGAGAGCACCGATAAAAGATGCTCAACAATAGAAACGTTTATACCTGCCAACCAGCCAACACCACTCCTTTCAACACCTCCTGGGTGTTCTGGGCAGAAAGGGTCCCCACCAGCCTTCACTTCAGTATGTCTGGCATCTTAAGTTGGCTCATTCCCGAGGATTCCCCGAAAGAGACTTGGACATTGTTCCTGGCCTTGGCTCTGTAGAAGCCTCTTTCTTTTAGGAGAGCTTTGTTCTTCTGGTCTGCAGAATGACACTCCCAGTCATGAGCAGAAGCTGAGTGGGTGCCCTTCAAGCTAGAGGACCCACCACTGTCCAGCGGCCAGGCACCTGACAAAGGCAGTTTACAGATGGAAGTGTTTATGTGGGCTTATAGTTTGAGGGTCCGTCCCATCCTGGTGAAGAGGGTATGGTGGAGACACATTGTATCTATAGTCAGGAAGTAGAGAGGGATGAACGCTGGTACCCAGGTCATCTCTTCCTCTTATTCAGCCCAGGATTCTGATCCACAGGACGCTATTCTCACACTCAGTGTGCATTTTCCAATCTCAATTAACCTAATCTACAGTCTCTTTCCCAGACACACTTACAAGTTTGTCTCTTTAGTGATTCTAGGTCTTTCCATTGGGTTAATTGAAGATATTAACCCACTGTGATGTGTAGGTAGATCTGGGTGCACATAGTCCCCCCATGGTCACTTTTTTCTCCCACACCCCACCAGAAATTACACCCTGAGCTTGGATATTTGCAGAACACTGGAGAGAAGTTGGTGTCTCTGCCTCTGATGAAGGCTATCTATCAACCCTCATCCCTGAAGTTGCTCATATTCAAAGGTCCCACTATCATAGCATAAAAGACTGCTCTTACAAAAGCCGCATTTGCCCAGACTGGAAAGCAAAGCCTTGCTAACTGCCCTGCACGTTGCTGTGTGTTGGACAGTTTTCAACACCTCCACCATCTGTTGGCTGAGTTACATCCGCTAAACTGTATGTTGTAAAAAGATGGGGACAGGACTGAAGTTGCATGGCAACTGGAAAACCTGCTGAAGAGGAATGGCTAGTCCTGCCTCATAGCCTGCTGCCACCCAGCCTGGAGAACTGAATTCTAGAGGCTAGACTTCTTTTGTTTGTACTAGAACTTGTTGTTTCAAGAAACCTGATGGTATGTTGTTTCTATGAAGTCAGCTCCCTTTTCTGTTTTTACAAATGAGTCTAAAAAAATGAAATAAAGACATGCTTTCATACACAAAAAGCAAGCTGAGTGGTGACCACTGTACTGTTGTCCAAATGAAATCTGCTCTGTGCATTTCTCTGTCAGCTGTGTGGTTTGGGGAAAGTCACATTGACCTTCTGTAAATGTTTTGAAGCTAAGGTAAGGAAGGCTGGAGGGATGGCTCAGCAGATAATGCACTTGTGGAAGCACAGGGATCTGAGTCTGATTCCCAGCACCCACTAAGGGCTGGGTGTGGCGAGATGTGTCTGTAACTCCAGCTTTAGGGGAAAGCAGGAAGAGGAGGAGCCGGGTACTTGCCAGCTAGCCAGTTTAGCCAAAACAGAAAATTTCAGGAGAGACAGAAGAAGACAGCCAATGTTGTTGACCTCTGACCTCTATATGAAAGTACACTGGTACACATGTGTGCATACGCACAAGGTGTGTACTGCTGTGAGGCATTGAAGCCAGTCACAGTTTAAATGAGACAAATACCACTAAATAAAGTCACACCATCACAAGTACTGGGGAAGCATCTCTCCGCTCCACACAGGAAGGAGTAATAGCTCGGAGCCCAGGGTAAAAGGCCAAGCCACTTCTTGGGTGCTTGGCTGCTCAGACCATGGCTACCAGACTCTTCACTGTCTTGGAGCAGACGTGGATATGTGATGAAGTGGAAGTGTGGATAAGCTGCTGGCAAGGCAGGGTTTGATGGTGAGGCTTCTTTTTGAAAATTTTTGGCACACACTTGACAGCATCTAAGGATCTGAGACAATCACTAAAAGGCAAGTAAGTAGTCCTGATTGAGACTGAGTGGAAAGTCAGGACTGATGGTTGCAGAAGTTGATTGCCTGGCCAGCCTGTGGTTTCCTCTTGGCACTCTCCAGGACTCTCTGACCTCCCTGTATATAGAATCATCTGTATGGAGCCCGTTGTCCTATCTCCGAGTGGGACGTTGGCAAGAGTGAGAGATCTTGGGAGTCATCAAGTCCCAGCTCTGTTCTGCTGCCAAGGACTGTCGTTTGTTCTCACCTGCAAGACGGGTTCTGGCCGGCTCTCCCTGGCCTTTGCTGAGCTGGCTAAATGAGACAGTGTGTGCAAGTGTTTAGCACTGCGTCTGGAATGTGTTGCGCACATAACAATTGATGTTTACTGTGAGATAAGAGCCTGCTTGAAGCAGGCTCTGAGTACAGTTAATTAATGAATCAAGCACAGCCACCAGTCCCTGGAGAAATGAGGCAGGTGACAATTAATTACCCATCTCAAAAGGAGTAAAGATACTTAAAGGCGGGGTCAGCTTTTCCTGGTAGTTAAGTGGGATAAATGATGTTCCCAGTTTGTTATAAGGAGCAGCAAGAATATGATCATTGTTGAGGAGTTCAGTGAGGACCCTTAAGAAGGTAGTACCAGCAGGGAAGTGGGCAGAGTGAGTGTGTGTGTGTGTGTGTGTGTGTGTACGCACGTGTGTGCTCTCTCAGGTGTCTGGCTAAAGAACCTGCTTCCTTGGCCCCATGGCATATCTTGGAATGATTTGCTGGTCCTTCTATGCCCAACCAGTGGGCGAAGGGGAAAGAAACTCCACCAGCTCCCTAGCCCCTCAATCTGGGGTGACATATGTCCTCCCCACAAGGGCAGAGCTTCTTACAGAGCATCAAATCATTCCTGGCACAATCAAACATCCATACAGTACCCTTAGTGATCCAGAAAGTTTTCTCAGAGTGTGGTAGATTCTAACTCAAAGCCTCATTCAATACCTACTCCCCTTAGGTTGAGGTCTGCAGCCACAGCCCTCTCGGGAATATCTTCCAGGATGGGGCTTATCTTGGGGACATATTCCTCAAAAGGAAAGGCCAGAAATTTCTTCATCATTTCCAGCTCAAATCTGACTTCCTTTAACTTCCAACCACTGCCCTAATGCTGTACTTGGGGGTAAAGTAGCAGAGATGTGCTTTCCCAATGGCTAGAAACCTGAGTTAACCACAGGCCTCAGTCACCAACCAGCCCAGTGCAGACTGTACACTACACCGGACTGATCCAGAGAATAAAAGGAGCAAAGGCAAACATTTATCAAATACTTAGGGTTTGCTATGCCTGTGGACATCTTTGCCTTTCATCTTCAGATCAGCCTTAAAGGCCCTGCTGTCAGTTATCCCAGAAACAAGAAGGACCAGGGACCTGCTCCAAGGTTGTGCTTTCCACAGTCAGGTAAATCCCATCACCACAGAGATCAAAGCTCAAAGAGAAAGAAATAGGCTTGTGGAGATCACTGAGAACCCCCGCAGGGCGCGCACAACAGAGTGGGTCCCTAGACCTTGCATGTGAGCTCAGCCGCAGGGGGGAGGAGGGCGGACGCGGACCAGCGTCAGCACCAGGGACAGTTCCTCGCCTGCTCCCCGCAGCCGCCGCCAACGGCGCGCGCAGGGCTGCAGCGCGCACTCCTCAGCAGGCTAGCGCGCGCGCGCCCTCCCCTCCAGCGCGCGCCCCGCGCTCGGGACTAGGCTGGAGTCGCGCGTGCGGCTCGCAGAGAGGCAGCTGGGCGTCCAGAGCCGTGGCCGCAGAGCGCAGCTGGCAGGGAGTCTCTCCTGGCCACGCACTTGCCTCCTCTGGGGCCTCCAGGAGTCTCTTGGCGCTCACTTTGCCAGCCCGGCCCCAGCAGGCGCCACCGGCCTTGGCCTGGGCTGCATTTGCCGCTACTCGCTGTGCCCGGGACAGAGGGACGCCCGCCCCGTCACGTGTGTGCAAGTCCTCCGCCAGCCGGGGCAGCGTGGTTCCCATGGTTCAAGGTAAGGGCCAAGCGGGTGCGCAGGTCACAGTGTGAGAGCAAGCAACGCAGGCTGGGAAGCCCGGGCTCTGCGCCCACCTCGTCTACAGTACGTACTGCAGCCTGCCCCGGCCACCTTGCATCAGGTGCCCTGACCTATCTACACAGGTGCCTGTACAGCATCACCCATCAAATTGCTACCCTCCCTCCAAAAGCCTGAGATGGGCAGTGGGGTTCTAGGGGAGAGACTGAGGAACCCACAGACAGAAGAGAGGTTCTACTTCCCTCCAAGGGTGACTTGCCTGAGGGAAGGGGTATGGGGAGAGAAAGTTTGTCAGAAGAGACTGGATGGAAACCTGGCTACATGCATCCTTTCTTGCCTGGAGCTGAGATATTTGGTTTCAGGAGGTGAGGCTTGCCTCCCACCAGGTTGTTGCTGAATGCTTGCCCTGGGCTACTGCTGGCGTCCATTCTGTCCAGCCTGTGTGTGAAAGGCTTGAGGGTTCCATTTGACAGAAGAGGAAACAAAGGCTTACTAAAGTTGGTTTCTGATCCAAGGTCACGGTTAACAGGTGGTGGAACCTCTGTTGCCGCTTTCCCACATTGTTGGAAACCTCGTCTTAAATAGTGCGGGCAGGAGGGGCATGCCAGGCAGGCAGCTGTGTTTTTCCAGCCAAACACCAAAATCCCAAAAGCAGGTTCACATTCAGTGTCACATGGGTGCACATAGCTCTGCTGATGTGACTCCAGGGCAAGAAACCTAGGTGACAAGTCCCCAGACCTTTCTGCAGGGTTCCTTGCCCCTTCTGGGAAAGCTAGAGTTAAGGGGTCTTCAGGTAGTGCCAGGCCGCTCCCCTGTGGTCTTCTCCTCCCTGTGCTGGTCAAATTCTTGGTAGGGTTCAGGGACAGTTTCCACCTCCCAGAAGTTTATGGTTACAGAAAAGCCCATAGGCCCATCTTCTCACCTTCCTCTTCTTCAGATAGAATCGAGAGTGAAGAAGACTCCATGCCAAGGCTTTGAAGACTCAAGAACTGACAGCTCTGGCCAGTAGGAGGTGGTTGAGACTGTCCCTGACGCATGGGCTACAGGCTTGCTGAGTGCACACAACCTTGTGTGGCTTTGAGAAGCTCTTTTCACTCCTGAGGCCAGGGGCTAACTTCTGTCTTTTCTCTCCATCCCTTTCTTTGGTGGTCATGTGTAGTACATTTGCCTTATGCCATAGAAAAGATGGATAGAGTGGTCTTGTGCTGGAGTCTTTGTCCCTGTCACCTGAGCTCCTGTTAGACCGGTTGGTACTGACCCACTTACCAAGCCTGGAGATGCCTCCTGAAAGGTCTAGGGTCTGGGAGGAGGTACAACTTCCAAAATGGGTGCCTGGAATACCTGTTGGGGATGGGCAGCTGTAGAATATCACTGGCTCTCTGGTACAAGCCAGTGCCATGAGATGTGGAAGCCCAGGATGTGCTGTACCGTCTCTCCTGTAAGTGGGAGATATCCCCAGAGCCTCAGGCCTCTGCTGTGCCAGCACAGGTAGCATTAAAAAAGAACGTACAGAGATGGTGGGCACAGACTGAGGAGTCAAGACTTTGCCCACCTCTGCCCAGCTCTGCCCTTCTTCCTGGTGACCTTGGGTTGGTCCCTGTTCCTTTCTAAATCTCAGATCGAAGAAATGGTTTCACATGCCCTGGGGTTCCTCTCAGCACCCCCTATTCCTGTCCATCCCATCCTCTAACCATGTAGTCACCCAGGTTTTTTTTCCTTTGGGCTGGATCTAAGTGACTGAGTCTGGTGCTGGTTCTGAATGAGGCTTTACTGCTTAGAGACCTGAGCCTGCAGACCCAGCAATCCAATGAGGAAGGATGATAGAGCTCAAAGCAGAAATTTGTCACCTCACAGTCAATTATATTTGATCTAAACTCTCATGGATTGGGTGGAAGGCAGGGTGGCTGACCAGACTGTCCACTCTGCCCCCACCCTGCCACTACCCCCTCTTCCTCTTCACGCCCTGACCTGGGTGGCAGGAAAGCTGTGATTTCTATAGTGGGAATGTGGATTCAGGGCCCAGGTTTTTAGGCAGATCCCTCAGTAACCTCATCTACAAAAACAGGCGCTTCTGCCTTCCTGTGGGTGTTTGGTGGCACCTGTGCAGGCCTGGCCTGGAGCATCGTGAGGATGTAGTAGGGCAGGAATGGGCCTTCTTGTTACTACCCTACCTTGTCTACCTTGTTACTAGCCTTGCTGTGAGGTCCCTGCAGTCTCTGTGCCTCTGGATTCATCTAGGCTGGAGCTGCAGTACCTGCAAGCTCCTCTCCTTCTCTCCTCCAAAATCTCTCCATTCCCCCCAGGAATAGGGCTTCTGGAAGAGGCTTAAGTTGTTGAAGCCACCCCTGACCCAGTCCTCTGCCTTGTCTCCCTTGATGGGGGTTGCCCTAAAAGGCCCTGCTAGCCCAAGTCACAGGGATGCTGTGGCCAGAACCCCTAACTAATAGAAAGCAGGGCCTGGCATGTGAGCTCCTGATTTACACTACTAAGATATGACACAGGGACTTTGTCCCTAACTTCCAGGGGTCTTGTAAGGGAGGTGGCTGGAGATGGTCTGGGGTCAGATGCAGGCTGTAAGCTATGCTCTGTAAGTGGGCTTTATGCAAAAGTCTAAACCTTGGTGGACAATGGTCAGACCTGGCGTTAACATTGTGGGCTTTGACACAGAGCCTGACTGGAGAGGAAAGGCAAGGGGGCTCAGAAGAGCTTACCATGTCCATTTGGAACAGGATGTAGGCAGTGAGCAGATGCTACCCATTTGGCGTGCTGTGGTAGGTTGGAGTAGTTGTGAATGTGTACCAGGACTAAATAAACATCACTCCAACTGGCCTTCATTAGGATCTGGGATGAACTGTGTGAATGGGTGAGGAGTAGGGCTTTTCCTTCAGCACCAATGTAGCACCTGACTGTACATCCCACCCCAGTGGATGCTGCTGCTTTCTTCTGGGTCCTCCTAGCCCACCCAAAGGGGCATCTGTGGGAGTGGCTATAACCAGAGCAAGCCAGTCACCTGTGCTTGTGTCTAACTTCCCCAGTAATAGGACTGAGGAGACGGCTTGGTTGGTAAAGTGCTTGCCTTGGGAGCAGGAGGACATGAGTTTGATCTCTAGAACCCATGAGGGGGAGCCAGAACATCCAGGCATGGTGCGAATGCCTGTAATTCCAGGACTGAAGAGGTAGAGACAGGCAGAGAGCCTGGGGCTTGCTGGCCACCCAAGCCTGTTGGAAAAGGTCCATGCCAGTAAGAGACCATATCTCAAATACAAGGTAGATAGAGCCAGAGGAATGACACCGGATGTCCTCTGGAATGCACACATGCACACAAACATGCACATGCACTCGCTCACTCAGGCACCTGAAAGCACTTCTGTAGTGAGTTGGTTGGGATGAGGGCTGCGCTGCTATCTGGGAGTCCTAAGAGGATCAGATAGAGACCTGAGCAGTGGTTGGGGAGCAAGCCAGACTCCTGGGGTCACAGCCACATTCACCATCTCCATGGCTGCTGAGAGTGGCAGAGGCACAACCTTAGGGACTGTGTTTATGTCTAAAGTATGTGTCCCTAGTGAGGTTAACATCTTGTTCCCTGGGTTCTTTATCCATGCTGTATGTTGGTCCAACTTCCTAGAAGAGTCTTCATACTGCTGGGAACCTCCCATGGGGCTCACTTCCTGACCAAATCAGAAGATGGCCTCAGAGAGGACAAGGATGCCCTTGTCAAACAGGCGGAGTGTAGCTGGTCTGCCTACTGTGTAGGCTCTTCTGTTTTCCTACCCTTTATTCCCTCCCCCAACCTGTTTCACACCCTATCACTAGATAGGAGAGAAAGGATAGAGGGGAGAGACAGCAACAGACAGATACACACAGAGAGACAGAGAGACACAGAAAGACAGATCTCTGAATCTAATTTCTTTCTTGTTTCTTCTTTGTTTGTAGCAGGGCTTTGCTCTTTTGTGGATTCTTTTCCCACTCTTTATCCCATCCCTTCCAGTTTTCCCCTCTATCACTGGATAGGAGAGAAAGAAGGATAGAGAAGAGAGAGACAAAGAGATCCCTCAATCTAATTTCTTTCTCTTGTTTCTTCTTTGAGCACGACTGCTAACAAACCACATCCGACATCTCTGAATGGCCAACAGCCACCAGCCTCACCTTTAGGGGCCCTAGCATTTATATACCTTCTGAAAAGTTTCCCGAATTCCAAGCCTACACAATCACAGAAACTATCTGCTGCTGACACGCCATTTCTCTGCTAGAGCACAAGACAGGTTACAGTCAGCTGCTGGGACGCAACTGCATCTCCACACCTGGGAATATTGAAACATATTCTTATAAGATTTCTGAGACTTTTAAAGAGACCAGAATTCCAAATTTCCTACTACAGTGAAGCCCACAGTGGGCAAAGCCACCACCACCTGTGGCTCAGCTCTTACAATTAGCTCTAGGCTTCTGCAGGCTGCCCAGTGACAAAGTGGATCGTTGGGTATCCTCAGGATGCTCTGCCCGGTGGCTGGGCCTGCACCCAGGTCTGAGGAAGAGTCCTCTGTCTTTTGCTGTTTCTTGCTTTTGGCATTTGGTCTGTGGCCTAGGGACCCAGCAACTAACATCTCTGGAAGTGTGTGCTCTGGACCCCTAACCCGTGCCAGCCACCATGATAGGAATAGCCCCTGCTTGCACAAAGCACTCATTCGTGGTTTTGTCTTTTTTATGTTATGCATTCTGTATGCTTACCTAATATACATGCATCTCATAATGTATTCAAATATTTGTATTAAAGGAAATGTGTGTTTGCTGCAAAAGGAAAACCAATGCAGTGTTCCTTGGCTTGTTGCATGCAGAATACGAGCCCTCCAGTTCTTTGCTGTGGTCTCCATGCTCCCCTGCGACCACACTGGACTCAGTGTTCCTGTTCCCGAGTGTTCTGCCCTTGTTCTTTGACTTGACCCCAGGCCCCATCGTGGAATGGGCTTCAGGGCTTTTTGCTCTGTCACAAAGCCCTAGCTCCAGCCTGACTTCCTACCTAGTCTTTGCAGGGCAGCTGTTGACTCACAGATGTACCTAGTTGGGTTGGTGACAGGCCTGCCATCCACTGGTTCTGGCTGTTACAGACTTGCCTGAGGTGTAAGCCTTGAGTGGAAGGCCCCCGAGGCTGGCCGGGGGAGGAGAGAGTAGGAGGAGGCATGTGAACAGGATTAAACTGTAGTGTGGGAAGGAAGGTTCAGTGTGGTTAACAGCATGAGGCATGGAGGCAGGTACTCTAGCTTCTGTGGAAATCACCTCAGGCTGGAGCAGTAGGGTAAGCGTACTGAATGCAGTCAGAGCTGAGCCCACTGGGTGGGTATATAGTCAAGGGAGCTGTTGTTGCTTGGAGGCCAGACACTGCCGCCATCGATGGAGGCAAGGGAGGCCATCTACAAATGCTAGCTGGCAGTCAGTGGGCTCTTGAAATGCCCCTGATTTTTTTCTGAGGGAAAGAAAGCACTAGATGGGGCTAGTCCCGGGTGCCCCGTTGGCTTCTAACTATGTCTCAGTGGGTGTAGTTGGGGGTTCTCCTATGCTGTGGGTCTAAGCCAGGCCTAGCCAACCTCTCCCTCCTGGCGCTGGCCCATATGTGAGCCCCCCCATATCCCTGCCCAGTCATGTCACTTGCTGCTGGACCACCCACCATGCCTGGGAGTAGCCCCCTTACTGGTTGTTTGTTCTGTGGCCGCGGAGGAAAAGGCTATAGAGCTCTCCGGGACGGGGCAATGAGGAAAACACCAAGAGTGCCTTGCAACATGTGCCTGGGGCTCACCTTAAAATGTTTGAAATGTAATATTTATACTGTGTTTTCCAAATTGCTCCACTTGGGGTTGGCATACACAATCTCACTGGGAACATTCAGGAACTTTCCTAAGGCAAAATAAAGATGTTCCGTTTTCCAGTTTATAGGCAGACACTCAGTTAGGGTTACTTTTTTTTTCTGAGCCCATTCCAGAGCCCCACAGTTCAGGCTGGCTTACCCCCAAACTGGCACCATGCCCTCTATGTGTGAGAGGACTTGATCACATGTCCTTGGAGAGAAGATGAGGCGGGGGTGGTAGTCTGCCTCTTGCTCTAGAATGTGCTGCTTGTCTTTACGTGTGGTTGACGTTAGGACTGTTGGTGTTTACCTGTGTCTGGCGTTTGTTTGGTTAAAACATTCATTACGTGGGAAGCTCCACATAAACCCACGGACAGAGTTAAGGAATCCAACTGTCTGTGATTCTTACCTTCACGAGGCTTCCCACATGAGACACCCCCTAATTACAAAGCAGAACTCCATTGCAGAAGATTGCTTGGCGGTGGCGCAGTCTTGGGAAATCACTGTTGTGGTTGTTCATATTCCCTCTGGTCTGTGTTTTGCTTTCTCCTTGGGAGCTCCCATTTCATTGATCAGGAGATAGGGATAGGCAGAGGAAAAGAAGAGAGAAGGAGGCATGGAGAGAGAAGGGGTCTGCAGTCAGCCATACCCCTAGGAGTTATTTAGGGGCCTGTTGGTGAAAATCGCTCCGTTTTCCTGGCATATAAAGACAGATGTGGTGTCCCCTTCTGTCACAGGGGTGATCCTTGGCCCCTGCAGGAGCATGGTGGATTCTGGAGTCTCTGGGCCTAGATCAGGGAGAGAGGCTCCCGACCAGCACAAGCTGTACATGCGGTTGGGGTCTTCTTGGGGCTCATGTGGAGTGTTGCTAGGGAAGAAAGGCAGAGACTCAGCTTGGTGCTAGAGGCACCTTCCATCACTGCTGAGCAGGCTGGCTAATATCCATGGGATGCCTGGGACCCTGGACCCACTCTGTTCCTACCTCCTCCCTGAGTGTCAGCAATACAGCACAAACACACAGACACATTGGGTACACACACACACACACACACACACACACACACACACACACAAGTACGCATGCAGACTGCATGCACACAGCAGGCACTTGCAGAGGAATGCATGTGTGGAGTCCTGCAGAGACAAACATGCACACACAGACATGTACAACAGGGGCAAATGCAGACACCCACAAATACACAAGTGCACACAGACATTCATACAGTAGACACACAAAGAAACAAAAGAAAAAAACCCACAGGTACCCAGAGAGACATACACGGGGACACAGGCAGAAGCACAAATGCACACACAGATACACAGAGACATTCATATGGGGACCCAGTTAAGCATGCACACATGGAAGACATGCACACAGCAGAGACATACAGAGACACACATGAACACACAGAGAGACATTCACAGGTACATCCATGAAACACACATGTCATGCACACACAGATACACAAAAACATTCACATGAGGACAAACACAGACACATATGCAAACATATGCACGCATGACACATACATGTGCACACAGAAGACACACACTGAGACATGCACATGAAGACACACATGCACTCACATAACAGATACACAGGCATACACATACATACAACAAATATGCACACTGAAGTTATATAGCTCACTAGTAGATTGCCTGATTAACACGCAAGAGGCCGTGAGTTCTATCCAGCAATACAAGAAAACAGCACACATATAGAGATACACACGTGCGCATAGACGCATACCCAGTCTCACCCTGTGCCCTCTGCAGACACAGGACAGGAAGGAGCAGCCTCCCTTTGGAGACACTGTCTAGCTTCCATTATGCAGGCACACAATGCTGGCTTCTGGAAGATTCTATGCCTCCTGGGGGGCTGCTTTTACTTGGCTGTTTCAACAGCATGGCACCCTCATGTTCTCTGGCTGCTAACTGTTAGGGAAGCTTCATCAGGCTCTACCTTTTGGGTAACAAAGTGCCACTGGGCATTCTCTTAGTCACTTAACACTTGTTATATCTCGGCCTGAGTAGCAAGGCTGATAGCTCATGTATATGTCGGTCACTTATTGGCATAGCAAGTGTGTAACAAGCTAACCTGACATTTAGCAACAGAGCAGTAAGCAAAGCTCTTTTTGCTCACAGGCCTATGAGTAGCTGGGGCTGTTCCACTCATTATGGGTGTCCACTCTAGGTCCTCAGGTCTCTTCCATAACTCCAGTCTGTGAGCACATACTTCCCGAGCACACTGTCTGGATCCCAGGCGTGAATCATTCACACTTCGTTAAGACTTTGTCTAGAACTGGGACGTGATCCCACGTGCCCCTGTTTCATTGGTTAAGTCATATGACCAAGGCCAGGGTCACCAAGGCAAGACTCTGCTGTGCCCATGGTAGTACAAGGTCCACTGCAGGGCAGAAAGGGAGCTTGTCAGGTCTGTGCTTTCAGATAGTTCCTAAGAGTGGCCAAGTTCAAGCTCTCCTGATATGACAGTATGAGTAGGTCTGAGAGAGATCAAAGCTTGTGGCTGGCACCTGCTGTCTGGTCTGCCCCAGTTCTGCTGATCTGGAGAAGAGATGGGGAAGAAACAGGGAATAGGCCCCTTTCCCTCAGCTTCCCTCCAACCTGAGCAGAGGGAACGACTGTAGTAGTCACAGCTGGTAAAAACCAATGGCTGTGGGGTGGGGGTGGGGTGGGTGCACAATGACTCTGAACAGATACTGGGGAGAGAGCGGAGGTGGAGGAGTGAGGATCCCCTTGACCCATGCTGGCTCAGAACCTCTCCAGTACTGCAGATGTGTCCACATGGGAACGGAGACAAAGTCATGGGTCACATCGGAAGGAGATAGGAGGGAGGAGATGTGGAGAGGAGGCAGGTGAGGCATGTCCTTCCCAGCAGAGCCTGATTGTGTGTAAAAAGCAAGGGGAGAGAGCCAACACCCAGGCAGAGGCAGGGCGACCCTGCTGCTGCCACCGGACACAGAGCTTCAGGCACATTTGGAATGGTGGCTCGGGCCATTACACATACATAGTTCACGGCCCTGTGCTGAGAGGATGGCCAGGAGATGTGAAGGAGCTCCCCAAAGGTCCAGTCTGAGCTGAGACACTGGTGAGGCCTGCAGTGGTTCTGGGGAGATGAGGCGGCAGGTGAAAACAAGTAGTAGTGGGGACTTGATGCAGGTGAGGCCCTAAGGGACCGGAGTGGAGGAGAGTGTAGGTCCAGCTGCAAAGGGAGACAGTGGCCATGACCCTGAGCAGACACGGGGGATCTAGGTGAAAGGGAGGGAAGGGCCTGGGACACAGGTGGGCACCAGCCCTGCTGTTCACCAGAGTGGGATTCTGCTGGTTGGGAATCTCAGGGCACCCCTGTCTGATTAGCCTGAGGTGTGACCCCTCAAAGGACCTGAGGTTCGTGTCACCCCTGTGCCGTTTGCAGTGGCTTCAGTGCCCGTCCCCAGTACCCCACTCATGAAATAAGCCAGATTGGGACTCTTTGACCTGAGAACCTAGCCTAATTGCAGTGTGAAATATTAAAAACATTCCACGCTAGCACTGGCTATGCACTGGCCAGCCCCAGTGGACAGGCCGAGGCCGCATTCTTTCCTTTTTGCCACACACACCCTGTGCTTCCAAATTCCCGTGGCTGGCTGGGGTGCACCCTTGCACAACATGCTCTGCTCTGCCATTATACCTTTTTCTGGAACCTAGTTGAGTCGCTATGTGAAGGAAAACACCACACAATCTTAGTTTAGAATCAACAGGTAACACAATCGCTGGTTGCAGAACCTAGCATTCCTAATTTTACAAACTATTCTATGTTAGAAACATTCCAGTGGCTGATCCTGGCGATCCACCACTCGAACCAACAGCCTCTGGCTTCCTACATTTTGTCTGTCTCTTGCTTCCACTGGTCCAAAAGAGGCAGCTCCTTTCTCCTGCCTCCCTCTTGCTCTTCCCATCCCTGAGTCCCACCTCCTCACCCAGTGACTGGTCCCTTGTAATGTTTATTCATTGCAGAAAAATTGTACCACAGTTAGACTTTGAAGCATCTTTAAGCCCCTCCTGTTGTTAGCAGTCTGTTGAGCTTTTGGGATCTAGAGGATCAATGCCATACAAACTGGAAGCTATTTTTAAAAACATTTATTTATTTGTTTGTTTATTTATTTACTTATTATTCATTGAGAGAGAGGAAGAGAGAGAGAGGGAGAGAGGGAGAGAGAGGGAGAGAGAGGGAGAGAGAGGGAGGAGAGGGCGGGGGGGGGTTTGCTTGAGAGGGCCAAGGGACAACTTACAGAAATACTTTTCTGTTTCCATCACGTGGGTCCCAGGGATTGAACTCAGGCCATCAGCCCTGGCAGCAAGCACATTCACTCACCGAGCCATCTTGCTGGCACAAGAACATATCAAAATATACAAGTATTTAAGCTCCCAATAAGGTGAGCCTCTGCAATGTGTGGTACCCAGGAAACAATCACCTAGTGTCAGGAAAACAACCTGCAGAGGCGAGAATTCTGTAAGGAAAGACCAGAGCAGCTTTTAGCCCAAGCCCTCCAGAACTTTCCAGAGTTCCAGGAATGCCTTCCTAGGTAATGAGTTGTTTTTGTTTTTGTTTTTGTTTTTTTTTGGGGGGGGGTCTCATTGAAACTGGAACTCACTGGGCTGATTGTCCTGTAAGCCCCAGGGATCCTTCTGTCTCCATTTGCCCAGCACTGGAATTAAAGGCCGGAGCCATCACAAGCAGGTTTTACTCCTGTGCTAGGGATCAAATTCAGTTCTCATGCTTAGATGACAGGCTCTTTACCTGATCGAGGTTTGTCTCCCATCCCCAGAATGAACTTTACTGATGACCAGACCACCAAGCTCTGCCCGCCTTGGGCCTTTATGCCTGCCATGTTCTTTGTGGGATGCCCTTTCCTCCATCAACCCTGGGTCTTCTTCAGGGTTTGGCATCCTGCTTGCCCTCTCCTTGATCTCTTCTCCCCGATAGCACCCTCCTTTCATTCCATAGTATTAATATATGCTCACATTGCCCACAGCACTAAAACCACACAAGGGTGGTGTCTAAATTAGGGAGGAAAGAGTTTACTTGGCTTACACTTCACACTGTAGTGCATCAAGCTAGGACAGAAACTCAAACAGGGCAGGAATCTGGAGGTAGGAGCTGATGCCGAAGCCACGGAAGGATGCTGCCTACAGGCTTTCTTCCCATGGCTAGATCAGCCTGCTTTTCTTATAGAACCCAGGACTACCAGCCCAGGAATGGCACCACCCAGACCCAGAAAGGGCTAGGATACCCCCAATCAATCACTAATCAAGAAATGCCCTACAAATGGATCTTATGGAGACATTTTCTTAATTGAGGTTTTCTCCTTTCAGAGAACTCTAGCTTGTGTCAAGTTGACATAAAACTAGCCAGCATGAGGGGCCAAGGATCCAGGGCCATGATATGCTAGAATTTAGTGAGTATTTGCTGCCAAATTGTAGGTAGATGTCTGTGGCCTTAACACCCGGAAAGTGCCTGATCTCATTTGCATTGTGGGTAGATGATGTAGACAGTAATGATGCAGGGTTCCAGAGAGGTGAGCCAGGATGGGATTCGGGGAAGACTTGCTCCAGGAACTGTTTGACTGATGGCTTTGAATAGAGCTAGAGGAAGTTCAGGGCTGACCATCAAAGCCTCTAAGACAAGAAAAGGAAAAATGAAAAAGAAAAAGGTGAGAAAGATAAAGACTAGGGTTGTGGTTGGCAGGCTGGGGAATAAGCTCCTTCCTAAATGAATTCAAGGAGTCTTGGGGGATACTGAGGCTCCAAGCAGAACAGATTGTTCTGTTCTGGATGGAAAGGGAAGGTGACCACGGAGAGCCTAGGAACACAGATGTTTGGACCTAGAACCAACAGTTCTATGCTAAGAGACTGATGGGGATACCATAGAAGAAGGTGTGCGCCAGAGAAAGCCCAGGGGGCCATTTTGGAAAGTGTGAGCTGTAGCCTGTCAAGTGTGTGCTTATACAGAGAACATTTATCCCCACTCACCGACATGCAGACCTTATACACAGAGGACGTCCATCCTCACTGCCCAGCAGACCTTATACACAGAGGATGTCCAATCCCAATCACCCTGCAGACCTTATACACAGAGGACGTCCATCCTCACTCACCACCTAGCAGACCCCCCAGGAACTGAACACCCATCCTTAAGGAGTGGGAGGCCTGAGCTAGAGATGTTTCCAGCCTGCTCAACATCCCTGCTTCCTAGGCCTCAACAGGCAGGACTATGTCCTTGTTCATCAGCAGACACAAAATACAATCTAGTGTTCATCTCACAGTCTGCATGCCATATGGGGAGGGGTCACCTGAAGAGTACCATAACTGTCTTAAAACGAGAGGCTGAAACAGGAGTGGTGGCACATCCCTGTCATCACAACACTTTGGAGGATGAAGCGAGAGGATCCTGAGTTTGAGGCCAGCCTGGGCTGCATGGTTAGATCCTGCCACAGTAAACGACATAAGGTATCAGGACACAAGACCCTATGATAGGAGGGATGTCTAAGTTTCTGTTCAAGTCTTTCTGATATCCAGGCAGACATGAAGTCAAGTACTGTGAGGGGAAATTGATGTCAGAGGCCTGACGATGGGCTGCGTGGAGCACAAGACCCCTTGATGTGATAGGCGTGGCTAGTGCTCAGGCCTGGTGCACACCACGGGAGTGTGGCTTTGTGCAAGGCTGAAGGGACAGGTTTGCTTCCCAGCTGGGCTGCTTCCTGTGACAGTGTTCATTCCTTCGGCCAGCAATCACTCCCATCAACCCCCTAGTCTGGCTGAAGCTCGTTCCTTTCCCAAAGCCCTTCCGACTTACTGACTCAAATGGACTCAGCTCTCACTTGATGTATGTCTGTTCCTGCCCAGTGCCCCCACCCAGATCCAGGGTTGGACACAGTATCAAAGCAGAGACCTGTGACTATGCTCAATGGGCTATTGGGTCCTTATCTAGAGAAGCCCTGAGAACTGCTAGAGGCACCTCTGGGGTATGTGGGGGTGGGGGCAAACCAGCCCAGTCATGCTCCAGCCTCAGTGAGGGATACAGCAAAACTACAAGGAAAGACATGGCCAGGCCTTCCAGCTCAGAGGACGCTAGCCACTTGCATGTCCAAAACTGTCCTGTCCTGGATCAGAGGCAGCCAACCAGGCCTCAGAGGGACAGAATGGGGACCCAAGGAGTAAAACTTGCATTCTGAGAGCCCTATTGGGCCTGGCCTTGCCTTGGTGCTCTTGGGTTAGCATAGGGTCCTTAGAGTGTGGCTCCTGTGCTGCTGGCACCAGCACCCTCTCAGAGCTGGTAAAGTGTGTCTGGGAATTACGCAGAAGCCCCCAACATAGAACTATCTACTAGGATACGGAGCCTCAGGGGAATGTAGACATTTTATGATGGGATACTGGCTGGCAGTGTCTCCAGCAGGTAAAGCTCAGGAGGGAACAGGATAAAGTGAGCGAGCACTGGATGCGCCTTGTATCTTTTTCAGTTACTGCCCCACCCCAGCTACCCAAGACCTGAGCCTCCCAGAACGATGCCTGCCATGCAGTGAGCCTCAGTTATAAGTCAATGTGAAGCCTGCTATAGTGATAGATTGAAGGCCATAGGGCAGGGGAAAAACCAAGGTGTGCCAAACCTTCTGCTTCTTAAAACACTGGTGGTCTCACAGTGCTACCACTTGGCAGGGGCGTAGCAGCAGCTAATGCAGTGGTGCAGGATAGACGAGAGAGGGTGAGCTAATGCAGCGCTGCAGGGTATTCTAGAAACAGTGAACTACTGCAGTGGTGCAGGCTATCCTAGAAACAGTAAACTAATGCAATGCTGCAGGGTAGCCTCGGGACAGTGAGCTAGTGCAGTGCTGCAGGGTAGCCTAGAGACAGTGAGCTAGTGCAGTGCTGCAGGGTAGCCTAGTGACAGTGAGCTAGTGCAGTGCTGCAGGGTAGCCTAGAGACAGTGAGCTAGTGCAGTGCTGCAGGGTATCCTAGAGACAGTGAGCTAGTGCAGTGCTGCAGGGTATCCTAGAGACAGTGAGCTAATGCAGCGCTGCAGGGTATCCTAGAGACAGTGAGCTAGTGCAGTGTTGCAGGGTATCCTAGAGACAGTGAGCTAACACAGTGGAACAGGGTAGCCTAGAGAGAGTGTTGTAGCAGGGAGAGAGTGCTAGGCCTTTGAGAATAGCCCAGAATGTTCTAGTCTTGGCCTAACACTTTTTTCAGGGCTTTGCATGGATGCTGGGGGAGCCTGGAGCTAATGCAGAGCAGTGAGACCCAGAGCCTAGACCCAGAGTGCCCTCCAATGTCTTGGCACATTCATTTGTTGAAAGGCTCAGTGTGTGTGTGTGTGTGTGTGTGTGTGTGTGTGTCTGTCTGTCTGTGTATGTGTCTGTGTGTGTGTCTGTGTCTGTGCGACTGTATGTGTGTGTGTGTATGTCTCTGTGTCTGTGTGTGTCTGTATGTATGTCTGTGTATGTGTCTGTGCGAGTGTGTGTGTCTGTGTGTGTGTCTGTGTATGTCTGTGCGACTGTGTGTGCGACTGTGTGTGTGTGTGTGTGTGTGTGAGTGTCCAGTGGCTCTCTCAGTCCTCTTCCACACATGATCTGTCAGCAACATTGCACTCAGGGTGTTTCACAGAGGGATCCTCAGCGCAGTTTATAGTTCCTGGTTGGGTTCAGAGTTCTGAACAGCTGCCAGCTGGGATTTGGATCCAGGACTGTTAGGCAGAGATGGCAGGGGCCTGGTAAATGCAATGTGAGTGGGTGTGGCTGGTCAAGCAAGCGGAGAGGGGCCTGTAGACATGGTCACCATCTGCCTATCTCAGGCGAGGTCGGGAGAAGACTAACAGGATGGGTGCCCATCCACCTTGCACTCAACTGGTCTCCCTTCCCCTGCCCATCAAGTTGATAGCTTCCCTTTCCACAACCAGCATATAGAGGAGCCAGCCCTGCAGGCTTCACACCTTTGAGCCCTTAAGGTGCATCAGCAGGGGCCTCCAAGCCTCTCTTCAGCTCAGCGGGGACTTGAATTTGAGGCACCTGGACTTGGCCCCGCCCACCCTGCTCGCAGCTTCTTTTGCTGCTCTTTGTGAAGATGTTCCAGCCATGCATAACAGGCTGTGAGGGTTAAGAGAGTGTTGCGTGGTTAATTGATGGGGTGATAATGGCACCACACACCTCTCTGACCATATTCCAGGCCCTGAACTGGAACCAAGAGTTATGCTGAACTCGTCAGAGAGGAAGTTTCAAATTATTAAAAAAACAAAAACAAAACAAAAAACGAGCAGAAAGCCAACAGCAGCCAAAAGGCTTTTGAAACCTGACCACTGCACTTTGTTACCTGTAAGAGGAAGAAGGGAGTCCTCAGAAAGGCACTGACTGGAAACAGGCAGGGGGGGAGGGGCTACAGGAAGTAGACCCCCTCCTCATCAGCACACACTGGTGCTTTCTCCCACCAACCCAGTCCACACAACTGCATTCCGATACAGCCCCCCACTGAATGCTACAGTACTGACCCCTTGTGGCCGGAGGACTGACAACAGGTAGGAAGCCAGTTCGTCTTTCCTGGGGTGGGTGGGGTTGGTGATCAGGGAACCTATGTCCTCACACCTTAGGCAGCTGGGCCTGGGGATGAGAGAAGACGTCAGCTCTGGGTAGCATGCTCACCCTCGCTCACCCCTGTTTCTGCTGTGTGACTATGTGTGCTTCTCTTTCCAATACTGACCTGTGCTATTTCCTGTGTGAAGAATAATAACAGGCCTGCTGGGATGCCCTAGGGACTGAAGGAAGAGGTGGAGGCTGTCACATCTGTCCTGGGGCAGAGACTAACTACGGGGTGTGTGCTTACTGTTTTGAAGAGGCACTGGGAGCAGAGCCAGGGTATTTGAGTTGAGGTGGTGACCTGTGAAGATTTGGGTTTGGGAAGCCCAGTGGAGAGTTTGATAGCAAGGTTAGAGACCCAGCTTGAGTGATCCCAGCTCCTCCCTTGGATGTTTCTGGTTTCCTCCTGTTGGAGAGTAGCTATCTCAACTTGGTTAGAGTAGGTTGGCTGTTGAAGGGCCGGCTACAAAGATGGAAACCAAGTGTGCACATAATCCTTGACGGGTGTGTGACTATTTCAGAGGGCATGGGAAGGGTAGACCTCTGAGCAGCAGATGAGTTCAGCTCCCAGAAGTCTGTCTATGGTAGTTTGAAGGAAAATGGCCCCATAGGCTCCTAGGGACTGGCATTATTAGGAGGTGTGGCATTGTTGGACGAAGTGTGTCACTGGGGGTGGGCTTTGAGGTTTCAGAAGCTCAAGCCAGGCCCAGTGGCTGTGTCTTCCTGCTGCCTACAGATCCAGATGTAGAACTCTCAGCCACTCCTCCAGCACCACATCTGCCTGCCTGCCACCATGCTTCCCACCATGATGGTAATGGACTAAACCTCTGAACTGTAAGCCAGCCCCAGTGGTAGGTCCTTCATAAGAGTTTGCCTTGGTGATGGTATCTCTTCACCACAATAGAACATTGGCTAATGTCCCTTACCTTGCTGCCATCTGCGTTCCCTCCTAGCCCACTGAGCCCAGAAGAAGCTCACCCCTCACTGAAGCAAAGCCCCTTCTTTAGTGGGGCAGAGCCACGCCCTGTCTACACAGGAGGCAATAAGCTATACCTTCCTATGCCACTTAGCACAGGCCCTGAACCTCACTTGTGGACACAGCCCACACAGGCCCCCTCAGCCTGAGGCCACAGCTCCAGGCCTGATTGACAATGGTGTTCACTTTTCTATCAGGTTCTTCAGTCCCAGGAGGGGAATTCTGGCTTTTTCCCTGATTGTGTGCAATAAGAGATCAGATAAGGATAGGTTCAAGGTGGATCCTGTCTGTCACCTTTCTTTGCTTTTTATGTACTCATGCATGTGTCTGTGTGTCTATCTCTGTGTGTCTGTGTGTCTGTCTATCTCTGTGTATCTGTGTGTGTGTGTGTGTGTATGTCTTGTGTTTCTGTGTGTGTCTTGTATGTATTACTGTGTATCTGCCTTTGTCTCTCTGTCTCTGTGTGTGTCTGTGTGTCTGTGTCTCTCTGTGTGTCTATGTGTCTGTCTTTCTCTGTGTGTCTGTATGTAATTAATACCATGTCTTCCTCTACTGTTTCCCATTATTTTTAATAATTTTCTATTATTTCTTGAGACATCAACTCTCATTGAATCTTCGGTTTGCTGATTTTACTGACTATCTGGCTAATTACCTCCCTCGTACTGGGGTTCTAGACCAAGCCACCACACAGGCTTCTAGGTGAGCACTGGAGACCAGACTCTGCTCCTCATGCTTATACAGTAAGCACTTTACAGCAAGTGCTTTTCCTCCTGAGCTGTCTTCCCAGCCCCCACTTCCCCTCTTGCTCTCCCCCACCTTCCATGTGTTCTCTCCAACTCTCTGTACCTCAGGGAGACCCAAGAAAGGCCATACAGTCCCCAGTCTAGGAAACTGAGTTCTAGATCAGGCAGAGGCTGATGATAAAAAAAAAAAATCTGCTGCCTCTTGGAGTAAACCCACCAAAACAGGGCCCAACAGGCTCCAGCCATGTTCATAAGGCCAGCAATCATTCACACACCCAAGGAGCCAGCTTCAGCCCTCAGCTGGCAGCTTCATCCCCTCTGTACCCTGCCTATCCTCTACCCCTCCAATCTCTTTATCCCCATCCCCAAGCCTGGGTCCTTTACTATGGCTCTGGGGTGGGAAGTTGGTTCTCTGGGGTTCAGGCAGAATGGAGACTCTTGTCAGAGTATGAAGCAACCCCAACTGGGGAGGGATCTCAAGAAGTGGAAAAACCCAGTCCCACACCCGTTTCCTGCTTCCTTATCAGCCTGGGCTTCTTCTCTAGGATGTGCTCTCACCCTGGAGAAGCCTGGTTTCTTCTCTGCTCCTGTCTTCACTCCCACCCTCATGGCTCTGCTGCCCAGCTCTGAGCCACACTCGTGTGGATGGCGAAAGGACTTTTTAATTCTCTGTAGGTGAGACACTTTGGCTTTGGGTGGTCGGAGCTGATCAAGCATGCAGTCTTCCGGAGTGGACTCCACAAGGCTTTGAACTGCAAGACGGCTCCTCTAGCCACACAGTCTCAGTCCACTGGGTGTAGGCATCTCTCTTCGCTCAGTCCACTGGGTATTGGCATCTCTCTTCACTCAGTAGGTGGTTTCACTTTCCAGGCTTCTTTATTCCTATAGAATATGGGTCAGGTTATCTCTGCAAGGAGATTTCAGAAGGCCTGGGGTGCATCTGCTGACTGGTTCCCTCAGCTACCAGGAGAAGTTATCCACCTAGGGGGAGCTCTAGAGTGAGATGGGCTGGCTCACCAGACATGGCTAGGTTCAGTGATCTGGGTTGACCGAGTTTTCGGCTGGGGTCTGAAAAGATATTCCACCTATGACACCCTGGAGAAGGCTGGTAGAATGTATGGGTCCCTATGTTCCTTCTGGGGGACACTTCCAAGAGTGCAAGCCACCAACCAGGCAAGCTCAGGGCATATGTGTATCTTGCACCAACATCTTCCTAACCAACCCTAGGTCTAGGTGCATTAGTCTCCTCGTTGTGGGAATTTTATGGGGTCCTCTATAGATTATGAACCCCTGGGAGCCTTCCTGGGTCCTCAGGACCCTGGTGGAGCTGAGAGGGGAGGGGGACACATCCAACCCTGCTGGCAGTTGCCCTCCAGCCAGCTGCCCCCTGTTGGCCCTCCCTTGTGGTGGGCTCTGGTTAGTGTCTCTGAGACCAACCCAGCCACACAGAGTTGCTGAACACTTTCCCATCTATTTATTATTGAACGAACGCAGGAATCTGGGAGCCCGCAGAGCGTGAAATTGGGAACAAATGCAGAGGAGGTCTAGACAGGAACCCCGTAGGCTGCTCTTTGCTCGCTCAGGACCGCAGGGCCCTTGGGCTTCCAGGTAGCAGAAATACTTTTAACCAGACAAGTGTTTGGGGGAGGGAACGGGTTCTGAGTCCCCAAAGCTCTTGCCCAGACTCTGGCAAGGAAAAGAGGCTGTGAAGCAGCCAGCCTGGATTCCCAGACAGAGCCAACCCTCTCTATCCTGGCCTCAGTTTCTCCATCTGGAGTTAAGCAGTAGTAGTACCTCACAGGGTTGGAAGAGACCCTCATTAAACTAGCAAGTTTCAGGATCTCCTGCTGCACCACCATAGCCCGGGCAGCTGGGTTTGCTAGGCTCACAATTCTGGTGCCCTGTGGTACTGGAAGTCCCTGGGCACAGGGTTTTTCCCTGCCTCCAGAGCACTGGCCTTCACAAAATCTTTCTATGTGCCCTGTACCCTGTGAGGCCCTGGCAGGACCTGAAGTAGGGTGCAAGTCTTCTGAGGCTAGAAAGAAAAGAGGGCACAGTGGGGAGAGCAGAGAAAGGAGAGGGTTAACCACAGGATGCACAGTCCAGATGGCAGCTACGTGGGGGGTTCCTGCCAGAGGCGGAGCTCACTGGAGGAGGCAGGTGGAGGCGTCTGGTTCTGCTGCCAGGTGTTTCCTGCCTTGTTCCCCCCCACCCCAAGACGCTTGGGCCTCTAAAGGGGAGACAACGGGAGCTTGTAACATGGCCATTCTCCAGGCTGGCTGCCTAGACATGGGTTAAGGGAAACACACTGTCACTCACCAGAACACTGCCCCACACCCCATCCCCAGCACACATTTAGATGCCAAAAATGGGTGGAGGGTCCACAGAGTGGCTGCATCTTCCACTTTGCACTTGGAGAAATAGAGATGGGGACTGAGAGCTCCTGTTTATAAGGCTGTAAACCCATTTATGGTCCCCGGGGGGTAATTAACAGTTCAGCAAGAGCCTTGCCAAATTGCCTTGGCTGGCATGAGAAGACTGCAGAATTGCCTTAGGGTTGCAGACAGGCTGTAGGGTGGTCTCTGCCAGGTTGTCCTGGGTCCTTCAGCCTCTTTCTACTGCTTCCCTCAAGGACCAGTTTAGCAGCGTGCTCCAGAAAGCTTCCCAGCCCCTTCTCCCTGAGCCCCACAGCATTCTGTTTCTCATGGGTACTCAGGTTAGCTTTTCTCTGAACCTGTTGGGAAGATCTCCCCTAGCAAGGACAAATGAACCAGAATCCCTTTCTCTGCTACCTTGGCTCAGTGTGGGACACTGTTTTCTTCTCCCCCCACCCTCAGCACTTACTGGGAATTCCTTGTTCATGGGGAATAATTGCAATCCCCGATCCCCACGAATGGGGTTCAATGGGTTACCAGCGCCTGCCAGCATAGGGTAGGCACACACTGAGCCAGTCAGTGTAGCGTATGCAGTCCTGGACATCTAAGGGCATCACAGCCCTGTTATTGCTCTATCTCGGGTGGCTGAATGCCACTTGTCCCTCTAAGAAGTTGGGGGATGCTGACCGCTCAGGGGTGGGGGGGTCATGTAACTAGTTAGCATGCCAGACAAATCGTTCCACCCACTAAGAAGGGCCATGCACCTGGACCTCATGGATGAAAACATGACTCTTTAAATCACCAAGACCCCTTGCAGGTTGGTTTAAAAAAAAAATCCAACAACGTGGAGTAGATGGAAGGATAAGCTATACTGAATCCGCATTGCAGATGAGGGAGCTGGGGCCCAGGAAGAGGCCTCTAACCTGAGCTGGGGGTGTGTGCATGTGGAGGTGGTGGCTGTGAAAAGTACTAGCCCTTGAGAGGAAGTATAGGGAAGAACCCAAGAACATCAGGGTGAGGTGGAAGGAAGTGAGCTCCAGTCCTCCCATTGATGAGAAGCATGCCACATGGTTCCTTTGGTGTTTTTCAAATACATGGTACACACTGAAGAAATTCAGAAAGGCTTTCTGGATTAAGCAAACATATGTTCAGCTCTGATGGCAGTGGAAGTATGGGAAAAGGGTATCCCTGAGGGAAGGCAGGAGGCTAGAGCCAAGGGAAGCCTGGTCACCCCCAAGACAGTTGGTAGTTAACTAGAGATGATGTCAGGCTGGATCTGAGCAGAGCTGCCAGTGGCCTGTACGGCTGTTCTGGGCCAGCCCTGGGACCTGGCGCCCATTGCGGGTGTGTATGTATCTGCAAAGCGATGCTGAGACGCTCCAGCTGGATGGCCCGGGTGTTGGAGCAGTGGCTGCTGACAGCCCTGGGCACCTGGCCTGAGCTGGCACCCTTCCCATCATGCCGCCAGGCTGCCTGCTGCTGGAGAGGACCCAGGCCCCAAGGAGCAACAAAAAGCAGCCTGGGTCTGAGGGCCAAGTGAGGGCTGTGTGTCTCTCAGGCCTGGGAGAGGCTCTACTGTGAGTGTGGCCAGATCCTTGGAGACCCGATTCATGCCTATCACATGATATCAGCCTGCCCCTCCCAGAATCCTCAGTGTTTCTCAAATCTTCCTAGGGAGGAAACTGAGGCGTTTGGGCCTGTTCGGTGACTGACTGGAGAAGGACAAGGCTGGCATTCAGGTCTGTTTGTGCACGTTGTATAGACCACTTCTTTCCCTGTCCTGAGAAGGCCCCCCTGCCCTGCCATGCCTCTTGTGAGCTCTCTCCTTCCCCCAGCCCCAGCCCTGCATCCATGAGGGCAGCTTGACTGGGGCATATGCTGTTGGTAGAATCCAGCCCTAGTCCCTGTGGCTGTCAGTGAGTCTGCATATGAGCCCCAGGGGAGAGTCATTGCAGGACATTGAATCTTGACCTTAAGGGCATTCAAGTCCAACTTGCTAGCCACTTCTCTCCTCTTTGGCTTCTCTGAGTGCAACAAGTTCACACCAGTATTTGGCTATCTATAGTCATCTGCCCTGGGTGTGAACAGGAGAAACCCACTTAAAGTGGTGTCGTTACAGTCTCAGAGGGTCCTGGAGACGTCATTAGGACATCTCCACATCTGTGTCTGTTTCTCCCTCTGCAGCTCCCTCTGACTCTCTACACGTTTAACTGAGAGTGCCAGGCCTTGCCACATGTGTCTTCACACATGCCACTGAGCAGGGAGCCAGAGGTCTCCTAATTCCCTCCTAATTCCCAGGAGAGAAGCTTTCCAACCCTAGGGTCTGTGTCCACCTCAAGCCCATTTATACCCCTGTTATAATGAAAGGACAAACAAGAAGAGCATAAGTGCAGCCACTGGAACCTCTTGGCTGGCTCAGAGGCAGAGCCCAGAGGGGAGAGCCAGGGCAAGGCTGGGCTGTACCCCAAACTGTCTGCTACAGACTTGTCTGCTGCCGTGCGTGTTCCCATGAGGGTGCTGGACGATTTAGGGCATTAGTACAGAGGAGATTTAAGGCTCAGCAGTCATGGGTGCAGCAGAGGACACATTATTGCACTGAGGAGCACCAGAGACCCTACACATTCCTGAGCACATCCGTAGATCCGGCTCTAACCTGACCCTGAGCCATTGTCTTGATGGGATTGGTGTAGAACAGGCCACTTTCCCCTTCCCAGGCTGTGGTTTGTACATCATCATCACAAGTGGGCAGCCATGGGGGCCCATGCCATCTCAGAGAGAGGGGTCTGTCTGACAAGCAGGTGGGATGACAGGAACGAAGGCAGCCTCTGTGCATGAGAGAGCCTGGATACTCCTCCTCCTTCCTCCTATGACCACCAGGGCCCTGGCCCTGCTCTTATCTCTTTCAACGGTAAGATACCACGGTGTGCTAGGCTGACACATGCAGAACAGTTTCACCTTAGTTAGGACACTGTTTGCTTTGGTATATACCTCCCAGGTGGACCCTCCTCAGTCCTCTTCCTAGAGAATCTGGGTTTCAGTACCTACCTTACCCTTCCCAGCTTCTATGACCACTGAGAAAAGCTTTCTGGGATCTCTTCAGTGACCCCAGAAAAATCAATGTTTCTTGCACTCCAACAGAGGGCTGAGAGCAGAGCAGTCGATTCTAGTGGCCCCAATGACTGCTTGGGTTCACCCTACTGTTAGAAACATGCCGTTTACCTGGACAGTCCTGCAGCCACCTCCGCTGGATGCCTGCAGCCACCTCCATTGCATGTCTGATCCCAGCCCCTTCTCAGCAAGGCCAGCTGGCCCCGGCCTCTGGAGAGGCCGAGGGGGGCAGAGCTATCAGGCAGCATGCCCTGGAATGTGTAGGGTCCCTGGGGCTCCTTCTCTGTCTGTCTCTCCAACATGTCTGCACCCCATTGCCTCACACTTTGGGGCTGTCTGGTCCTGCCTGTCATCTGTCCATCCATCTGTCTTCTGAGATCTGGATTCCAGTCCCAGCCTTGCATCAAAGCATGACCTGGGCAAGACTCTCCCTGACAGTGCATGTCCGTGTCTCTCCCACCTGTACTCAGGCCATCTGACCCTCCCAAGTCAAACTGTAAAGTGTGTAGGAACACCTCACATAGACTCTCCCCACCTAGACCTGGAGAGTCAGAAGCAAAACACGGGTCTGTAAGTTACCCTCATGCACGCCTGGAAGAGGATTCCTCAATCTAAATCCCAGCAAGTCTTTGGGCAGGTTTAGCAGAGATTTAGAAACAGATGCACCACAGGGCATTTCCTTGCAGGTTTCTGTAACAGTAAAAGGTGGATAATTGGGTCTGTAGGGTCCAGTGGGCTGAGCTTGGGTTCTTCAGCCTAAAGGAGCATGACCTGGGCGTGAGCATTCAGAGAAGCTCCACAGTGAATCCAGAGGGCTCCCTAAGACCATCACTGCAGTATGGGGCTAGACCCCGCTGCATGAAGCAAAGGAAGGCACAACATGTCTTAACAGCAGCTTTGAAAAGAGAAGAGGAAAGTGTTAGTGTGTGTGTACCTGCATGTGTGTGCCTAGGACAAGACTGTGGAAGGGGAAAAGCAGAGCTAAGACAGATTGTTGCTTCCAGGGCAGAGGGAGGAAGGAAGGAAGGAAGGAAGGAAGGAAGGAAGGAAGGGAGGGAGGGAGGGAAGGAGGGAGGGAGGGAGGGAGGGAGGGAGAGAGAGGGAGAGAGAGAGGACACGCTTCAAATGCACCTGGATTTGTGTTGTGGTCTGTAGGACCAATCACTTTCTATAATTGAAAAGCAATTTTTAATTAATTTTTAGGCTAAAAACAAATGAGAAGAGAATAAACCTGAGTGTGGAGTCGGTGGGGGCCACTGTTAAGAATTACTTGTGGGGACTCTGAAAATCTTTGGATTCGACTCTATCCCCATGGGAGCAAACACAGGCGACCTTTCAGGAGGCTTCAGTGGGGAACCTAACATTGCCATTTAAAAACTGCTACAGATATAAGGGGTAGAGCAAGTAAATTTAGGTTATTAAAAGAGAAGTAAAGATTGAATTTTAATGAATAAAAACTCAAACCAAGAAACAGAATCCCAGAGTTTAAATGTAAATACTCATGGTTTAGGTCCTCACTTATGAAAACATACAGTGTGTTGGCAGGAGACGCCTGCTGCAGTCTCAGCACCTGGTCAGGAGGGTCAGGAGGCTTGGGGTCGGAGGCTGTGTCTCAAAACCACTGAGGGTCAGTGGGTAAGAGCTGGGCTTAGGATCTCCAGCCCCCGTGTAAAGTGCTGGCGGCATGGCCCCGCATCTGTAGCCTTGGCACTGAGCTGGAGACAGGAGGTCACCATGTCTTGGTCCCCAGCCTAGAAAATAAATAGTGAGCTCCAGGTTCAGTGAGCAACCCGGTCTCAAGGGAATGAGGCAAGCACACAAATTAATTAAGGAGTTCATTTTTAATAAAAGACCCCAGACTCTGGTTGCTTCGAACACTGAGATGGTGAGTACTGTCCAGGAAAACTCCACCAAGGGCCCATGAGGTCCCCAGGATGGCACAGCAGTAACCACAGAGAGGTCTCCAAACCTACAGTCCCCCTCAGACAATGGGAAAACTGACTTCAGTCGATAGAAACCCATCCAACGGTCAGCCATTCTGCAGTGAGCCTGGGGAGCAAGGCCCCCTCTAGGAGGTGATGGGGTAAGAACTAGGCAGGCATGAAGCTTTGTAATTACCAGCTCGGCAAGCTCCTTTACCTTTATCCAGAAGAACCCGAGTAAATAGCGTGAGAGAAATGAACCTTAGCGTGAGATGGCTGGTGTGTGTTTGCTGTGATATTGCTGGAAGAGTGGTAGCTGGGAGGGAAATCCCATGACGAAAGAACCAGGCCGTCAATGCAATGTCACAAGAAGGGGAACCGGTGTCAGGCATCTCCTGATGCGTCAGGAGGCCAGCTTAGAGTTCCAAGTGGCAGTGAAGGACCTCTTAACTACCACAGGAAGAAATAGGCTATCTCTAATACATAGGAAGTCCTGTGAGGTGAACAGCTCCATTTCTTTTCTAGTCACATGAAACAAAGGCAGTGGTAGGGCGGTTGAGAACTCTGGAATGGAAGGTTGTAGCACACATGGGTCCTAACGCGAGTAGGTCTCCACTGTAAGAATGGCATCACAGAGGATGGAGAGGCCAAGCAGAGAGGAGAAGCTTTTCTGAGTGTCCCTGTCATCTGAACAGAAGTGTTTATGGGTAGACTGAGATATGTTGGCTTTCCCTTTAAATATTCTGGCTACTCCCTCCATGTCATCTCCCACGTTCTCTGAAAAACCAGAGACTTAGGAGTGGAGGAAGGGCGGAGCTTGCCCAGGTGTGGGGCTGGTCAGGGAGAGCCCCGAAGATGGAAGGACTGTGGGAAACTGGAAAGCCTTACTTCAAATGGCACTGGCTCTGCAACAGAGGAAGGGGAGACTGTGCAGGAGAGTCTGTGACTGAGGGTGGGGCTGTCACTCAGCACAGGGCCCACATGTGGGATGAGCCCTGCAAGTGGCACATAGAACGCAGGCTGTGAGTGAGCTCCCTGCAGTGAAGAGCTCATGCCACCAGGGCAGCAGAGATCTGTCTTCTAAGAATTTGTCCTGAGAAAGTCATTGGGGTTGGTTTTGTAACGTGAGTGCATCCCCATCACTTCCCTATAGCGTCACTGGGAATATATTTTTCTAAATATAAATTTTCTAAATAAAAAGAAATTGGTTTTTTTCCCGTCTCATGAGATGAAAAGAAAGAAAGAAAGAAAGAGTGAGAAAGAAAGAAATAAAGAAATAAAGAAAGAAAGAAAGAAAGAAAGAAAGGAAGGAAGAAAGGAAGAAAGGAAGGAAAGAAGGAAGAAAGAAAATCTACTTGTGGCATTACTGGAAACGTAATGGTGAAAATAGGACTGAAAAGATGGCTCAATCAGTGTTTGCTGCTCACACACACACATACACATACACATACACATACACATACACATACACACACGCGCACGCGCGCACACACACACACACACACACACACACACACACACACACACACACAACCAAAACAAAATGAAACGAAAAAGCCAGAGGTTGTATGCTTTTGTGGTCCCAGCACTGGGGAGGTGGGGAGAGGTGGACAGGCAGGGGAGGGCATGTTGGCCAGCCATTTCAACTACTTGGCAAGTGCTCAGCCAATGACAGAACCTGTTAAAACAAAATAAAACCAAACATCTCTCCCCGCCTCACCCCCACACACCTGAGCCTGTCAAGGAGGCTCAGCAGGTGGCCATGCCATGCCTGTGGCAGAGCCTGAGAGCCCAGTTCCATCTGTGGGCACACATGATAGGAGAGAGTTGGCTCCCAGAGTTTGTTCTCTGATCTCCAAATAATGTGTGCACACAAATAAATAGATGTTATAAAAATTTTAAGTCAGAAAACAACCAAGATGGCTAGCTCCTAATAAAGACCTTGGCAGATGGCCCTCTGCCCTTACACAGCACAAACATGTATCACAGCAGCTCATGCCAATGCACAGCTAGGCAGAGGCAGGAAAACTGGGGAGATCACGTGCTGTGCATTTTACTGTCACTAAATATATAACTGGGATTGGCTCTGTTAAATGGTGCGATATGTCAGAAATTACTCCACAGAAGAAAATGTATGAATGCGGGAAAATAGGCAAAGAGCCAGATACTCCATATCTGATACACCAGATCTGAAGCCAGCAGTCGGCTGAACTGCGTCTGGCACTTATTTGCTTGTTTGCTTTTGAGACAGGGTCTCATGAATTCCAGGGTGACCTCAGAGTTGCTATGTTGCTGGAGATCACTTCAAACTCCTGACCCTCCTGCCTCTGTTTCCCTGTGTGATCACAGATATGTGCCACCATGACCTGCATTGGGTACATTTTTTTTTAAGTGGGAGTGTCGGGCTAGGATGGAAGGTAATTACAGCTAATGCTAAAAGCCAGGCTCAGGAAAGCTTTGCTGTTGGACTCAGGATGGCTCAGTCAGTAAAAGGCTTGATGGTGGCACACATCTGGAGCTCCAGCACTGGGGAATCAGACACAAGAGCTCATTGGCCAGGCAGCTAGCCAATCAGTGAGCCTCAGACCCAGTAAGTGATCTGTCTCCAAAAGTAAGGTAGGGACAGATGAAGAAGACAACTGATATTGACCTGTGGTCTCCACACTGACATGCCATGTACATGCATGTGCACATGCACACATGTGCGCAAGTGCGTGTGCACACACACACACACACACACACACAGAGAGAGAGAGAGAGAGAGAGAGAGAGAGAGAGAGAGAGAGAGAATTTCAGGTCAGGGGCTGGAGAGTTGGCTACGTGGTTAGGGCACCAGCAACTCTTCCACAGAACCCTGGCTCTCAGAACCCACACAGCAGCTAACAGCTGTCTGTAACTCAAGTCCCAGAGGATCTGAAGCCTTACAGTCTCCATCAGCACAGCACACATTGTGCACAGACATGCATGCAGGCAAAAACCCATACACATAAAAATTAAACTTCAATGTCAGGCTATTAGCATTCACCTTTTACAAACAGGGAAACTGAGGCTGAGAGGTGGAGGAGGGCCTCCTCCCACCTGCGCATCCCAGGCTGATGCCCAGTCTGTGGTGAGCACGTTCCGGGGCATTGCCTTTTCCCCTCTTGATGGTCTTGTGGAAAGTAGACTAGTGGCTTTTGCCTAAAGGCACTAACAATACTGTGGCCTACGGTGTTGTTGCAGGCTGTTGATGGAGAAGTGGGCGGATGACAGCCGGGACTGTGGTCATCACTGGGGGCATCTTGGCAACTGTGATTCTGCTCTGTATCATCGCTGTTCTGTGCTACTGTCGGCTTCAGGTACTCCAAAGGGATGGGGAAGGGGACCGGGTTGGCGTGGAGCCTGAAGGGTGGCTCTGCAGAGGGAGCCATCTGACCAGGGTCCAGGATAGAGTGCAGGAGGGTACAGCTAGACTTCAGGGGGAAAGCTCTGCAGTGGGGATGGAGTATGTCTGTGCTGTTCAGTGGTCAGCTATCCAGCTCACTGACGGCTTTGGCTTAGGCTCAGAGAGCGCTAAGGACTTAGCCAGTGACATTCAGCCCTCTAGGATGGCAGCAGTGAACAGCGTGTTGTCTTGCATACCCTTCCCCACCAAAGCTCTAGAGGTTTTCGGGATCCCATGTCTTCCCAAGTGGAGGGGGAACCTGTGTGCAAGGCACACCCAGTGCCTGTGACTGGACTCTAGGATATGAAACAGCTTATCCAGTTCTGCCTACTCTCAGGTTTCTTACCCATGTGTGCCTCAGTTTGTCTGCCTGCAAATTGGAAGTTAGAGTTACATCCAGCTGTGTGGGTGAGATAAATAAGTGACATACTGCAGGGACCTCAATTCCGAGTGGGTGGGGGTAGACACTGAGTGGTGAAGGAGCAGGTGGAGGTGACTGAGAAGGGCCACCTTCCAGTGGACAGTGGTGGGGAGTGCACTGTGGTCACCGGGTCCTCTACCTACAGTATTACTGCTGCAAGAAGGACGAATCCGAGGAGGACGAGGAGGAGCCCGACTTCGCTGTGCATTCCCACCTGCCGCCCCTGCATTCCAACCGCAACCTTGTGTTGACCAATGGGCCTGCTCTCTACCCAGCTGCCACCACCTCTTTCGGCCAAAAGTCCCCACAGGCCCGTGCCCTCTGCCGCAGCTGCTCCCACTACGAGCCGCCCACTTTCTTCCTGCAGGAGCCAGAGGACGAAGACTTTGAGGGTGTGCGCAACGGTGGGGGGCGTGTGGCCTACAAAAGCATCAGCCAGGAAGATGTGCAGCTGCCCTCTGCGAGCTTCGGAGGCCTGCAGGCACTCAACCCCAACCGCCTCTCTGCCATGCGGGAGGCCTTTTCCCGAAGCCGTAGTGTAAGCACCGACGTGTGACAGGCCTCTATCCTGCCGAGGCGCCCGGCCCTGGGTCCTGAGGTCATGACAGGATACCCACGGCACACCCTGGCCCCATCTCCAGACCTCTGCTCAGTCAGTCTTCCCCGTATCCTTGTCCTAAGGGCTCCCGGAATGAGGAACCCCTGGGCCCTCTACAAGGATAAAGCCCAATGAACCAGATGTGGCAGCTGTGAGTAGGGACAGCTGGCACAAGAAGGGTGGCAGGGGACAGGAGGGTAAGGTAAGGCTGTGTTGGAGCCCAGGGGCCAGGTCCTACTTCCAGGAAGTGAGAAGATGGATCATGTCAACCCTCGAAACTTGCCTGTCTCTGGCTTCATGGTCCTCCCTGTCAGTTCCTCGCCGGGCCTTGGGCTTCCTCCTGCTTAAGGGAGCAGTGGTCTTGCTGGTTGCCCATGGCCCTACAAGCATGAACCTTCCCTAGAGACTATGGACCAAATAAATATTCTGTCCCTTCACCCTGTCTCCCCTTTCCCATCCTTCTCTCACGCTCTCTTCACTCCTTCCCCAGCCTCTCCGACTCACCCTCCTGAACTTAGATGCCAAGCATCTGACACAAGCTTGAGATGCCCATTGCTCTGGCCTCCCCCAAGATGGACAAATCTCCCTGTACGCAGGGAGAGTTTAGGAGTCATGAGTGTGGACACTTGCTCTGTCCAATCTGCTTTTTGCTGAAAAAAGCGGCCTAGGCACGGAGGCCCCTGTTCTGGGAGGGGTGACACATCTGACACTTAGCCCTAAACCCAGACAGGCGAGAGACACATCCAGCTAGGTTGCAGAAGCACTGGAGGTGGCCCAGCTATGCACCAGAGGTCTCAGGTGTTGACTTGCTGTGACTCTTAGGCAAGCCACCCCATCCACGGGCTTGCCTCCCCATGCATGTACTTTAGGGGGATGGGGACACTGTCTGCAGAAAGCCCTTTGAACCCTGGTCCTCAGTTGGTACTGAGGTCCTTAGGGGAAGCTGAGCTATAGACCACCCACTTCCTGTTTCATGCTCAGAATGAGGCACTCCAGGTCCAGACAGACAGAGCTTGCTGCCTCTGTATGAAAGTCCTGTCTCTACCCATGCTGCTCCAAGCCTTCAACTGTCTGAGAAATCCTCGTCAGCTGACCAAGATGCTCCAAGCCCAGGGCCCTAGCCATCAGGAATGCAGTTCTCCTGCTCTGGAGAGACACCATTCTTGGCAGCATAGCCTCAGTTTCCTTTCCACTCAGGCCCATGGAGCTCCAGATGGGAGCAAGTGTCCCCGTGAAGGTGCCTTCCTGTAGGACAGTGGCCACCCCTGAGCCAGATACCACAGCAGAGACATCCACACTTATTACAGGCAGCTGAACCATGCCAGTGAAGATCTGCTGTCTTTGGCATTCTAAATTCCTTCTCCTTTTCTTTTTCCTGCCTCAGTTTGGTCTTGCTAGTGGAATCCTTAGAATCACAGACAGTCCTAGCTTACTTTTCCCCCATCTATGTCCTTTGTCCCATTCCATCCTGTGGCATCCCTCCTTTGCATTGCTTGGGGTATGGGTGAGGTAGGGAGGGGTGCTCTGGGCTGTTCTGTCTTTGCCTCCTATCCCCCCCCCCCTGTTTTTTTTTTTACTTCCACCATCTCTGTATAGATCTATAGACATCTTCAAAGTGAATTAAGCATCTGTCCCTACCACTCAACACCACCATTGGACTTGCCAGGGACCCACACAGCACCCTGAAAAAAGCAAAAGCCAATAAATTTGTTTCCCACAGCATGGTGTGTGGCTGCTTGTCTGTCCATCCACTTCAGGCACAGACTCTCCCTGGAAGCAGATGGAATCCATCTTCCCAGATCAAGCTGCTGAGCTCTGTCCAGAGCTGGGAATAGCTCTTAGGCAGAGGGGGCATTGTAACAAGCCACTTTTGTTTTCCCGAGCCCAGGGGCTTTCATGATTGCTGTTAACCAATCAGAAGAACGGATTGAACGTGATGGGCTGTGTTTCTTGGGGACAAGTGGCTGACTGCCTCTGATCTTACATCGGCATAGTTGCTCACGGATGATACCTACCTCAGAAAAATGAAACCAGACATTGCTGGTGGCATACCTGACACAGAGCCTGGCGTAAGAGCTGCACAGTAAACGCCAACAGGAAGAATTGTGGGATGAAGTAGAGAGGGAGGGAATCAGGAAGGGAAGGAGCGTGGAGAGGTAGTGGTGGGACTCAGGTATGGCTGCAGCCTCAGCCCCTGAGACACACAGACGCTGCTCTGTCTGAATACAAGTGACTTGAAGCACTTCCGTCTCCCAACCCTTTAACTCCTGGATTTGGGGCCTTAAGATAAAATCTCTAGGAACAGCCACCCTGTCTCAGCCCCGGTGGTACAGGCACACACCAAAGCAACGATGTTCTGGGCTGTGTTGCTGCCTCTGATTCCCCCAAACACTAAGCCCTTAGAAGCAAAGTCCTTCGGCAGACCTGTCCTGGGCAGAGTGACTACAAAGCATAGGAGGCAAGCCACCAGCCTCCCTACTACCTCTGCCCAAAGGATTCCTCCAGGGTCCTGAGGCTGACTAACCCTGGTCATCTCAGATTCAACCCTGTCCTCCCTGCCTCCCTGGGGGCCGTGTGTGTGTGTGTGTGTGTGTGTGTGTGTGTGTGTGTGTGTGCTTTTTTCTTTTCCATTTTCTTTCACTCAAGAAAAACCAGTCTGAAGCACTCCCCCAATAGGCCCCTTGTGTCTCTGCACTCATTAGAAGGCCCCCTGATGTAGGAAGCTGCACACACAGCCCTGAGGATAGTCCTTGAGAGTAGTAGATGGTGTACATGGAAATGCCAGAAGACCAGAGGTGCCCAGCTGCAGGTGCTCTTGGAAGCCCTATCCTGTACCTTGCAGCCTGCCTGTGCCATCTGCTCCCCAGCATTCCTGTAGCCCTGTGTTCCATGCTCACAATGAGCCCCAGACCCAGGACAGCTACAAATGTCAGGAGATTCATGCCAATATCTACCTCACCACTGTCCTGCTGCCTACAGAGCCTTTCCTTGTACACTCCCTGCTCCCCTGGTTGCCTTTTTTCTACTTTTTATACCTGACTGCCCTACCCATCTGTGTACCTGCTGTCAAGCAAAGAACCTGTACATCCCCTGATGCTACCCACCATTTTTGTCCGAAGTGACAGAAACCCCAGCATGCTCCCATAAATACAGCCACTTTATTAACATGCACCAGTAAGTAGTGAGGAGGTTGGCAGAGACACCCAGGAACACGGGCCGTCCCTCCCATCTAACACAGGAACTCTGGAAGGGGACAGTGGCACTAATGCCATAGGAAGGGTACCTTCAGTACTTCTAGAGTCAGGGCAGCCTGACCTCCTCACCTGACCCAAGGCCTCTCCTTACCCAAGACAGCCAAAGAAAGGAGACTCTCTCCTTCCTGTGGCACCTGCAGGTCACCTTGAGAGGGTTCTGTCACATCAGAGTTGGGTCTGAAAAATGGGCAGGTACTGCCTACTCTGGCTTCTGGACTCTGAGCCCTCTGGGATGGGCAGAGACACAGGATCCTGGGAGCGCATGTGCAGCTTCCGGCAGCAGGACGGCTCAATCTGAGAAGGGGCCTGTGTGCACTGGAGGCTCTCATCCAGGGCAGAGACAAGGCCGCAATGTCAAAGTCCCTTCTTGTCAGTTGTGCTCTGTGTCACATCTTCACAGTCCAGCATCCCCTGCAGAGTGGGTGTCCAAGGAAGCCCCAGGATCGCGTGCTTACATCTCAGGGGCTACAGCAGCAGCTAGGAATGGGGGGGCCTGCAGGAGCGACAGCAGGCTTTGCTGTAGTACCAATGGCCACAGAGGTTCACTTTGATGGCCAGTGCACAGTTGGTGCCTGGCTGGTCCTGGCAGCTGTCATCTGGAGATGGGACACAGTACAAAAGGGAAGGATTAAATGCTGGAAGACCAACAGAGAACAGCTCCCAGGGTCCCCAACAGAGAACAGCTCCCAAGGTCCCCAACTTTTGCCACATTATCTTCACAACGGCATGAGCTCACTAAGGCCAGCCCAGCTGTCCCTCTATGAGCAGGTCAACGGAAAAGCCCCTTAGTCTTGGTCCAGAGGACCCCAGCTACTACAGATCTCCACCCACATCTCAGCTATCCCTATTCTAATCTAAGCCCCTCTTGAGGAAAGTATAGATCCCACTAAGTGATTTGATCTGATCACCTGAGGAGCAAAACCCTAGGATTTGGAAGAGTCCCTGATCCCTCTGAAAAGTCCTAACACCTCCAGGGCCGGTGGGTTCCTCTCCCCTTTCCTCAGTATTCCCAAAGTAGAATTCACCTACCCCTACATTTGGCATCAACTTTGGAGGCTGGACTTTGTCTGTCTTTCCAGATGCCCAAGCCAGAGACCCTGCCTGAGACCTCCCAGCCTCCTGGGAGTCAGTAACTGCTGCTCAGACCAGGCCATCTTGGTTCCTGGTCCCACAGCTTCCCCAACCACATTTTAGGTCAGTGCCCTTTCCAGTACACAGGTCTCTGTGTGGGTTCCTGAACCTCAGCTAGGCATCCCCCTCAGAGAAGACCTCCTGAAGACACACCTATGTGTCTCTCTAGATGCTGATGTCTATTGGTTCTCTAGACCCTGGCTCTGACCACAGCTCCTCTAGACACCCTGTCCCCAGCTTCTTCCTTCTCACCTGGGGGCTCTGTGGGGCATGGCTGCAAGTCACAAGCCTGTCGGCCAACAGGCTTCACCAGTGGGTCACATCCACGGACAATGTCGGTTCCCTGGTAACACTTCACGTCTCGCATCCTCACACCTACCCCACATGTTTTGGTGCACTGGTGTGGGACAGACAGACAGACAGACAGACAGGTGCATAACAAGGCTCCACATAGTGACAGAGACAGAGAATCTCATCACCCAGGACCTGTCCTTCTGCATCCCATAGGTTGGCCAGGACACAGCAGCTCCTTGGAACCTGGAGCTGGAGCTGGGACTGAGTAGAGGTAGCTGAAGGAAAGGCACCGTCTGGCTGTTTTGCCTCAGTTTTCCCAGTGAGAGGGTGGCCCCTCCTGTGCCGACTGTGACCTGCTGAGTGCTCAAGTTCCATCTGTCTCAGATTAGTGACACAGAGGGTTTGCCATGGACCAATCAACGCAACACCCAGAGCCATCACTCTGAGTCCAGATGTTCCCCTCGGAAAGCCTGCTGAGCTACCCAGAATATCAGGGACATCTGCTGACCCCAATTACCCTGCTATCCCCCTGCCAAGATCCTGCAGGAAGTGGTGACCCCACATCACCCAGGCATGCCTAGACCTGAGGTATGGGGAGGCCCCTGCCCCAGGCTCACCCTTGCCTGGTTACCAGACACAGAGGAGCAGGAAGGCTAACATAAGGCCACCTGGCTGCTCACCCTCCCTGAGAAGAGGAGAGGCTGGCTTGGCACTGGCAGAGAGGATACTTCACCTTTGCAGATACCCTAAAGATAAGTGGGCTTCAGGCAGGTCCTAGAACCTGCCTGTCTGTCCCTGGAAAGTGCATGGGACAGAATGGCTGCATGGGGAAAGCACTGAGCTGATGCATCATGAGGTGGCAGCCACAGAGAATGGTACTGCCCCAGCCAGAGCAGAAAGGACAGACTTCCACATGTCCACCACTCATGTGCTCCAGTCTGCTCCTCTCTCATCAGGGAAATATGGGAAGCACTCCTCCCTCATGGCTACTTTGGGGACCCCCCTTATTCCTTCTCCTCCCTTCCCATTGACCAACATGGTCCCTGGCTCTGGTGACACAGCTACCCTGAGACCAGTGTTCTTCTTAAAGTACAGGAGTCACTGGGCTCCCCGGGCCACAGCCAGACCTCTGGCTAGGTTCAGTCAGTTCAGAGGGGACCTTCACTCTAGAGACGCCTGTGAGTCTCTCTCTCTCTCTACCTGCTTCCCCTAATCATGCTTGCTGGTCCTCAAGTTCTACCACACACCCTCGAGTCAACCACAGCCCTACCTCCCTTCCTTCTTACCTTGGCAGTGATGTTCATTGGTGGACACCACAATGTGTGTGTGTGTGTGTGTGTGTGTGTGTGTGTGTGTGTGTGTAGAAGAACCCTGGAGTTCCTAAGTCTCTGCTTGAGAAGGGCAGCCACTGGGGCCTTACCCCACAGAGCCTTTGGACTTTCAAGCCTTGGATTTCTAACCTACCCATTCCAGCAGCTGAACTAGAGAGGACATATACGCTGTGGTCTTGGACACTATAGAACACCATAGTGAAGGAAGGCTCTGGGCTCCAGGCCCAATCCACAACTCCACACTGTTCCTAAGCATTCAGAGTTGACCTATGTAAGGCCCAAAGCCTCAGGCAGCTGGAAACCCTGTGCTGCCCAGCCTGGCCACATGAGTCCTGTCCTCAGCCTGACAAGAGAAGCTTAAAGATGGCTCTGAACTCCTCATGTTTTTACACAGGACAGACATGTCCCTTGCTATGGGATGGACATAGAGAAGGCAATTTCACTGCCTCTCTGCCTGTAAGTTGAGGCTACTCCTGGGCCCCTTAAACTCTGCCCCCATGTTGGAAAGCTCCCTCAACTTCGGTTTCTTCCTCTCTGTAAGTGCCATTTGGAAAAGAGATGTTGACAAGTGCTGGGTCCATAGTGACCTCTAACGGGTGACGGCTCTGTTCTTGCTTCAGAGATGAGAGCTCAGCTCTGTCCTACCTAGTCAGGACAGCTTGCTCTCTGGACCACTGGCTCAGTCTTAACCTAGAGCTCACATTCTGCCACCTGTGTGCTCAAGTCTCACATCCCTGCCTTAGCCATGCCTCAGCCAATCTCTGTGTCTATAAGAGTTGGACTATCCTTGAGAGATACCAAACACACCACTTAGAAGCTTCAACTTTAAGCCAGAAGTAACCAGGCCCAGACAGGCCCGCAAAAAGAGTTGCAGGGATACCCAGGTAAGATCAGAAAAGACTTCTGGCTGGCTCTCCTGCAGCTAATCTAGAAGCATCCAGGGACAAGCACCTTGACTGACTGAAGCAGGGAAGAAGGCTTCGTGGACCTTGGCCAAGATGGATGTTCTGTGGCAGGATCAGAGGCCAGGCCTAGTGTAAAGGAGCCTCACCGGGGCTTGCAGGGTGCTCACCTCTGACCAGGGGCTGGTGTACCATTTGAAGCAAGGTCTCTCGAAGCACGTGCTCTCCTCAGGGGGCTTCCTGGCTAACCCACATTCCGGGCCACTGCGGATCTGAGGCTTTCCGTTGGCCAGCTCCATGCAGAGAACTAACCGCTTTTTCACACCACGCCCACAGGTGGTGTTGCACTGAGAAGGGCCAGACAGGATAGGTCAGTAACCAGAAGCTCAGGGAAGCAGAACCGGGACCACAGCACTTCTGGTGGTCAAGGACTGGTGAGCGGCTAAGCACATTTTGGGGGATTGGCTGAGAACTCTTTGTTCGCTCACCACTTGGCCCCCTCCAGATTTGATCAAAAGCAATTGGGCCCCAAACCATCTGTTTCGAAACAAATTGGCTAATGTAATTTGCCCAAGGATGATCAGGCCAAAATCAATTCTGCAGAAAGCAATTTGGCTCAAGATTATTTAATTAATAGTGGCCCTGCCGGAAACCATTGACTGAGAGCAATCGTCTGCAATGGCAGGTTGGTGACAATTACAGGCTGAGACAGAAGACAAAGGTTGAGATAGCCAAAGGTCATCGAGGCCCCATGCGCTGAAAGTGCCAGCATCTGGTCACCCTGTCTCTGGCGTTGTGTCTCCCAGAACAGGGCCCACACTGAGGACCTGCAGACACCCCCAAGGGAGGAGATGGGAAATGGTTTTACTATCGTTTTGGCTTTTTTCCAAGTGAATTGTTAGTCAAATGATCTTCCTAGGTGTGCCATGAGCTCTTCCTTGTGACCAGCCATGGACACTCAGGCAGATTCTCCCACATCCCCCGAGACCCGGAGTGAGCGGCCCTAGTCAGGCCCCTGGGCACTCACCCTTTCCCAGTCCTGAGCCAGCCAGTGTGCTGGGCAGTTCTTGTCCCCACAGGGGTGGATGGCCAGGGGCTTTGTCTCTGTCTGGCACTGAGACTCAGGGACTACCCGTCCATCGCTGGTCTTACAGTACACATGCCTGATAGTGCGGCCCTGTCCACAGCTCCCACTGCACTGCAAGGGGGAGTGACAGGAGCTGGTAAGATAACAGGGGCCATTCCACAAGCCCCAGCATCCCCAAATAAAAGAAACAGCTTAGTCTAGGGCAGTGTGTGAAGCAGTTCCTATGGTAACCACTTTTAAAATAACATTTCTGTTCTAATTACAGAAATAACATGCTCGGTGCAAAACACACACAGAGAAAAGCACAGCTCAAAAGGTCACCTAAGCCCCCACCACTGGAGAGGACCCTACCTGGCATATGAGCAACTCTGTTCCAGATGAGAGAGACAGATGGAGACAGAGACAGGAAGGGAAAACAGGCATGGAGAGTCAGAGACAGGGAGAAAAAACCTGCAAAGAGACGGGGACAGGGAAAGGCAGAGAGATACAGAGACAGGGAGAGATACAGAGACAAGGAGAGATACAGAGACACGGAGAGATACAGAGACATGGAGAGATACAGAGACACGGAGAGATACAGAGACACGGAGAGGTGGAGACAGAGAGGTCATTAATGGGGTGATGATGTCCACTCTTGTTTCTGGACAAGGGTTTGGCTCCCTACACGAGTGGACAGGAGGTTATTATACTCTTCTCTTGTCTTTACTCCGCATAGATGAGAAAACGAAGGCAAAGCAGAGCCCTCATGTCAGGGTACCATTTCTGTTGTAATTACAGAAATAGCTAGCCCCATACCCTGAACCTTGCCCTCACCGGTCCCCAGTCTGAGACAGTCCACTGGCGGTCACAGGGAGGCCCAGTGCAGTTCTTCTCTCCCACAGGCTTGGTGCCGGGGTCACACAGTTTCTCGTCCTCAGAACAGCGGATGTCTCTGGTCACTACACTGCGCTCTCCACACTTGGCAGTGCACTACAAGGAAGCCAGGGTGAGAAGCATCATGGCGCATGTGTTCTCAGGCACAGGCCACCACCCCGGCACTTGTAGATGCTCACCTCTGACCACTCAGACATCTCCCACTGTGGTCCGCAGGCTGGGTTGCGGCATGTCTTACGTTCCTCCGGCCGGACAGCCTCCGTGGCTTCACAGAGGTCACTGTACACGGAGCTGTCAAATCCAGGGGACAGCATCTTCCAGCAGCGCACGATGCGGAACTGATGGCCCTCACCACAGGTGCGTGAGCACTCACTCCAGCTGCTGGTCTCCCACCTGCCTCAGGATCGAGGACAGCCCTCAGTGGCCCCAAATCACACAGGCCAAACCAGACTGGAAGGAGATGAGACCTGCCAGTGTGGACTGTGCCCATGTTAACCCAGTGTTAGACGATGTTACTGAAATGTTGAATGAGTGTCCAGCAAGTGTCCGTAGTCTTTGGGGACCTGACTACCTTCACCTACGCTCACCCCCAGTCTTTCTTCCTTTGTCCCTTCTGTCCCCTGCTTCATGTCTTTCACATTTGCCACCCTTTATGTTCATACTCCAGGCCTTGATTGCCCTGCTGGGTCACACAGGTGACTGTGGCCTCCTCTGGACAATTTATTCTTCCTGAGCTAAGGTGGATCCAAGTGTGTGAGTCTAGCTGAATAGCCAGAGAATGGCCTGTCCAGTGTGCAGGATGACCACCCAGCTCTACCTTCCATACTGAGTGGGATCATAAAAAGCTGGAGTTCTCCATGCAAGTCCTCTTAGGAGACACACTTGGAGAAGACTCTAAATCAAGTACAGGTCAGCTCTGTGGTGTGCTCCACACAGGAACAGACCAGATAAAGGAACAACTGTCCAGATACAGCAGCCAGAAGGAAAAAGAAAGTGTGGTCATGCTGGGGAGCAAGAAATACATGGCTCCCTGGAAGTGACACCCAGGCTCTGCCTCTGCCTTGAAGAGAAGATAAGAGACAAGGGGCTAGAAAGATGGGGCTCCACTCGTTTCCCAGGTAATCCTCCTTAGCTTACAGAGATACCACTTGCACAGGTCAGCCTCTGTGCATAGATACAGCTCTGATATAGAGAGTAATGTGGAAGAAAACTTATGGTATAATGTTTAATCACCATCCCGTGTGCTCTGCTCTGACCCACACACTTAGCCTCACAGTTCAGTTCACAGCAGAGCCCAAGTGTGAACATACCCGTTCGCATGCTCGCGCGCGCGCGCGCACACACACACAGGCACATACAGGCACACACACAGGCACACGCGCGCACACACACACACACACACACACACACACACACACACACACTTGCTCACTCATCCTGACTCCCAGCTTGTTGTTCCAGGACAGGTACCTGGGCTGGCACTCCCTCCCAGCGCAGAATTCATGGACAGGCTCAGGACGGGTCAGGGCATCGCAGTAGCTGTCATCCACTTCAATACCATCATAGCGAACACACATGGCATAGGTAGACATGACTCCTAGATTCAGGGAAAGGGAAGGGTCTGTAAACTGTGTGGTTAACAGGGAATACCTTGGACACCAACAGATATAGGGTGAGCCTTGTGGTTTTGGATGGGTCACATGATCACTCCAAGATCTGCTTCTTGGGTTGTGGATGGTGAAATGCTAGAGTGGGGAGCAGGAAAGCTCTGTGGGCCAGAGTCTGAGGATCGGACCTCATTCTTTGCCCAGCTCCTCCAGCCTACCCAGGCATCTAGCTCACCGGCCACAAACCTAGATGGTCTCCCAGGGGCAGAGTTGGTTATACAGCCAGGTACCCTAAGCGCATTTGTCTGACAGAGACCATTTATGGCAGATGAGCAGGCAAGCAGGTGAAAAACCAAACCATTGCAGCAAGCTAGCCCTGCCCCCAGACATCAGATTAGGGGCCTCAGCTCTTATTGAGGGTCTCCCAACCAGCACCTCCAAATGCCTTTAACTATTTGTGTGGCTTTTTCTGGGATTCCTGAATTCTAAAATACCAAGAGAATATGAAGGGATATGAAAGGTCACACACACACACACACACACACACACACACACACACACACACAACCACACAAAACCACACCTCCTCTCCTTCCTCCCTCAGCCTGCTTCCTGCATATCAGAGAAAGCCTGCACATGGGCTCCCTAAAGGGTGAGCATCCCCTACTCTGGAGCAAGGTATGCCAGGATTTTGCTCTGCTGGGGAAAGCCAGGGTAGCACTGTATGTGAAAGATCTTGGGGTTTTCAGTGGTTCTACCTGTCCAGGGGTGTCTGAGCCTCGGCACCCTCTGCTGCTCCAAACCCAGACCCTGAACAGAACCATGGAGTCTGAGGAGAACCCATATATTTGTTTTGTTTTGTTTTTATTCCATGAGGGCCAAGCCAGGCTGCAATTACTGGTTCCTCTCCTGCCAGCACTAGGCTGTGCAGCCATCAGCCTGCTGGAGATGGTCAAGATCTTCCTGGCCAGGCTTGCTTGGAACATTTCAGGCCTCAGAGACACTAGCTTTAGGACCCAGGGACATAGAGACAGGCTGGAGACTTGTGCAGCTGCCCCAAGTACCTGGCTGTGCTTTGGTTTGTCATCATGGAATGGAAACACACAGGAGAAAATCCAAGTCCCACCTAGCAGAGCCACCACAGTTGTCATGGCCCCAGATTGCTCATTTCCAGAACGGGAAATTTCCAGAAAGGCTACAAGATCAAAATGTAACTTTTCTGGGCACCTTTTCCTTACACCTGTCTTGAGTATGAAGCTTCTCAAAACCTCTTGACCACAGAGCCCCTGCCTTGAGCTGAAGTGTGCTTTGAGCCCTGAGACATGAAATAGCCAAGACTAGCTATCCCTCCTCAGTAACAATCCTACCAGTTCCCTTAGCTCCTGGGACGCTGTGCTGTGCTTTGGGGGATGGAGGGACAGTCTAGAAGTCATACCCCGAGTCTCAAGCCAGGTCCAAGACCATCTGATCACATTGCTGTTCCAAAGGGACAAACCTAAGATCTTCACCATGGCTGGAGAGTTCAGGGTACAGAGAAGGCAGCCCTACAGCCCAGCACACCCTCAAAAGCAGATCTCAGCATGAGAGAAGGAGAAGAGAAGTGGGTGCACTCATGACTCTCTACAAAAAATCTGCAGACGTTGTGTGCATCCACATGTGGAAAAACCCACACCTGGCCTCGCCTTTTCAGCATGGCTGCAGTTTTACATATCAAATTTAAGCTCTTGGAACGGCGGGGTCTTCCAGACAGCTAGTGATGTTAGGGCAGAAGGTGTTGAGGCAGTGAATTGTCCGCAGTGTGGACTCGGTGTCGCTCAGATGCGTCAGTGCCTCTTAAGGTCACAGGAGCCTCTCTCCTTCTGACATTTTTGTCTGAGGCAAAGCTCATCCCTTCCCAGTATCACACCTGTCCTATTTCCTTTCTTCCTGTTTTTGCTCTGCGCTGTGGGCCACACAGAACATCCTTGCTCCTTGACCTGGGTACATCTAAGTGTTAAAAGACAATGGTGTCGTGTTCTCCCTGGAGACATCACCTACCAGGGTTCATTCATCAAGCGCCTTGCCACCAGGGCTGCCTCAACCTGGAGACATCTCAAGTGATGTCACCTCTCCAGCCTCCAGAAAGTTCCCATAGTCACAGCACATGGTAGATCCCACAGCCAGGATGGCTAGAAGGACCCATAGCCTGCCCATACACAGTTTCAACAGGTTTCAAGAGCAGAGGCCACACATCCTGACAACCCATCCCTGTGAAAGACGGATCTCAGGGCTCATCTGTCTGCTGGAGCCAATGGATTGGCTGCCCCTGGGCTAGGACCAGCTTCACCCTTACCTCAGAATCCCACAGCAGGGCTGCAGAAATGGCATTGACTGGCTGAATTTGGACCAAGCAGATGGTGCCTTTCCATTTATCCCACAAGAACCTTTGCCATGGTACATTGTAGTCGTGTGCAGATGTCAGTAGCAATTGCCCAAGAGACTGGGGTACCGTACGGCTCAAATGCTACCCAACCCCAGGGTGTTCGCTTGTTTCCAAATTGTTAGGCTCAGGGCAGTGCTGTGTGTTTTCAGTCAGGGCCAGTATGAGCAGAACCTCAGAGTGAAGATGCCCATCTTTACTCTGAAAAGGCCCTCTCCTGAGATGTCAGAGGATAATTAGGGCTAACCACTGAGGCCTGGACCTGATTGTCACCCAACAGGTCATGGGAACAAGGATGCTTTTGTGACCTCTCCCACACTCCTGCCATCCCACCTTCCCTCCCAGATCAAGCCAGGCAAGCTCTTTGGGGATAGCTTGGGACTTCACATGAATGCGGGAGTCTCCAGCTAAGCCCAAGCACCATAAAGGTAGGCTCAGAGGAGGTGTCCCAGTAACCCAGCCTCAGTTACCTGTGGTGCATGTGGCACTGCAGGGCTCATGGGATGAGAGCTTCCACCGGTACATGTCAGCTGGGCTCACACCTTGCTTGCGTGCCTTGGGTCTGGTCCTGAAACAGGGTCAAACAGAGAGGTGGTGAGAAAGCTGGGTGCTTACAGGCTTCACAGTCAGGTGGCTTAGTCTGCCTCTAAGACACACTCTCCTTAAAGACACATTTTTCTGGGCTCCAGCGAGTACCCTCCATGTAAACCAGGGCTCCACCCTCTGGAACAAAAAAGGAGACATACATGTTGGCACTGAGCAGACAGACGTGGGTATTTCTCATTTCGAGAACTGGAGACTGCATGGAGGCACCCTGTTCTTTCAGAGGAACGCTGAGCAATGAGGAACTCACCAGGGTTCTAACTGCTCTTTCAACATTCACCGGCTTCTCACTCCGTCTTCTCCCGAGGGCCAGCAGATTCCTTCTTCCCAGATTTCTGAAGGAATCTCAGAAAGCCCTTAGGGGCTGAGATCTTCCAGAATTTTCCCCAGCTGCCTCCCTCAGTTGGGGTTCTGATGAATGGGGACACCAGCCACTCAGCTTCCAAATTTCAAACTCACAAAGTCCAGCTGCAGGAGGGAGAGCGGCCTCGTCCCACCCTGCAGCTCAGGTCCGCGATGGCTGCAGAGGCCAGCTGACGGGAAGAGGCACGCTGGGGGCTGGCCAGCTAACAGCTCTGATTCTTGGCCAGAACTCTGGTGGCCACAGCCAAGTATTGTTAGGACTGTTAGCTTCTTTGAACCAGCCTCAACACCCTCTGTGCAGGCTATGTCGGACTCTGCAGGGGGAGGAAGTTGCTGCTGCACCTTTACCTCCACCCAGGGTGTCTGCTTCAAGACGTGGCCACTCAAATAAGAATACAATCCCCGAGTCTCATAACCCCTGGGAGCCAAGAAGAACAGTTGAGGAGGCAGGCCCATCACCGCCACCACAGCTCCCTTGGGCTGCATAGCCCAGCTCTTCTTTCCTTGGAACTGAAAGGGGTTACCTAAGGGTCGTGCAGTACCACCTTTCACAGGACTTAAATGGACCAGTCTCTTTCCTGGGGACCACAGTCACTCTCAAACTGTGGGTGTTATAGTCCATTACATTCTAAAAGCCATTCAGGGTGACTCTATGGTAGAGACATCTGTTAGGGCTGTTAGTCAAGTGGGTGAGAACTGCGCCTGTATTTGGCTCAGATTGGCTCTTGTCTCCCAAGAGAGTGCTCTGCAGATGAATACTACCCTGCTGTCCTGATAGCACGTCACGCTCTGAGAACCCAGGAAATGATCTACCAACAGGAGCCTCAGTCATGAGTTTACTGATGTGATTCCATGGATTCTCAGGGGAGGGTGGGAGCAGAAAGGAGGGAGGCTAGGGCCTGGGCCACCTCTCCTGGGCCTCAAACTGGTTCTTAAGCCAGGCTCTGTGCAGGGAAAACTCTGCCTTCCTCTCTGCTTGTAAACAAAGCTTCAACACTGAGGGGGGGGGAGGGTGTCTCAAAGCAAAAGATTCCGGCCCTGAGGTCCCAGTGGGACCCACTCACAGCACCAACTGAGGGTGGGCCAAACCCCTCAGGGGGAGAATACTGGGGAGAAGAGTTAGTCCTTGAGGCTTGACCCAGATGACATTGGAGCTGCCTGGGCCCTTGACACTGCCTTGAGCAGCCTTAAATTCCTCCCAAAAACAAAAAGAGAGAAGATGTGCTTGGTGTGGAAGCCTCCATCTTTATATAATTACACACTTCTTAGCCGCAGCCTGCATGACTCATCCCTGACTCAAGAGCTAGCAGCCAGGTTCAAAATAACCCTTTGGATTTTAAGCTCTAAAGGTATTTCTGGAGGGGCTGTCTACACCCACTCTCCAGCACGTGTGGGGTGCTGGGTGCTGCTTAGATCACAGTACGCAGCTATCAGGTTTTCTTGCTGGAAGGTGCACCAAAAATGCCACACCCTGGAAACTATCACCAATATGGAAGGGCCCTTTCCTCAGCTGTGATGATTTCTGAGATACCGGTGGCCACTTTTCTGGGTTCTTGCCCAGTGCCTGGCGGGACACAGGCTCCTGAAATCCCCAGAGAGCAGAGCTCTGAAATGACTGTTTGTTTATAAATGAACCAGAAATTCTCTTCCTACCACCCTCCAGGCTTCAGAGTGTGCCTTTGCATCCCAGACGCCTGTTCCCAAAGTGTCTGGTGACAGCCCCTCCCAGGATTGTTTGAAGCCTCTCTAGAAGATGAAAATAGCCCTTCCTTTCTAGGCTGTCCCTTTGATTTCAACGGCTCCCAGAGCAGACTTGACTTCCTGTGTTTGGACAACACGCGGAGATGTGGCTATTTCGGCCTGGTAGTTTCCCCCATGGCCTCCCTCAGCCCATTATCTCCCCAGACCATCTTTGGTCCCCACCAGCAGCATCCTTTGATGGCAGTTGGTTGGGCATCTCACTGAGCTGCACTTTTCTGAGTGCTGACAACCTGTTTTAATGACTTGACTCTAGGAATCCAGTACGTCCCACAGGGCTAAGGGGGCAGGGAAAGGACAGACAGATGCTTTGAAATGTGGCTTAGGGATTCTGGACCATGCGGATGCTAGTCCCTTCTCAGCTCCTTCCCAAGAGCCTAACACTCAGGGTAGTTGTGAGCGCTCCCTGCTCGGTGCATAAAAAATGTTGAGAGCATCCCAGCATCAGAAGTCTGTTAGCAACACACTCACAGCATGGTTCCCATTTAGGACATTTAGATCTGGGGACACTTGGACTGTCAACCTTTTAGAAAGATATGTTAACAATCCAGACTCACAACCTCATGTCAGATTCACTTACCCATGCTTTCCCACTTATCTCCAGGTTTCTGGCCCTTGTAGCCAGATCCCCTTATAATGACTCCTACTCCACAGGGCAGTAAGATACGGCAAGGAGAAGTGCCTCTTACCTTGCCTTGTGAGTCCTATTTCCAGCCAAGTTGGGGGGGCTGGCACTGGTGTTGGGGAATGGGACCTCAGAGGAGGTGTTGATCCTGTCACTGCTCAGTTCCAAGTAAGACCCATTGATCAAGTAGGCAGCAGGCCCCTCATTCTCCTCATAATCCACATAGAGGCTCTCAGCTGGGGAGCTTCTGGGAGCACCCTGGGCAAAGATGCTGTTCATGGTCTCGTTGAGTGAGAACTCCTCTGAGTCAGAGCCTGGGCCCGAGAGCTGATCAGAAATGGTGTTGGCTGAGAGAAGCTCGTGGGAGGTGAAATGGGCACTGATCTCCCGGTCATCCTTGTCCGCAGAGAGAGCTCTCCCAGTGGCATTGTGGTCTGCAGAGAGACAGGTATTTCAACAGCCATGCTGCTCTTGTGTTGACTGTCCCTCCTGCTCCCACACATCCCTGGGTGTGACAGGTGAGTTACATGAACAGGACAGATTCACGGGGCAGGGAAAAAGCAGGAGCCCCCAGGTTCTTCTCCATAAGACACCAATATCACCGAATGATAGGAAACCCAATGATCACTGAAGATGGTTTGGCAGTGTCCCCAAAGCCCAGGCTCAGCTGCCAGCTCTGCATCAGATCTGGTTTGGATAGAGGATCTTTATAGGCTCACGAAATCATATAACCTGGATTTAGGTTGAGTCTTAAATGACTAGTGCGTGGCTAGGAAGAGAGAACACAGACACATAAACCTCAAAAAGTCCAGCACAGGAAAGAAGCATGTGTGAGGCAACACACCCAGGGCCCCCAGCAACATCCGTTAGGCCCAGTGCTCCCCAAGTGAGCCACAGGGTAGAAGAGCTGGCAGATCACTTCCTCTCTCTAAGCCCATCTCTTCCATCAGACTCACAACCATATATGATTTACCCTCTGCAAATGTGGGATCTGCATCCTAAGAATCAGAGGGTGAAGGGTCCAAATATTTTGAAAAAGAATTTCATGCTGTCTGGGTCTGGTGGTGTACAGCTTTAATCCTAGCACTGGGGAGGCAGAGGCAGACACAGATGGATCTCTTATGAATTTGAGACCAGTCTGGTTTATACAGCAAGTTCTAGTCTCACAAAAGGAGAAGGAAGGGGAAGAGGAGAAGAAAGAGAAGAAGGAGGAGGAGGAGGAGGAAGAGGAGGAGAAGGAGGAGGAAGAAGACTTACATCTATATTAAGCAGATTTTGACAGTTAATATTGATTGTCAACTTGACAGGATCTAGAGTCATCAAGGAGACAAGCTTTCTGCACTTGTTTATGAGGAGTTATCTAGATTAGGTCAATTGAGACAGTGAACACCAGCTTCCTTTCTCTCCCCTTCCTGACTGCAGGTGCAATGTGACCCACTGCCTTAAGCTCCTGCCGCCATGATGGAAAGTATCTCCGGGGATTGGGAGCCAAAATAAAACCTCCCCTCCTTCCTGGGTTGCTTAGTCGGCATTTTGTCAAAGCAACAAGACAAGTATCTAACTCGCTGGTGTGCCAGTTTCATCCTGTGCCACCTTGCCATGACTTAAAGTCAATTGCTACCCACAGTACGCGCACACACACACACACTGCATCCAGTACTGGGGTCAGCCCTGATGATCAATGGAGGTTCTCTGCAAACACACCACTGTATACAGGAATTTGAGTAGCTAAAAAGCTGAGAACTTTGGTGTTCAAGAGGACCCTATAGCCAATCTGCAGAACTATGGCTGTATAGCTCTGACTTCACACTCTGCCTGCCCAGAGAGATGTGCAAGCAACTGAAATTCTCCTTAGCCTCTTCTGCAGACTTCAAAGAAGACCAACACTTCTCACTTGAGGCCTCTGCCCCTGGGGAGCCCAGGCCTTTCCCATACCCACTCTTCCTCTTTCTCACCTTGGAAGCCCTTGCCCCTGGGAGGTCCCTCACAGACCCCACCGCTGGCTTGCTTGCACACCTCGTTGGTCTCCTGGCCTCTGCTTGGACCCAGCTCCACCTCAGGGGCTGGAGGCTGAAACAGCTGGCTGTTCAGGCCCAGCCTCTCTGAGGAGGTCTGGCGGTAGAGTGAGCCATTGTGCTGCATGAAGCCCAGCAGCCTGGCACTGTCCAGCTCTTGCCGCTCCGTGCTCTCTGTGCTCTGGGAGGCTGCCTCAGAGAAGCTGTAATAGACAGGCTGCAGGTGGTGCATGTGAGGTGATTGCAGCAGGGTGTACTCGAAGGTGATAGAGGGGCTTTTGCCATTCTGGTTCCACACCTGGGAAAGGAGAAGAAGTGAGACCCCACTCCTTTCCTCTCTCCTTCTTAACACCCAAAGACCCTTGAGACCAAACAGCCCTGGGTACATTTCCCAAGGAACCACACCTGATCCAAGAATGTGGACTCACACAAATGTCCTAGGACAGCTGTGCCTTGGGACTGTGAGTGAGGCACACCAAAAGGGGCAAAGGGGCAGGTCACTTTGAGGGCAGGAAATGGAGGACACACTGCATGTCACTGCCATCGTGGGCCAGAACTCCTAATAGCACTGGTCTCATTTTATCTACTCAGGACTTCAAGGGCCTCTAATGAGGCACTAAAATTCAGACCATGCCCCTGTCCAGGACAGCATTGAAGGGTCACCTGGTCATGCAGCTACTGGGAGATAATCAAGGCCTCTACAGAGACCACAAGTGACCTCTCCCCTAGACAGACTTCAGTGCCTTTGTTCAAAGTCACTTCCCTAAGATCTGGAAGCTGACAGTAGTGGATTTGGTGCAGGACTAACTACTCATGGGGCCATAGAGCTGCCTGGCTAGAGCACAGAGCACACCCAGGCCCTGAAGGGTGGCAATGAAAAACCCACAGAAATCTAAGCAAAGCCAAGACAAGCCATAGCAGGATACCAGGTAGAGAATAAGTACCACTCAGATGACATCTCAAGGGTGTCTAAGGACAGGATCAGGGACTATGGAAGGCACTTCAATGGAACAAGATGGCAAAGAGAGTCGACACCATTTCAGGCTAAGCAGATGGCTGCAGGTGTGGTCAAGAAACTCTGATGTTTAAAGCTTCAGGGCAGAAAAGGCAGAAGAGAGAAAGAATGAGCTTGGCTCAGCTTCTCACCCTGCTAGGTCTACTCCACCAGACAGAGTTAGGCTGCAGCAGTAGGACCCACTTCACAGAGAGATTTGGGTCAAAATAATTGGAAATAGTGAAATCTCAACAACTAATGCAGCCTTAGGAGAGATAGACATAGAAAGCTTCCCTTCCTAAACATGACCTTTCTCTGGGCCTTGCCTAGTCTCCTCTCCTGACCACCAGACCAATGTATCTGGTAAGGTTATGTCCTTCAGCCACCGGGGAAGTCCTAGAGAATAGACAGTTGTTCCTGGGCCTTCAGGAGAATTACAGCCCACCAGGAGCACCCTTACACTCTGGAAGAGCATGCTGGCCAGCTAACAGGGAGGGGAGAGTGAATGAGGCCCCCACTGAGTGCAGATGCAGGAGGGGAAATTCAAGAGTAGGCAACTCACTGGTGACCACTTCTACCAGGAATCCCCAGAACATGCTGCTCACGAGTGGCTGGCTGAGCAACACCAATGTCATTTAGAAAGACAGTGTGGGCCACCCTCCCGTGACAGGGCTGGTGGTAAGGGGTGATGGCAAGTTCTGGACTCCCCAGCAGCTGTAGATATGAGCAGGCCCTGGACTGATAAAAGGGGAGCAACAGAAGACACTAACACAGGTGCTGGGCAGGTGGCTAACACAGGTGCTGGGTAGTGTGTGGGAAGCACACTTGCTGTTCAAGCAAGTTCAAAACCCCAACACCCATATAAAACCTGGGTACTTCTACAACACAACTTTTGAGGTACTGGAGCTTGCTAGCCAACCACCCTAATTCAGTGAGGGACCCTGTTTCAAGAGAGAGGCTACTGAGGACAGCCCTGAGGTCTTCTTATGGCCTCTCATTGCATTCACAACCCTCTATCTCTCTCTCCTTTCCTCCCTCCTCTCTCTCTCTCTATCTCTATCTCTCTCTCTCCCTCTCTCTCTCTCCCTCTCTCTCTCTCTTACAATATTTCAATGGCAGTAAGAGTGACAAGACACAGAGACACAGGAAACAGAAAAGGAAACACCCCCCCACACACACACCTTGGAAGTAGACACATGGGCTAAAAACGATCCTTGATTGGGATAGGCCAAGCTAGAGGAGAAGGAGGCAGAACCAGCTCTCCAGACAAGGTTATGACCCTTTCCCCCATTTCTTGAACCAGTTTCTAGATCTGAGAATCCGCTGAAGGACAGAGGAACCCATGGTTCTCTGTCCAACAACTGTCTACTTACTCAACTGTTGCCTGGAGAGAAGGCTGGGCATTCTAGAGCCAGGTCTGAGTTGTCGTTGTTGGCTGTGGACCCTAACTGCCATTGTTGTTGTCCTCATCACAAGCATTTGGATGGGTAGTGACCAGAGGGATGACCCAGGACTGGCCAGGAATATGTCTACTGGGTCCCTCATTGCTGAATGTGGTCACAGCCCCTATTGACCCCTGACATATCCTAGAGAGCAAATCAGAGATACCATTGCCTCCTCTAGTATCACAGATGTAATCACATCATGACCTCAAGGAAAAAGAACAGAAAACACACTCCACATTCAGTCACACAGTTCATGTTGCCCTGACAATGATAAAATGATCCCAATGATCTGTCATCAGAGTACACCTGAATGCAGTAAGCCCAACCAAGCAGTGACCCTTACTGAGCTTTGTATAGGTGTGGTGACTTTTCTAGAGCATGTTAACATGGCCTTGGGTTGAACACATTTGTCTCAAATGGGGTAAATAATCTCCTTCTATTCCTCCAAGAGCAATTTCCATCTATCTGGGTGAATCATAGCAGCTGTACACAGCTATGATCCAGTCACCCTGTAATTCAAAATAACAGGACCATTCTATAGGACAAGATACTGTGCCGGTTCTGCAGCTTGCAGTCTCTACCATGAGCAGGGATTCTTGAGGTGGCTCATTTCACATCTGGTAATATCAGTCTAGTCTGCCCAGCAAGCACCTTACAATGTTGCCTATGCTTTATGGAACACTGTAGAGAAGGCTCTACATAGACCCAGTTGGGTTGCTCAGCCTGCCACTGGGCTGCAGGAACAGCAGAGATGCTTATGTGGGTAGGGTATGGATGTGTCATGGAATTTCTGCATGTCCCAAAGATGTCTCCAGCTCAACAGAGAAGCAGACAAGTGGCCCCTGCCCAGGCAGACCTGCAACTTACAGGTAAATGACTGTATAAACCTCTCCAGGCTCTCTACCTACAATATGAGGCCACACAGTAGTGCACTGTGGTGGGAGCCAGCTTTCCTGAAGACAGCTTGCAGGTCTTGGAGAAGGTCAGAACTGCTCATCTGTGTATCCATGGATCTGGGGCGAGAAGCTACAGTGGCTTGCACTTCTTGATGCCAACTGTGGAAAAACACTAGCCACATAACAAGTCCAAACTCTGCCCCGCCTGCTGTTCAGAGCCCTGAGAATCTAGGGCAGGAAGTGACCAAAAGCACCCCAAACACTGTGTATCAGTGGAGGTAGTATAACCTCATGCACTGATGGAGGTAGTGCAACCTTGAGGGACAGAAAGACTCAACTGAAAAATAAGCTCAGCCACCTGTCCTTAGATTTCCATGAAGTTCCCAATGATCACATTGAACATAGAACAGCAGTTCTGAATGAATGGATGAATGAATGAATGAATGAATGAATGAATGAGAGAGGGAGGGAGCAAGCAAATGAATGGATAGATGAATTAATGAAGTAATGGGAGACAAAGTAAATGAACTAAAGTCTGAGTGAATAAATGAATGAGAAAGCAAACAGTGATTAGGTGAATGAATGAACAACCCCTTACCCCGACCACAGACTGCAGCAATATGGCTGCATTCAGGGCCCTCAATCCCCCACCTGTAGCTGGATTCTAGGAAGCCACTACCCGCACCATCCCTGAAAGCCTATGGCACACGCACCATGACATTCAGGCCCTGGTTGGTGGGCCCCTGTGCCACTATATACTCGATGCCAGTCTCATAGACATCCATGGGCCGGCGGTACTTGACCACTGTGCCAGCAATGTTGAAGTTCTTGGGGCTGTCCACTTTGTAGTTGCCATTGAAGAAGTAGAAACCAGCTTCGTCTGCAAGAGCTGAAAGAGTAAAAAATCACTGAGTCACGTGAGCTAGAACGGGCCGAGCAGAAAGGAGAGAGAAACAGGGAGGAGTCGGCAGACAGGCTCCAAGAACGATGGCCAGCCATGCCCTCCCTCTCCAAAATGACCCAAAGACAGTAAATTCAATGTCACAGAGGATCAGACAGACACTGTGCCTGGGGCCAGCATGTGGCCCTGGCCAGCCTTCGCTGAGACACAAACACACTTTCCTATCAGTTTAAAACAAACAACCACAGGCCAGTCTGGGTGGTCGGAAGAGCCAACAGGGAAGGCTGACCCTGCCCTTCTGTCTGCCTCAGATGAGCCAAAGGGATTGAAAGGTAATGAGCTAGAGCCATGGCCAAGTGGCCAGTCTGGACCAGGAGAGTCTATAGCTGTGAACAACAGGTACCAGCCAGATACTAGACTAGAAAGCACAAACTGACAAGGACTCTGGTTTTAGTACCAACTGCAGCTAAGAAGGGACCTCAGTACCTCTTCCAGGGTTTACAGAGAATGACACTTTAGTGTGTCCTGGCTAGTGTACAGTGCTCTCCAGAAGTCTTTTTCTGGGACCACTCCAAGCTGACCAGCCCTGCCCTTCTTGTAGAAACAACAGCATTCAGTGGTCTGCCTTTACTGTTGCCCAATTAATCTGTTTATCCTGCTGGGCTTAACACCTCCTGGGGACCCAATCAGGCAAGAGCAGAGCCTGCACACGTTCTCTCACCATTTCCCTTAGGCAGGTGACTGGACACTTTTCAGGACATGGCTGGAGGAAACTGAAAGCTAGAACCAGAAAGGAATATGCCCAAGACACCCCGACAGCCCATTTCCCAGATGCCCCGTGGTCAAACACTGGCCTGGAAGCTGGCCTTTCCTGAAGCTATGGAAGATAAGTAAAGGTTCTCTGAGCCTGAGAGCTGGGGAAGAAGGGGAGGAGGCAGTCTCAGTGCTGGGGGACATTCTGTCTTCTAGAGGGTGTCCTTAAAGCTGGTTCCAGGAACTGGCCCGCCAGAGACGCGAGCGCCGTTTCCAAAGGCCCTGATGCAATCCAAGCAGAGGAGCCGGGGCAATTAATTTATTATCAGACAGACGCAACAAGCAGGACGCGTCTGAAAAATGCCTTTAACGTAATAGCGTCAGAACAGAGCGTCAGGTCCAAGTCCGGCTGGGGCCTGGCTGTCCCAACTCAGCTGCCAGATCTGTGCCCAGGGTTCAGCTTAGGGCCCACAGCCAGAACCTGTTTCCTGACAGCGAGGCCCTTCCTTCCTGATGCTTTCCCAGCCCTTGCTATTTCCAGTGTCTGCTTCAAGAATGAGAACTTTGCAGCCAGCTCAGAAAACACAACGTCTCCTGGCCTCCCTGCAGCCTTAGTGAGCTAGCAGACGGCAGAGCCACTGGCCTGGCTGGAGGCCTGGCTCTCCATGCTCAGCCCACAGATGTCCCCAGCAGTGTGGGCCCAGAGCCAGCCATGTGCAAACTTGCTGGGGTTGGGCCTTCAAATGCACTGAAAGCCTGGCAGGGGACAGGAGAGCCTGGTGCCGGGCTCAATCTGAGGATTCTCAGCGCGCGCGCGCGCACACACCTTTTCTATATCCCTAGAGCAGACCTCTGTCCCGCTAAAGTACGTGAGGTATGGGAGGGAAGACAGGTGGGCGATGGAACTCCGTGTTAAGACTGAGGCTGAGTTCATTTTGGAGAACTGCTCGGTAAGACTGAGACCATGCAGAATGGCTCACAGGTACTGGTACCTGCCCATATGGCGCTTCAGTCACCAGGTCATGGCAACGCTCCAGGTTCACACACCACCCATGCAGAATGTCATCAAGATGGGGCCTCACCACCGTGCTACTGCATCCATAGCCTGTCCCACATAGCCACTTCCATCCTGGAGTGTCACCTCCCTCAGGAAACTGGGCATGGTCAGCATGACACTACAGATAGACCATGACAAATCCTTCCTCAGCAGCTCCTGACCTTTGACCTCTCAGTGCTGTGGCTCACTCCTCAAACAGACCCCACCTCTGGCCCCTTGGATTTTGTCTGGACCAGGTGCTCTAGTGATAGAGAACTCACTGCCTGATATCACAGCCTGGCTCTTGTCCAGCACCTCTAAGGACAATCCCATACAGAGGATGACATCAGGAACCCCCTTCCCAACAGCTGGCTGCGGTCACTGCCTTCCGCAGCTGTGCCTTGCCACTTGGATTGTCCCATTCCTCAATTAAGAGAGTGAAGGTCGGGTTCCCTTCTCCGTCCATATGCATCCTCTCAGATTCACCTACGCACCCAGCACATCTGCTGACTTCTTCCTCTCCACAATCTGGATATCCCGGGCACCGGCTGGAATATGGGTCACCAAGGAGTAACCTGTGGGCATAGGGATATATGTAAGCAAAGCCAGGGATGGCAGTACAGAGAGGGAGCTGCCATTTCTCCTCTGCAAAGCTACTTCTTGGGCTGGTGAGATGGCTCAGCGGGTAAGGGCACTGACTGCTTTACCAAAGGTTCTGAGTTCGAATCCCAGCAACCACATGAAAGCTCACAACCATGTGTACAGCCACAGTGTACCCACATACATAAAATAAATAAATAAATCTTTAAAAAAATTAAAAGCCACTTCTTGGCATCAGTGCCATCTCTGAGCTCTGGACACGTAAAGGGGACCTGCATAGGGCTTGTTCCTGCCATAGTCAATGCTCATGGCGCTGGAAGGCCCAACCTCTTCCATCTTATCATAACGTCTTGTTGACAGCTAAGGCTTGATGCATCCACACAGAGAGGCTCAAATAGAAGCTGACCCCCTACAAGGGCTACTGTCCACATGCCTGGGCTGTAAGAGGGCACTGCCAGCAGCTCAGACCCCATCATCCAGGCAGAGAGCGGGAGCAAGGCAGGAAAAAAACAAGTGCCACCAGCTGCCAGTGGGGGGAGACCTGGCTGAAAACAGTTAATAATTCCTGGCAGAAGAGGCTCAGAAGGAGGGGATTTGGTAGAGCTGGAGTTCCTTTCCTGAATCTCCTGAAGAAGGCTGCAGAGTCCACACTCAAGCCACCCAGGGCCGGATGACCCTGCCTTGGCCATGACCTCACCCTACCTTACAGGTACTTAAAGACTCTGCCCTGACAGTGTCTCACATTGGGTTCCTTGGAAACCAGGGCGAGGGGCTCTGATTAGTAGCACTGAGCCATTTATGTGTGCACACTTCCCCCATTGTAGCCGACTGAGGGCAAAATGCCCCTGTAGTGAGAAGAGGAAACAGGTTCATGAAGGCCTGGCCTTCTAGAAGACAAAATGCTGATTGAGGCCTAAGTGATTACTTTGTTGAGACAAGGTCCCTCCATGTGTCACCAGCTGACCTAGAATTTGTTATGTAGATCATGGTAGCCTCGAACTTGCAGTGATCCTCCTGCCTCTGTCTCCCAAGTGCTGGGATTGCAGGTATGCACCACTACACCTGGATTTAATTTTTAAATTAGCAAGTGGTTTCCAAGACCCCTGAGCAGTTAACCTTGACTCCCAGGAGCTTCAGGATAAGGACTGGCTTTGAGCTCGGTCAGGGACCTAGGACCTGTCAGAGCAGATGTACGGCTCTGCAGCTAGAACCCAGGGTCCAGCTGCCCAGGTTGAAACCCAGGGCCTTAGAATTTCGGGTCACCTTAGTCATTTGCTCTCTCAGCTGGTTTGGGCAACAGTAGCAGCAATTGCCTTGTAGCAATGTCTCCAGGCGTGAGTGAGTTAATGCTGGCCAGACCTGGCTCTGTGCCTGGCTGGGAAACACTCAGCAGAATTAGGGGGATCACTTTCACATTAGCCCCAGCCTCCTCAGAGGGAGCCCTGTCTAGTGGGCTGTGTATAGCCTGTGGCATCTGACAGAAGCTCTCAGGGGGAGGCACTTCCTGACCTCTGATGCCTAACCCCATCTCTCTGCCTTGAGTCCAGCAGAAAATTGTGAAGTCAGGTGTGTGGAATAAAAGGAGGAACAAGCGAACTGCCCAGCTTTACCACATCCCATCTTTAGCAAGTCTTTTGTATACAGATATACACACACACACACACACACACACACACACACACACACACACACACAAGCAGCTGCTATGCCTATCATTCTTTTGTTAATCTTCTCCCTAGGCTGTATGTCCATGTTTCACTCTTGGTGGCCTCCTATGGGACTCTTGGAGCCCACACTAATTGTGTGATCTCCCTTCATGTCGAGGCAACCAAGACTTGTTGGCCTCCTGGTCCCTCCAGTGGTCTCAATAGGATTCTCTTGCCTCCCTGGGGGAGTCTGAGCAGGTATTTCTCACACCGGGCCTCAGTTTCCCCATCTGCTAAGTGGATTTCAAGTCTCCCTCTGTAATAACTTAGTTTGACTCTGCACACACTTCTTGGGGCACAGCAATGTATTTGGTTGAGTACTGACTATCACAAGCGATGCATGGAGGTCTGTCTCATGCACAGCTCCCAAACGTGAGGCTCAGGCCAGAGCCAGAAGCAAACACAACCCTAGAGAGGGGAGTCTCAGGACGGACCCAGAAGCCAGCACATTCAGAGTCAAATCTCACACACGCCAGGACTCATGCCCCAGTTTTCCCCTTCGGGGCATTTGGTCCTCCATGAAGGCTACCTCAGAGGTCAAATGTGAGCCCCATGCTAAGTGTCCTCTGGTGTGCAAGTGATGTAGAGACCCTTTTATTGCCAGTAGGAGGGAGTCTTACACCTCTGCCTGGACCTGGGTGGGAATGAAAGTCCCATGAGAGGAAGTGGCTGATGCTGGAAACCTTGTGGGAGGCGGGGATACACCCACCCGTCCAAGCTGCCACACCTGCCCTTACCAAGATGATTGTTGCCCTTTCGGTAGTTGCCTGTCACGTGGGTGCAGCTGCTCCCGTCTCCCTGGCAGACACCACACTTGTCCAGTGTGTGGGTGGAGAAGAGCACTCCATCACAGCCAATGGGCTGCAAGAAGCAATGAGAGAGGCTGCTGAGAGGGTGCTGTGGCTGGCTATACAGGGGGGCCACTGCCTCTGACGGGCAGGGTGGCCAGCAGTGAGAACAGCCATACTTTTGGTACAATGTTTAACAACCTCACATTTTCCAGACACGCAAACCCCTCTCAGGTCGGTGAGCTTGCAGGAAGTGCCGTCTCGGGCCGGCACCGTGAGCTGCCGTTGGCCATCCACGGTGCTGCAGTGTAGGTCGCATGGCTTACTGGAGATGTGCACGTAGTCATCTGGGGGGTGGGGGGGGGAGAGAGACAGGGCATCAGGAAAGGGGGTGCCAGATTCATCCCCTCCTACTGAGATAGCACCCTTCCCACTACATGGATGGAGAAAGTGAGGCTTGCAAAAAAGGACCTGACAAAGTATTGGTAGCAGAAATGAATGAGACACGGGTCGTCTGGCCTGGCCCAAGCTCTGAGTTCTAAAGTCTGCCCTGCCTCTCTGTGAGAGGGCGTCATACTTGCGGTCCACACTAGGAACTGAACACATCAGCACGTGTGCTGAGTGCGGAGAGAACATTTACAGTGTGCCTCAAAAATTTGTTTCTTCTTTCCGTGGGGAGAGGGAGGGAGGGAGGGAGAAAGGTGGGCAAGGAACAGCAGGCCTGTTTCTGGTCCCAAAGGACCTGGACCCGCCCCGTTTAGGATTGTCTGGGATGATTCCTGTCCAAGCCCTGGGGACAGTGGGAGAGTCCTGACCTCAGAGGCCAGCCTTGCAGGAAACTCAGCTCTGTAATCTGTCAGTGGTGATGTCATGGGTCATGGGGGAGGGAAAGGACAGACCTCCTGACCCTTTTCTAGAGAAATGGGGTTAGCTCTGAGCTCTGTACATGGCCACAGTAGCCTTTAACAGGTCCTGGCTCTAAGCCTGACACTGTCCCACACTCCCACCAACAGAGCTCATTCCTGAGGCTCAGGTACCCGGGTAAAGGGGCTTCCACTGGTACGCCTGGCCGTCATATACACGGGAGTTGAAGGAGACACACTGCTCTTCACGGAAGCTCCTCCCATCCGGTGGACACTCCTGAAAGAAGAAGGCAGGCTGGCTCCAGGGGAGGCTGAGCAGGAAGTGGCTATGACCAGATGACCCTTGGGGGCCACAGTTCATTCCAAACTGGAGTCCAAACTGGGTTAGAGGCTGTCTCCTCGAGGAACTCATGAATCCTATCTAGGACTAGCCATGAGCTCCCCTTCAGCTCTCACATCCCATGGATGTGCTCACAAAGACAGACTTGGAGCAACTCAGCCAGGCACACCAATTAAGACTGGGAGCACTGGCACCTCGACCACCACATCCTGTAGCTCCTGGAAAGGCAGCTAAGTTTCAGACTGACTTTGGTCCCATAGAGAGTGTTCTCAGAACTCATGCATAACCAACGCCTCTCCTCAAGCTTCTGCCACCTTGGTGTCTAGACAAGGCCAATGAAAATGTGCACACAGCTACACCTGAGAGTTGGGGCAAGAGAGGCCTAGGGTAGCCATCCACCAAGGCTGCTTCACAGGTAGGCAGAGAGGGCAGCTGTTGTGGCTGTCTGGTGTTCAAATGTCCAAGGCTATGGGACTATGGTAGGAGAATGCACTAAGAGTTCAAGGAACAGATAGTCCAAGCCGTCCTACCGAAGGGGAGAGAATATGCAGCTTTGAGTGCCCGAAGGACTTAGCGTGAGCCTGGACATCAGCCAGCCTAAACAACAGGATGCTATGGTCCAAGGGCAAGACTGGGGCCTCAGGGTGGCATGTAGCTAGCCTCACCTGCACTCTGCAGAGCTGGAACCGTTTGGACGTGCCCACACAGGTCCTGTTCCCTGTGCCTGGAACAGACTTCCTCCTGGTGGGAAAATGTGGTACTGAGCTAGGGCTGGGTGGCCAGCTGTGCATCCTGACACCTATTCAGCCATGGACTAGCTTCCAGTGGCTTCCCTGGATCATAGGATGGCATCTGATCCCTCTCTGTCTTCCCAGCACCCGAAACAGAATTGTACTGTACAGAACCAATGAGTAACATCCATGTTTGCTGAGGCTAACATGCAAATACATGTGGTGCTAACATGCAAATACATGTGGCGTCATGATACATGTGGTGTCATGTGTGCCCAGAATCAGGAGCTGGCTTCATCATGCTCTCCACATGAATCCACAGATGAGGAAACTGGTGTTCAGAAAGGTTAAGTGCCCTACCCAAGGTCACACAGCTTAGAAATAGCAGAAATAAGACTCAAACCCAAGTCCCTCTGAAAGCAAAGGCTCTTAGCACCTTGTCCCATGTTCTTCAATGCTTCAGAAGACAAGGGGTCTTGCTCCTCAGTGGCAAAGCCCTATAAACAGTCCTTGCTTTCCCTCTCTCCCTATGCACCCTTGGGAGTTTCTAATGAACTCACCTCTGTTGCAGGCAGTGGCGCTCCTGGGACGTCACCCCGCCCCCACAACTGCGGGAACATGCTGTCCACTTGGTCCATTCCCCCCACCAGTAGGCAGTGGTGTCAGCGCCTCCCTCTAGGCTGTTGGATGTGGGGCTGTTGTCCTGGGTGAAAAGCATTTCCCCCCCCAATAAGAAACCTGAAGATGCAGCTGAGGGGAAAGAGGATGAGGCAGCTTCCTATTGGACTGGTGGCTGGGTCTCTCAGATGGCTGGAGAGAACTCCATTGGTGAGCACATGTGCCCCCATCAAGGGCTGAGCATCTTGGGATTTAGCTGGTACCTGAGGCATATCTAACTTGTCTTGCTTTCTCCCTCATGGTCCACATTTCATCTGCACTTGCAGGCTCACTCCATACACACCTCCTGTCTACATGCCTTATACTAGGCCCTTGCTGGAAAGAGAGACACCAGACACATGTCACTCTCTAGCTAGCTGGTCAGGAACTCGGAGATGGCCTGAGTCCCAGGTCAGGGGGTGGTCTTACCAACACCCTGAACACGTTTCTGGAGCCAAAGCGAACATCAGTACCCCTGGGCATGTCCCTTGCTACACAGCCCTCCAAAGTCAGCCCACTGGAGTATGAGCTCAACACCTAGCTGAGAAGCATGTAGGGGGGTAACAGGGGGGACAATAATGACTGGACAATAGCATACTACTCACGGAAGCCTCAGTAGGTGTCGCACCCCCAGCTACAACTGCCATGGCCAGCAAGGACCAAGCCCAGTGTGAATGCTGCCGTCTGCCATCCATCCTACAAAGCAAGACCCCGTCACTACCAAGTCATGCTCTGCTTTGGAAATAAGCTCTCTGGTTCTTCCAGTGCTTCAAGTAGTAAGGTTATCTGGCATCCTATGGCAGTGACTGCCATGTGAGAGGGACTGAGCCATCCATCTGGGCTCAGCAAGCAGCTTGGTAAGTGATTACAGATGTCTGCCCTGCTTAGGCACAAAGGGATGGTGTGAATGCCAAGTCTGAGCCACCCTTCATCTGAGGGCTTCTGCCAAGCTTTGCCCCTGGAGAATAGCTGTGGAGAACAGAGACAACTGAGGAGGCTGGAAGCCCAGCCTGGCAGAGTAGTCATTGTGAAGAGAGCTATTAATCAGGCTCAGCCCACTGTCTAGTTCAGATCACCTTGGGAGTTTTACCTGCTTTACATCAGTTATAGACGAGATACCCTCCTTCTCCTCCCTGCCTTCACCTGTCCCTTGCCCCATGGTCCTTGAGCAATGGCAGCCTTCCCTTCCCAGAGGAATACCCTCACAGCCAGGTATCCAGTAATCTGGTCCTCAGGGGTCTGGGCCCTTCTCTCTTGAGAGAACAGAGATATGGAGGAGGAACAGAAGGAGGTACAGCTTGCAGCTGGCCCAGAAGCCCTGCTCCTGACTCCCTCCCAACAAGCCAGCCCCTCAAACCCAAACACGCATTAATTAAGGGTTAATTAAGGTGAATCAAATCAAGAGAGCTGCCAGCCTTGCTGCTCCAACTCTCAGAATGGCTGCTGTGCACCTCAGTTTAAACCGTGTCCTAGAAAGGAAGCTAATGTAGCTTGTCCCAGATGGGTGTCATCTGCTGGTAAGTTAGACAATGGGCTTCAGAAAAAAGAGGCAACTTGCCCAAAGTCACACAACAAGGTAGCCTACTGCCCCTTCCCCCACCACACACACACACACACACACACACACACACACACACCACAGAGCAAACTTAGGGGCTCAGTCGCACCCAGCAATTTCAGGGGAAGAAAGTCTGGAAATGGTCAGCACCCTCGAAGCCCTGATACCTACCATCTGTCCTACTGTCCTTCTGTCCTTCTCCTTCTCCCTCCCTCCTTCTGCAGGTGTACGGGAGCTTGGCCAGCATCACCCTTACGCCCCGACACATCCAGACAGACTGGGATAACACTGCAGATCCTGGACTAGGGGCTTTATCCTTGAGACCCCTGTATCCCACCAGCTGCCCACCACCTCCCCCATCTGGCTGATCCTCCCCTGAAGGTCTCTATCTGAATCCCCATTTTCACTCCGTCACACAGTCCCCATCTCACATAGTCCCATTGGCCTCCGTGGCTCCCCAGTCCCTGCTGCTGCCAAAGACAGGTGCCCAGGCAGCCTCACACTTGGTTTTCATTAAGGCTCCCAGACACTGCTGGATTCCAGCCAAGTCCAGCTCAAACAGGATCCATCTCTCCCTAGGGTCCAAAACCTTCAACAGGCCCACAGCATGGCTTTGCAGACCAGACAGCAACTGCTAGTACCAAGGCTGTAGCCTCAGGACCACCGTGCCACTGTGTGGTACAGGTTGTTCCCCCTTTCTCTGTGGTTGAATACCCTCACCAGGGGCTGGGACATCCCCCGGCCCCATTCTGAACAGCTTGGCTGGCCTGGGATGAGCTACATCTCACACCTCCCAAAGACCACAGTATGAGCAGGGACAAGTATGTCGTGGCCTACCTCACCCAGGGTCAGCAGGTTGTCCTCCCAGAGAAAAGGGTGAGAGCTACTGCCAGGTGCACGGTGCAGGAAGGTGAGTGCAGAGATGTGCTCGGGCTCTGCCTGTCTCTGGTCCTGCTTCCCCAGCTGCCTCCCTCTCCCACTTCAAAGAGCATTCAAGGGAGGGGGTTCCCAGGAGGGGCTCTCAGCCCAGTGGCTGCTCTGTGGCCGCAGCTGCCTTTATAGCTGTCAGGCAGACGGGGAGGAACTCACACTTCCCACCGCTGCTCCCCCGCCCAGCCTGCTGGCGGCTGGCCGGGCGCACACTTTAACCCGCTCTGCTCCTCTGGAGTATGGCCAGGCTGTCCAGCTGCCTGCTGGCTGCTGCTGCCACAATCCAGGATCAGTGAGTGAGCCTGAGACTGGCTTGCCTAGGTCCAGAGTGACTGACCCTCATGGATCAATTAGCCTGAGGTCATATGTGGAGGGAGGTTGGCAGTGGGTGGAGCGGAGCCCCCTGACCCACCCATCTAACTTCAGCTTCCAGAGAGGGCTGGAAACCATGTGATGTCCAGGCTTTCGGCTCCTGTTCACAGGGAAGACACAGAGGTCCAGACACTGCACGGGTGCAGGCCACCCTCCGTCCTTGGAAAACAGACCTGAACAACCGAGGAACTGAGGTGCATCCAGAGATCAACCAACCAATGGCTCCAGGGAGAGGAAGAGGTGGTTACAGCCTATGACCAGATGCCTAGGAAGATCATCGGCTCGGGGTATTCTGCAGATGTTTGGTACCCGCTTGGCTGGACCCCACAGCAGCTGGGCAGCTATTGGCAAGCAAGCGGGACTCCAGAGCTCTGCTCCTGCTGAGCTAGGGCTGAAGTCTTATGAATCCAAGCCGACTTTGGATGATCAGGTGTCTGCTCTGACATATCCCACTCTCTGAAGCACCCCATCCTGGAAAACAGGCACCTCCAAATGCTAAGTGATTCTGAAACAACATCCCACAAGCTGGCTGAGCCATTTCATCCATGCCTCTGTCTCCACCATGCAGATGTCCCTTTAGTGGGGACTGGAAATCCTCTCCCTCCCTCTGTCCCTCCCTCTGTGCTAGATGATGAACTTCTTCAGCTGCCTCTTTGGGCTGCTAAGAGTGGTTCCCTGGGGAAGTATTGTGTCTGACCACCAGACCACATCCAAAAACAAAACAACCAGTAAAAACAACAAACACTCAGCCTCGGTGTAAGGCTTGAGTTAGGCGACAAGCATCTTCATCATCTTTACCGATGTACTTTACCGATGAGAAACTGAGGCTGGAAAGTGGAGTGATCTGCTAAAGCCACCAGTCAAAGTTGTGACAAATTCGGGTTGCAGCGCTGCTCTGCCACACACCCTCTCCTTCTGCCTGGTTCTTCAAAGATGCTGGCTGGCTCGTCCAGCTTAGACTGTGATGGGGGCAGAGGGTCAGCTCTCACTCTGCCCATGTTCAGCAGTGACTGACCTTAAGGTATTCAGCTTCTGCTCTTTGTCACCCTGACCTCCCCTGACCCTTATCCAGGCTCACACTGCCTCCTGGGGCCAGTAAGATGAAGCACAGACATTCTATAACCTGACATACAGCACACACACACATGCATGTACATGTGCCCAGGATCTCATTGGCAGACCCATATCAGATCTCCCTTATTCTGGAAGCCTCTGCCACTTCTCCTCCACCCTGGCTGACTACCAGACCCTGTACACCCTGGAGCAGACCCAAGATCTCCTGGCACTTCTGGCTCCCACATGCTCCAGTGCCAGGGTGACTAACAGTTTCCCTTGGGAGGGACCCCACAGCCAGCTGACACGCCCACCCAGCATCTTCCTTTGGCCTGGCCACTTGGAAGACAGACTTGTGGAGATGTATCACTGCCTTTGGGATGCCCACCAGTGTGTGACCCTCTAGGCACTGGCTTCCTGAATTAGCTATGCCTTCATTTCCCTACACCTGATTCTTAGGAACTTCCATATCCCCGACAGTCATACATAACTACTTGGTCCACAATGGACTGAGGATTTCAGAGAAATAGAAAAAGACTAAACTCTGGCCACCCCCAACCAGGCTCCTCCCCTACCCTGTATCTTCAGGGGGTTCCCTCATACCGATGAGGGTGGATACTCAACTGTCAAGTGCCCTGAACCAACGCTGTATAGCATTAAACAATACAATGTCATGCTGTGCTAGGGAAATGTACTGATGAGGAGAAAGTTTTGTCCTGCTTTCTGAGTGGAGATATTTTGTGCTGAGTCTCATAAATTACCTGTCCATGCAGTCCAGGGGACCACTGTGACCCCCGTTCCTCACTCCATCCACCAAGCTTCTGGGACCTGAGGTAGCCTAGACTCACTGAAGGAGCCAGTGGCTCTGGTCTGGTTCCTGTCTGACTCTTCCATACATGCTTAGACCCCCAACCTGCTCTTCCGAAGCTTCCTTTTCTGGGGTGTGGAGGGCTCTCCACGAGGACCTATGACTTTATTTGGCTGAAATGGCCCATCAGCTGGGACTCCTTCTGAGGTTCAGCTAAAAGCTGAAGGATGAACATTCTTGAGTCTCTGCTGTTCCACTCACTGTAGGCTGCCCAGGAAGCAGGACGGGTGTGGGGGTGGGGGTGGGGGGTTGTATACTCCTGGGTGACCAGGTGAGAAGTAGTGTAGCATGTACTAGGCTAGACCACAAAACAGAATACTGAATTTCCCACCGATCTTGTCCGGGAATACTGGCTTTTTTGTGAAGCCTACATATGAAGTTCAAGTTGAGGAGCCTAAGCCTGCATCTCAGTATAACTCCTCAGTTGACTGTGGTCTGAGATTGCATGAGAAAGGGGCTCCTTTACCCCCCAAATCAAATCAAGGACAGGGTTAGAAGACCTAATGTGGCTGGAGGTGAGATGTGGCTGGCACTCCATAAATCGAAAGCTGAGAGGCTGGGTACCCAAGTTATCGCTAGCCAAGGAATACCTGTGCTGCAGGCTCCTGGGAGATCCCAGCTTGCCTATGGGTGTTCTGGACACAGCAGCAAAAGCTAGGGACATCCCATTGGACCTGCAAACCCAGGAGAAGGTCCCCTGCCCAAAGAACCCATGGCACCCCCATTAACTCCTCTGCCACTAGCCTGTATCCTCTAATCCTGAGATTAAGAGATGTGTAATAAGGAATAACAAAATGTAAACTTCGATTAGACCTTTTTGGTTAGTTAGGGTTTTTTGAGGTCAAACTGTAAATGTTTGAAAGTGCTTTTGGAATTACCTTTTTCAAGCCAAATTAAATCTAGAAGCTTGAGTATTATATTAAAACTTAGAGTTAGGCTTTGTATAGGGAAGATTTAAACAGGCATGTCCAAGTTCCTGGGTCCAGAGAAGAACCTAGCTGTCTGTGACTGTCTCCTTTAGCCACATAGAATGAATTTGCCAGACAGTCTGGAGGTTAGGTAACAGCAGGCAATCTGTAGCTCAAACCCCAGCCCTGCTCCAACACATGGGTCTAAAAGGTAGTAGTTCTTCCCAGGATGAGAACCAACCAACTCGTGGGACGGAGGACACAGTTCTTAGGAAGAGAGCTGGTCTGCACTGAGCACTTCAGCCCTGTGCAGTTGCCAGCAGAAGCTCATGGGGCCATAAAACAGCTATGACTACATAGGCACAGACCTCAAAGATAGAACTTGAAACCCATTCTCCAGGTAACTTCAGAAGACCCCAGAAAGGAATAAGGCCTCTGCGTTCTGGGGTGACCCACTACTGTGGGCCGGGTGTTTAAAAATTGGAGGAGGCCAATACAGCAGCTGGCACAGCACTCCTGGGCTGGGCAGACAGACAGCTGTCCTGAAGGCTGAGAGCTCAGCATTCCATGCATGTCAGCACCTCTATAAAACCCAGCCACTCCCTTAGCCGAGGGGCTAGAGAAAGGAGAACCAACTTGTCAGTCCTTACTTCAGCCTTTATGGCCTAGAGGCTGACCCTTACATGGTCCCACTGGGCCATGCCACCTCCTGGGCAGAGAAGGGATGTCACCTGGGACCCTTGATCACTGATGCCAGGCCATTCCAAGAGTTCACTGGGTCCATTCATGAGCCAAGATATGAAGACAACAGCTTCGGACCCTCTGGTCATATAGGACAAAAGAGAGGAAGTGTGATATGAGTTCTTGCTCTTATCTGGGCTTCAATCTCTTCCTTGTAAAATGGAAAAGGCAGAGGTTTTCACTTGCTGGCTGCCAAAAGACCCATGAGGCATAGCCTGAAGACCTCTTGGCACATGGCTAGCCTGGACAGACCCTGCGTGTATGTGTGATTTTCAAGACCCATGTGCACCATGAAGAAACAGTCACACTCTGGACCATGTACATGTACTTCAGGGCACTCATGGTCTGGGGGCACAGCTGTGGGGTCTGTTGGACTAACACACAGAGCAGGTACAGAACTAGCAAGTAGGGCTCCTATATCTGTTGGCCTTGATCCTGCCCAGGTGGACCCTTAGTGCCTTCTCTGTGTTTCAGTGGAAAGACCTCCTCCCAGAACAGCTCCCTGTGCTTTCTACTCCACTTACCCCAACCCCAGTCTCTAGGCAAATCACTCCCCCTGCTCCAGAGAGACCCAAGGGTCATTTCAGTCCTGTTCAAACTGGATGCCTTCTCCAGAGTCAGCTGGTCTGTGGCCAGGCAGCCAGGCTGGGACAGGAGCCACACACATCCACCCCTTTGGAGGGCAGCTTGCAGTCCAGCCTTTATATGGGGGCTCTCCTGCTGCCCCAGGCCCAGCCACCTGTCTCCTTACTTTGGGATATCTCCTCCTCAGCCCCTTCCTCTTTAATGGTTATAACATATGTACAGCTCCGCTCCATTTCCTTCTCCCCGACCTCCTTTTTTTCTCCCTTTCTTCCTGAAGCTTACAGCCTGGCTTGGAGCCCAAGTTGCAACACACACTGCAACACACACACACACTTATGCACACATCCACACATGCACAACCACACATGCACACACCCACACATGCACACACACACTTATGCACACACCCACACATGCACACATATTTATGCACGTACCCACACATGCACAGACACACACTTATGCACATACTCACACATGCACACACACAGCTGTGGAATGTTTACCTGCTTCTGGGGTTTATGGCTCTGGGACATATGCTCCTTGCCACCTCCCTGAGTACCTGACATCTAGTACTCTTCCTACGACCCTTTTGAACACTTGTGGGGAGCTGAGGTTGACTTAGGACTGTGGACCAGTGAAAGGAGAGGTGAGAGTCTCGAAAGACCCCACCTGAATTGCTCAGGGGCAACCACGAACCTCCCCAGCCCCCATCACCAGCATTCATATAGCAGGGACTGGTTTTCCCATTTGGAAAGGGAACTGGCCCCTAGAAAGCCAGACTAAAATCAGCCCCGATTCCCTGGATTTTCATTCATTCTTTTAACAGCCATTCATTCCTCTGGTGTTTGTTGAAGACACACAAAATACTAGGTTGGGCCTGAAGGAACTATGGCAGGGAGACAGGCAGACAGAGGCACTGCCAGCATCTCTATCATCATGGTGAGTACCAGGATAGGAAGGATGTAGGGTCGGGTGGGGGGACAGGCCAGAGGAAGAGTGAAGAACCCCCTTGCCTCACTACCTGTCGATCACCACAACCTTCACCTCTGACATGCTATCCAGGCCTTAGCTGGAACAGCCAGGAACAAGAAGTACTGTCCTGAAGCCAAAGCTGGGGGAGAGCTGCTTCTGGGAGCAGCGTTCGCAAGGGCTGGGGTTATGTCTAGGTGTGGATTGGACAGCTTGGGAGAGTTAAGCTTCCTCCAGGGCCTGAGAGAATCCTGGGAAAGTTTTAAGCAGGAGAAATACAGGACCAGGTGTCTCAAGTTGACTATTTCATTATGAGCATGGGCCTCAGACAACTTCAGACAAGGTACTTCCAGAAAGGGATGTGGGAGCTGGTAGTTGAATGAGGGGGTGGAGCAGCCAGGCCTTCACAGAGCAGGAAGTCCACAACTTCAGCTCCCCACTAAGGGCGTATTGGTCCTTGAGCCTGCTATAGCCCGAGGTCTAGGTACTATGGGGTTGGAAGTAAGAGATAGCCTTCTAGCCCACCCAGCCACCAAAGGAACTGCAGTAGAACAGTAAGGACAGATCTCAGGGTCATTGTGCAGGTGAAAGAAAAGGAGCCAGACCCTGAAGTGTGCTCAGTGTGTGAAGGCACTGATTAAGTTCAGGCCCTGGCAGAAATCAATAGTGGTGGCTGCCTCTGCTGGACAGCTTACCAAGAAGGGATTAAAGGACTGTCCTGTCCCAGAGCACTGGGAGTGAACACCGAGGGTTGTACAGGTAAAGACACCTGCCAGAAACCTTCAGACTATGGGTTTAAACCCTGTGTACAATGACAGACAGCAATAGGAGCTGATCATAAGTAAACCCGAGAAAGAAAAAGTCGGCCTGGGAAACCTGGACCACACACCATTGCTCCTTGGCTGGGGGCTGAGGGGTGCCTGCCAGACAGTTCCCCTAAGACATTCTGCAACAGGAGAAGGTGATTTCCTGAAGTCAGCCCAAGGAGCTGTAAAAAGAGGGAATGAGAGCTTAAAAGTCCAGGCAGCAGCTTTGGAATGCTGAGGGGCCCTGGTCACTAAGACTCAATGCAGCCGAGCAGAGAGCTGTTACAGGCCAGCAGCTGGGAAAGAGGGCTGTGAACCAGGAAAAGGTGAAGCCTATCTGCAGGTCTTTGGAGTGACCAGAACTGAATAAACTAAGTTTCTTCATCTCCCACACCCCTTTGATGTATGACCCAAATAGTATGACCCTTGCCATGTTCATCCTGAGACAAGGACCCTGATAGAAAATGACTACTAGGTAGGGGGTGGTCACATTCATAGGAACTTGTCCCCAAGACTTCCAAAAAAAGAAATATGGCTTCCTTGGGGGAATTCCTCAGGAAGAAAGGGAGAAGGGGATGGGGAAGGAGAGAGAGAGAGAGAGAGAGAGAGAGAGAGAGAGAGAGAGAGAGAGAGAGAAAGAGAGAGAGAGAGAGAATTAGAGGCAAGTGCATACCACATGGAACATCAGCTGTTGGACCTTCTCCGTGTGTCACTGGACACATGCTGCCTCAGAGCACTTAAGCCCTCCTTGTGGGTGCTGCCACAGCTGCGGTCAGGGCTGCTGGAGAAGCAAAGAAGTGGGCTCTTTTTCTTCCTGCTCTGGAGACCAGGGGGTCCTTTACCACCTTCTCCCCAGCCAGTGCCTTCCTCCTGGTCCATGGGGACAGTTGTAGCCAAACTGCTCCTGCCTACCCTCAGCAGCCTGGCCTTCCTCCCGACTGTGAGCATTGCTACCAAGAGGCGTTTCTACATGGAGGCCATGGTCTATCTCTTCACCATGTTCTTTGTGGCGGTAAGTGTGGGGTTTAGGAGGAAGCCCTCACAGGGAGGGTCACCACCATTGTCCTGTGACAGGTGACGCAGAAACAGGATTTGGAAGAGAAAGAGTCTGGGTCTGGGGGAGCAGTGGGGCTGGTGACTGGGAAGAGAAGGTTCCTGGAATCTGTCTTCTTCTGTGGACCTCAGTTTCTCCATGTGTGCCAGACATTTGAGGGGGTGGCTGACACCTGAGACTGAGGCCAGGCCCATGAGAGCCCAGTGTCAGTTAAGGACAAGCCTTGTGCTCCCTACACTCTCCTTTCTACCAACGTTGTTCCATGAGTTGCTCAGCTGAGGAGGAGCGAGGGTGAGTGAGCAGGCCTAGGAATGGATCTACTAGGTTCAGGGAAGGTAGAGGGCCTGGGTGACTGCAGCTCCAGAATTTGGAGCTACCCCCACTGAGAGGAGCCAGCCTCTCCCTGAGTCCTTCTTTCTCTTCCTGTTATGTGTCTAGCTGGCTGGCTGCCTCTTAGTTCCTTCTCCACTCTGTTCCCAGGCAACAGTACTGGGTGACTCCTCTGTCGTTTGTTCAGCTTTGCTGAAACCTTGTGTCTGGGTCTCTGCTTCTCTTCATCCCTGCCATGGGTCTCTCTCCCTCCACTTCTTTCTTGATTCTGTGTCTAGTTTCTCCCAGTCTCTATCTCTTCCTTCTTCCTGCCAGTATCCAGTTTTTTTTTTTTTTGATTTCTAGAGTTACACTCCCCCAAGGAGTTCACCCTCCTCTTCTCCCTGCTCTGTTCTTCCCTGGTTTCTTTTCTTGACCAGAGCTCTGTGTCTTCCTGACTTTAACTTCCTGCCCATTCAGCTTGCTTCTGTCTGTCTATCTCCTTTGTCTATCATCTATTCATTTATCATTTGTCTTGTTCTATGTGTTTATCCATCATCCGTCTATCTGTCTATCATCTCTCTATTATCTGCTAACCAACCATCTCTCTCCCTGTCCATTCATCTACCCATCTACTCTCTGTCTTAAAGGCCTCCTCTCACTTTGCCCTTAAGTCTGTTTGAATACCTCTCATGCTGGCCCTCTCTGCTATCCTCTAACCAGGAGTTACACCATCTCTTTCATGGCTCTGTAACCTTCGTTTCTCTCTCATCACACTATGCCTCACTAGTTTGTATGCTGTGAGACCCACACACTGGTAGGATACATGCTCAGGGTTGGCAAGCAGCCTGCTAGTCTCCTCCTTAGAGCAGAGCCAAACTTTTAGAGAATAGCATCCTCTCCTTAGGCCTGCCCTTCCTACAGCAGGTCTCAGTAAGGCAGGGGCATAGAGTATGTGAAGGTATCCAGCTGGCTCTCGATGAGTGAGCCCACGAGCTCACACATCTGTGCTCACATGCGTGTTCCATATCCTGAGTCAGCTGGCATGACTTTCTAGTGGTGGGAGAAACCACACTGCATGTGGGCTGAGAACAGCAGGGGAGGGCTTGGCACCTGTCTACCTCCTTGTTGTGGTGGTCCCATGGGTAACAGTGAGTTACCCAAGGAACTGGAAATTCTATGGCTCTTGAGTTCACTTTAGGAGGGAAGGACATTAGGCCAATGACAAGTCACAAGGAAGCAACCATGGTGGGATTGAGCTCATTATCACCCATGAGCCTAGCATAGTGATTTCAGTTTGATAGAAGAGGAAACTGAATCTCAGAGAAGCTGGGCCACCAGTGTCACTAAGAACACTCAGATCCTGGTCTGCCCCACAGTACTTTGTCCTACATTGTCATTTGTTCCTCACAAGACCTGGCCAAGGTCAGAGCCAAGATGAGACAAGGACATAAGCCAGGGTCTTGTCCCCAAGACCAGTGTTAGATATAGTCCAGAAAAATCACAGCCCCAGTTAGGTCACCCCTGCCTGCCTGGGTCTAGTCTGACCTACAGCTGCTTCTGCACTGGCCTTGGAGGCCCACCCTGCCCCACCCCACCAGAGTGGCAGGGCCAGCTGTCTCTTATGACAAATGTCCTCTGGCCTCAAAGCCACAATCTGTTCCTCACAGAGTTCTGCCTTCCACGTGGCTGCTGTAGGACCCTCCATGACAACTACCAGTTGTGTGGTATACTGCTGCTGAGCAGAAGAATGACTCTTGGTGTCAGTTACACGGGGGTGGATCTGATTTATTCCAAAGAATTCTACCCTCTCCTGTTCTAACCTGGTAGTCATCTCATCTAAAAACAGGTTCTAATCTAAGAATCTTAGACAGTATCATCCTTTCTACTTGCTGAACAGCACAACAAACAGGCATGGGGGATCTGAGTCTCAGGCTTTTATAGGAGACGGCTGCTTCTCTGGCCCTTTGACTCAGTGGCACACAAATCCACAATCAGATATTATCAGCCTATACCCACATTCTGCTTTCAACATGTTCTCCATGCCTTGCTGATTCTAACACACATAGTCTTAGGCCTGGTCACCACATCTCACACAAACATATACTGTTCTGAGTCGGGCATAAAAGAGTCACAAAGACTCACTAGAGTCCTACACCAGAAATACAAAGCATAATGAGATCGATTGAAACATTTTTCCCAGAGGTGAGCTAATTCTGACCAGGGCAAGCACATTGTTCACATGACCATAAAGCACATATTAACTTGGTTTCAGGTTGGGGAAAAGTTTGATTAATGAAGGCAAGCTTTAAACAGCATTTCATTCTTGCAGTATGGGGTGCCATACTCTGCAGTTATCATTAGGGTCCCCTTGTAAGCCCCACAGAACAGGTGTTCTCATGCCATTGGGCAAGGGGGGCCTGAGAGACCTGAGAGAGCCTGGGCCCCTCTGCCAGATCTGCTGAGCTGACAGCGGGATTAGGGCTCCTGTCACACCCAGCTGTGTCCTAGCCTGGCACCAGCTGGACCAGATCTACCTGCTCTCGGGAGGGAGGGTACTCATCATGGCCTTGCCCCTGCCTCCTTGGGCAGGAGGTTCCCTAGGGAAGTTCATAGTCACACAGGTCACACACCCCCATCAAAAAAAGTAATCCCCAGGGCCTGGGGACAGTTAGATCCCTTACTAGAAAGCCTGCTCTTCTGGCCTTCACATGCAGCCATGCATTCTATGTTGGGATTAAGCTTAAGGAGGCACTTCTTCTCCTCGTGGGGGAAGGCATGAGTGTTTCCCAGAATCTCACAGTAAATAAGTTTTACTCGTTCATGGGGGCCTATACAAGAGAAGGAAGCAAGATGCTACAGATGCTGGGCTCAGGTGGGGTGGGGTGATATGGTTCTGTAAGAATCCAGAAGAACAGAGTCCCCTCCCAGAGCTGAGTCCCTTTCCTTCTCCACTTGCATACCTTGGTCTGGCCCAACCTGAAGCTTGTCTTCTCCTGAGCTCATACCTAGTTGGTTAACCTCCTCTTCACCAATCTCCCTTTCAAAAGGTGCAGAACCCAAAGCTCAAGGCAGCACCAAAAGCTCTGAGTGGGGCTGACCCAACACAGAGGCTGGACCACCTCCTTCCTTCCCCTGGATGCTCTCTATTGATTGACAGTCCATGTGCAACTGTGACCAGCAGGAGGTCTCTGAGCTTCTAAGTAGGCCCTATGTGCTTGACTGACACATCCATCATCCAGGGTCCCCAGCTCCCTGCCTGCCTCCCTCGGTGGTGCCCTGCCGCTGCTGCCTCCAGACAAGGCTGTTTTCCAGCTTGCCTGCTCCCTCCTGCTGAGTTGGGCTTACCAAGAGCCCATTGTGCTGGCTGCTGGGCTTGTTTGTGCCAGTTGCACTTGTCAAAATAATTATGTCATGTAATTAAATATTACTTAAAATGATGAAATGTGAAGCAAAGGGAGAGCAAGTTGTTTTCTGTAAGAAATAAGTTGTCTGCTTGGAAATCCTGCATATAGAACCTTTTGCTTAGAAGCAAATCTATTCAACTACGAGTCAGGGACACACCTGCTGGAGTATGGGGGAAAGAAACCAGACTGTCAGAGCCAGCACTTGCTTGGGGGAATCTAAGGGCTTCCTCGTTTATGGAGAGACAGGGGTCCAGGATAAAAGGCTCCTACGCAAAGATTGGCATAGGAATGTGTACACTTGCAGTCAGTCAGGGGCAGAAGGTGTAAGGGGTCTTTAAGTATGCCCTTCTGAGCATGCTTCTCACCAGCCTTGGGCCAGTGCTGAATCTGAAAGTGATATTTACAAAGACTTTTGCACTCCCAGGCTAGATGGACTCACATGTTTAATCTCCACAAGGGCTCTGATAATGTGAGGGAGGAGGCTGAGGTACAAAGCCATTAAGGGCTCACAGCTAGTGAGGGGCCTGAGCCTTGGGACCAGTTCTCACCCACTCCTGGGCTGCCCACTGCCTGTTGACCTCAAGTGATTTCCCTACAGTTCTCCCATGTCTGTGATGGGCCTGGTTTGTCTGTGCTGTGCTTCATGCGCCGTGACATTCTGGAGTACTTCAGCATCTATGGAACAGCCCTGAGCATGTGGGTCTCCCTGATGGGTAAGTGGCCATCTTTGCCAATGGGTGGGAGCTAGTCCTGAACACCAGCCAGCACCCAGCCCCTCCCCTAGATCCTCCCCTCCTGGCTGCTTTGCAGAGCTTAATCTGCTTAAAGAGACATGCACATTTCTCTGATGCCTGCACTCTCATTTCCGCCATCCTTAAGTGACTCCAGTAGTTAGCACTTGTGACATTTAAAAAGCAGAAGCACACAAAGGAGAGGCCAAAGACATCCTGGACTTAGCCTTCCAGCACATCCTCCAGGCTCACAGGAGCACTTGCCCTCATGGGTCATCTCAGCTCTGTGTATTAAGAAGGCAGACCGACTGATATCCAATATATATAAAGAACTCAAGAAGGTGGACACCAGAAAATCAAATATCCCCATTAAAAAGTGGGGCACAGAGTTAAACAAAGAATTCTCAACTGAGGAATACCGAATGGCTGAGAAGCACCTGAAAAAATGTTCAACATCCTTAATCATCAGGGAAATGCAAATCAAAACAACCCTGAGATTCCACCTNTAGGTGGAAGAATAACATGAACTAACTAGTTCCCCCTGCGCTCATGTCTCTAGCTGCATATATGGAAGAAGATGGCCTAGTTGGCCATCATTGGGAGGAGAGGCCCTTTGGTCATACAGACTTTATATGCCCCAGAACAGGGGAATGCCAGGGCCATTACGTGGGAGGGGGTGGGTAGGGGAGCAGGGCGGGGACGCGGAGGGTAAGGGAAAATTTCTGGATAACATGTGAAATGTAAATGAAGAAAATATCTAATAAAGAGAAAAAAAAACATAAAAAAAAAAAGAAGGCAGACCATTCAAAATCTTCACCTTGGACCTGGGATATATACAACTCAATGGCAGATCACTTGGCCTGGTAATCAATAGGCCCTTCGTTCCGTCTCTAGGAAAAGGGAAAGAAAGGGAAGGAAAGGAAAGAGAAAAGGAGAAAGCAAGCAAATTCACCCTTGTCTCCCAGGGATGCAGTCACAGGGTCCATCTGAGACTCGGTTCTGCGCACCAATCATTAGTCTTAACACCTTTGTCTCAGGATTCGTAGGAAATGCTGGTCACTCAGTGTCCCAGTTTATTTCAGCCACCCTGCTCCAGGGAAGCAGCACCCCCACTCCCTCCAAATAACCAAAATTCGAACCTTATGGAAACCAGGCAGGGCCTTGGGGCCCTACAGATTGAGAGGACATCCCAATAGGTTCCCAAGGATGGAGGCACAGCCATGTGAGGGAAGCTGCTCACTGTAACTGTGCCTCTCCCCAGCACTGGCCGACTTTGATGAACCCCAGAGATCAACCTTCACAATGCTTGGCGTTCTTACCATCGCTGTGCGGACTTTCCATGACCGCTGGGGTTATGGGGTATACTCCGGTCCCATAGGCACGGCCACCCTCATCATTGCTGTAAAGTGGGTGAGTACTTCTAGTATCTCCGCTGTCGGGGCCCATGGAACCTGCATTTCTCCCCTGATCTTGGTTTCTCCTATGTAGGGTCCTATACCCCATATCCTTATGTGCAGGTCAATTAGTAAGAATTGGGCCAAAAACCCTAACATTCCTAAAAATGGTGACTCATGCTCAAGTCCTATGCCCTGCTGGTTCATTGGTCCTGGATAAAGCCAAACTCCTTTTCTCTTGACCTCTGCTCTGCATCCAAATACCCACATACAGAATGCTTTTAAGCACAGGCACAGGCGTGATTTTTAATGTACCCAGAGCTAAGGAGACCTTTCATTGTCATGACTGTCACTGTCAGTCTTTCATCAACATATGTATCACTATCATTATCATTCTGAGTGACAGCACTGTTTACAGGTATAATACCAGTTTGGAGAGCAGCTAGGTTAATCTGAATAGTCTTCCCAAAGGAAGCAAGCCTTGGAAATAGTTCTCATGAGGAAGGAAGGTTTGAGGAGAGGGTGAAGCAGGGTTTTCAGTGGGACTGTCCCTGGAGGAGGGCCTGGTGCTTGGCATCTACTCTGCAGTATAGGCTCCTAACCCCTCTATGGTCTCAAGGTCCTCTCACCTCCAAGGCCTAAAACCCACCTAAGTTAGCCAACATGAACAAGGTTCCCAATAGCAGGACAGAATCATGGATATTTTCTGAGCTCCACCCAGAGCAGTTAGGCCCAAAACACAGACCTTCCAGGCCAGCAGGCTTCAGACCAAGCAAACAGCACCCAGGCCTCAAGTTCTCACCTGTCTGCTACCTCATGCAGGAAGCAACATTTGGGATCTTGGAGGTTGCCGGAAGTAGAGCTGCAGCAGTGCAGATTGGGGCAGGTGGTGATGTGTGTGTGTGTGTGTGTGTGTGTGTGTGTGTGTGTGTGTGTGTGTGTCTGTGTCTGTGTCTGTGTCTGTGTCTGTGTCTGTGTCAGAGGCGGGTGGCAGGGCCAGGGGTGGGAGAGCTCTGATCCATCTTTAGCAAAGAGGAGACAGGTAAAGTCAGGGAGGAAGCTTCCAAGCCATGTCCTACTCCCATGGGCTCCAAGGAAGCCAGGCTTATCCTGATTTTAAGGTAAGGATGAACCTGAAGTGCACAGAGCTCAGCAGCCCAACCTGCAGCCCCAGCAGGTAATAGCAGCTGCACTTGACTTTCAAGGGGAGAAGCTTCCATCCCACTCCAGTTTGAGGAGCTGAAGCTGGCCCTCTCTGACCCACGGCAGAGGTGTTGGGGTTCTGCATGGCTAGTTAACAAGCCGGAATGCATAACAAGAAGGCTTGCTCTGAGAGCTGCCTTTGTCTTGCCTATCATGGCCCCCTTGCTGCTCTTCACTGGTTCTGGATCTGACTGGATTGTTTGTTTGTTTGTTTGTTTGTTTGTTTGTAAGATAGACTCTCACTTTGTATCTCTGGATGGCTTCAAACTCACAGAGATCTGCCTGCCTCTGCCTCCTGAGCGCTGGTGTCTAAGCCCAGCACACCCATCCTGATGGGATTTTAATTAGCCAGGATAGCATACATGTGCCAGTGACCCCTCCACTAAATGCCATCCTTCCCAGGTCTCTGGTGAGAATGGGAATGAGGGGCTGCAGCCACCCATGCCTGGGGCACAGACCCCATCTCCTAGCTCTTAGATAGGCAGGTGGTTTGGACTTACTTCTTAGAATGGGGTACAATTCTTTCCCATGTCTCACCCTTTCAAGAAAGGAACATGAATACAACATTTGGGGAGAAGAAGCTGAGTGAAATGGGAAATAGGGATTCCCTGGGCAAGACAAGGCCCGTGGGTGATCTTCAATATTCTTCTCCTCTCTGGAGCCCCAGTGTTAGAATTGTGCGATTGATGGCCATATGACCTACACTCAGGCTAATAGGCGATGCCCATGTCACTAACACCGCTTACTGGGACCTCCACTCTTGTTACTAATGGCAAGTTTTAGAATACTTGGAGACAGCACCATATCATCACTCAGAGTGACAAAGCTTGCCCTGATTTGCATGAGGCCATTGACAGCATTTGTACATATAATGCATTTAGTGAGGTGTGCAATTAGGGCGGCTGTCCTGTGCCCACTGTGCGCATCAGTCAGTCAGGGCCGCTGTCCTGTGCCCACTGTGTGCTCCACTCAGTCAGGACAGCTGTCCTGTGCCCACTGTGCACATCAGTCAGTCAGGGCTGCTGTCCTGCGCACACTGTGAGCATCAGTCAGTCAGGGCCGCTGTCCTGCGCCCACTGTGAGCATCACTCAGTCAGGGTCGATGTCCTGTGCCCACTGTGTGCACCTGACAGTAGTATTTATAATGATCTTCCCCACTGAAACCTGAACAATCCTGAGTCTAAAATTCCTTTGGGCCCCAAGGATCTGCATTCCAATGAGGAACCATGGGCCTTCCATCTGTTCCATGTAACTCCCCATCTTACCAAGTTTGAACACACACCAGACCCTCGTGTAAGGCGTCAGGGCCCGTGAAACCAAGGTTAACGGAAGAAGACCCCTTAGATGGGAAAACTGATCATGTCTGCCACTGAAGTGCCAAAGACCACCACATGTGGGCAGTGGAGGAGCCAGGGGAAATTGGCCCAGAGATTCCAAGTCCCATCAGGCAGGCATACAGAGGAATGAGGGTGGGGCTCTTCTACAATTTATGGAGGGGTCCCTTCCTGTGCTGCACCCCAAGAACTCTGATGTCCCCACCTTGTGCCTACAGCTGAAGAAGATGAAAGAGAAGAAGGGCCTGTACCCCGACAAGAGCATCTACACCCAGCAGATAGGCCCCGGCCTGTGCTTTGGGGCCCTGGCCCTGATGCTTCGATTCTTCTTTGAGGTACCTGGCCTATGGGGAAGGGGAGCAAGCCTTCCAGAGCCTCTGGAAATAGTTAACAGCAGGCTGTTTTCACATGGAGGCTCCAAGTTGTGAATTCTGTCCTGTTGAAGATGGCACTCACCATCCCCAGTATACTACCCTCACAGCCTGGGTGGACAAGTCAGGCCCTGACTTTAGGAAGCGTGTACCCAAGATGCATGCATGTCCTGGAAGGAACCAGGAGCTGGTGCCCAGCTGAGCATGGAACAGGGGGCGGGGGGGAAGCAAGCCTTTCTGCCACATTCTCAGGGTGGGCTGGCTGGCAGAGGCACCAGATGGCTAGGACTTGGTTTAGGGGAGGAATAGAAGCCGACTGACTCATTCTCCTCCACAGGAATGGGATTACACCTACGTTCACAGCTTCTACCACTGTGCCCTGGCCATGTCCTTTGTCCTGCTGCTGCCCAAGGTCAACAAGAAGGCTGGGAATGCAGGGGCCCCCGCCAAGCTGACCTTCTCTACCCTCTGCTGCACTTGTGTCTGACCACAGCACACACACACACCCCGCGTCCCTGCCTTCCTGCCTGGCAGTCCTGCTGTCTCTCCCAGGGTACTTCCTATACTTTCCTATGTAGCCTGTATGTGAAAAATGGTCTTCTCTACACCTCAAGAAACCAGCAGGCCTGCTGCATTCTGCTAAATGCTGATTAGGGACCCATTAGTTCTGTGTTCACCAGTTGCTTCACTCTGTTCAGGAAAAAAAGAACTTTATCACCCAAGGCCTCATAATCATAGGCGTGCCTGGCAGAGCCCTAGATATCCAGCAGCATACACAACAGCAGTATGCAGGGTTATCTATTTCCTAGGCTCTGCCTTTCAGGATTGTCTGCTTTCCCTAGGAAACTGGGATTGCCCTTTCTAACCCCTGCCCAGGCTCTGAAAGATCCCCACTTAGGAAGCTGGAGCCAGTGAGCCCAGCTCCAGCCTGAACCCAAGCTTGCATGCCCCTGCCTGAGTCCCATCCCTTCAGCAGGTTTTTGTTCAAGCCATTCACAGTAAACTCTTGATCAGCCACTAGTCATTAGCTTCACCTAACATACATTCTAGTTCCTGGAACAAGTCTGTCTGCTGAGTGTGGCAGGTCTGGTCTTGGAGGAGTGCCTGTGTTCGGAGGAAGGCTGCTGGCCTGGCTACCTGGGCTGAAAGCAGGGTATACTGCCGGTCTTTGGTTTACTCTACACTGTCTTGAAACTTACATTGAGGCCCTGAAGGGACAGGTGGGTTCAGGCAACACCCTGGGCCAGGCATTGCTGGGACTGTGCTGTGCTGTGCTGTGGGCAGTTCTGTCTGTGACAGCCTGGGGGTCAGGGCATGGCAGGACATGACAGCTTCAACAGCAGATTTCAGACATCACCTCACAAGTCTAAATCTCCCCAACACCCCCAGCATCCCTTTCCTAGTGACCAAGGCCCAGCTGTCAGCAGGAAGTTACCTATACCTGTCTGGGACTTATTTATGTTTCCAGACGGTGCGACTTCAAGGAGGCAGCTACCCACATGCAGTCCCCACCCAGCAGGCAGCCTTTCCTGAGTCACCTCCTGTACCTCGTCAAGAAGCCAGTTCTGCCTCTTGGCTTGAGTGCTCCTCCCTTCCAAGCTGACCCCGCCCCGCCCCAGCCAAGCCTTCTGGATACCTACCTCTGTATGGACCACCCACAACTCTCTGTATCTTGGGCATCTCTACCTGCACTTTCCCCATCCAGGCCCTGGTGGTAGACAGAGGTTACCCATAAGCCTCACCCCATCTCTGGCCTCAGAAGTTTTTAATGATATAGTAGCCTCAGAATATTCAAACATGGTTCTTAGGGGCTAGGCCTCACTTCACAGGTAAGAAAGCCAAGACCACATAGTCTGGGCTCTGGGGCGCCTCAAGAAAGGAGCAGAGGGCCGGAGAGATGGCTCAGTGGTTGAGACTACTTGCTGCCATTACGGAGGATCCAGATTCAGTTCCTAGCACCCACATGGCAGCTCACAACCATTGGTGACTCCGGTTCTAGAGGGTCTGGTCAAATCTGTCTTCTGGTCTCCAAGGGACCAGGCACATATGTGGTGCACATGCATACTTGGAAGCAAACGCCCAGACATGAAAATTAAAGATAAATGAATCTAAAAATTAACTAAAATAAAGTAAAAAACAAACAAACGAAACCTCAGGAGGGGAAGCAAAGGGACAGAGTGGGGACACAGCTCTGAGCGACGGAGGCCTCTTTCACGTCACTGTCAAGTACAGGCACATATTACATAGGCAGATGAAAAGCGCATACCCACACGGGACATGTGCAGATATACTTTTAACACATATCTCATGAGCTCAGGCACCAGAAGACACTGGATATCCTGGAGCCCAGACTTCCTCTGGGTCATCATTTGCTTCCAGAGGACAGACTGCTCAGTCAGAGCTAGGCATCCCAAGTGAGAGGAGACAAGCCCATGTCTGCAGGGTGTCCCCAGTCCATCCCTTCTCTGTCCCACCCCCAAACCCAACAAGCAACCCTGCCTCCAGCTCTGCAGCCACTCTTGGAAAACTAGAGGCAGCAAGATGTCCTTGAGCCCGGAGGGGCCATGGGTGGCCCAGCCTAAGCGCCACACTCACTGCTCTCCCTGATGGTGCTGCAGGTTTCAGAGAGCCTTCTGAGCACCTGGCCAAGTCTGTAGGTCACACTCCCGCTCTCAGTCACAGCCGCCACAGCCTGTGCCTGGCTCTTGGGCTCCAGATGTAGCCTTGCCCTCCCAAACCTTGCAGCTCCTGTGGCTGCTGTTTCGGGGCCCTGGTCCTGAGTCCAGTTTGCAGATAAGGACACCGAAGTCCAGGAATGCTAGTAACACAAGACACTGGATGAAGACCTAGCAATGGATTCCCCAGTCTCTCCAGCTGTGGCCTTCTCCAAGGTCTACACTGATTTCTTGGGATGCCAGCCAGGGTCAGGAAGGGAAGACTGGAAGAAATGAGCCACCGTGTTCCCCAGGGGCCACTGAGACGTTAAAGCTAGCAAGATGCCAATGACTCTGAACCCTGTCCATCTCAGGGTCTCTGTGCCCATGGAATTTGGGAGTCATGCACATGAAGCCAAAGAGGGCTTCCAAGGTCACCCAGCCACTTAGGACTCTGGACAGAACTTCCTCTCCTCTCTTGCATGATGGGGAGATCCAAAAACATGCACCCCTGCATCCCTATCTGTAGAGTGCTTAGAAAAGCTACTCTGGGTGCTCCTAGGAGTTGAAGAGCCATACTGCCTGAGGGAACCTGCTGTATGAATATACGGGCCCCTCTTGGCACAGCTGACCGTGTGCACAGTGGTTGTCAGTAAGCCGAGTCGGAACTGTGAGTAGCAACTTCAAGTTGAAATCTGAGTAGGACTGCAGATGCCAGGGTGTGTCTGAACTCCGGGTACATGGTAGAAAATTAGAGTTCTCTCTCTCTCTCTCTCTCTCTCTCTCTCTCTCTCTCTCTCTCTCTCTCTCTCTCTCGTTAAGACAAGGAGCAGAAGCAGAGAGTCTGGGACTCCCAGACATGCCTGGGGCTTCCCTTACAGGATACGATTGGAAGGATGGGGTCCTCCTCCCAGTTTGTCACTTCTAAATCTGGGGAGATGAATGAGCACAGAACTGTCATAGCTGTCCTGGGCCTGGGCATGACCACACCCACCTCAGCGGCCAGGGAAAATGCACGTGGCCTTGGTCCCACCATGAAGTGTGCACACATACCCTCCTGGTACACCCCCTTGGGGCCCCGCTCAGAAGAAAAGTGTGCCCTACCTTGGACAGAAAGGCAAATGGAGAAGGATAGTATAAACATTTACAGCGAGGCAGACACAACAGTCCATTGTAGCAGCAGCCTGGCTTCCCCCAGCAGGGGAGAGGCAGTTGGGGCGCAGGAGAGAACCTGGGCGCCGGCCAGGACCTGCACGCAGAGGTGTTTTTGTCTGAGGCAGTCCGTGTGCTGCCGCCTGCCTCTGTCAGTCGGCTACTGAAATTTCCTGTCTCTGTTATTCTCTTCTTCAAGAAGAGATCTGAAACCCAAAACTTTTATTGCTTCTTTAAAAGGGCTTTACAGCTCCCCACCCACTTCACAGACGAGCTGGGACTGCAGTTAGGGGCAGTGTGCTGGGCACTGGGTCTCTGTGGGCAGGCCAACCACAAGGTCTTGGCTGAGGAGGCTCAGAAGGAAAGAGGAGAGGGGGGAGCTGAGGCGTTAGAATGGCCCTGGGCAGCTGGAATAGGCTGGGTGCTCCTTGTTTCTGTCCTGCTGGCTGGTGAGCTGGTCAGGCACATGCATGGGGATCCAGGACCACATACCCCACCACTTTAACTGACCTCCACCTCTTCCCTACCTCTGCAAACTATCTTTAAAAATAGGAACAGCAGCCTCAGCCTGCTGTCCCTCAGAAAGAGTTAAGTCAGAAACAGGCTGATTTGGAAACGTGATAGGAAATTCAAAAGAATCAAAAAGGAGAGGGCTGGGCAGATGGGCATGGGCTGCAGAGTGATTCAGGCAGGTTGGGATCGAGCCCTGTCTACAACCTCAGGCAAACGTCCGTGGGTCCTCTGAGCATCAGCTACCTCCTACCTCAGTTTTCCCTTTTAACAGACTTTGACACATTTAAATCTTCTCAGGGTTAACTGAGACAGATGGTGACTGGGAAACAGTTCAGTAGGCTCACCTGAAAGTGTTTGCCCATTTTTAGGATCGTTTTGTTATTTTATTTGTGTGTGCATGTATGAGAGGGGAATGGGGAGAGAGAGAGAGAGAGAGAGAGAGAGAGAGGAGAATGTGGACACACACATGACACAGCACTTGTGTAGAGATCAGAGGACAACTTCTGGGAGTTGGTTGCAGGGATTTGGGGGATTTTAATATTGAGGGTCACAGAGCAAGAGCCTTTAAGAGCTTTTACTCACTTATCCATTTTACACTCCCAAAACAATATTTTTAAAATTTATTTATTTATTCACTTTAAATCTCAATTGCTACCCCCTCTCAGTGCTCCCCTTCACACACAGTCCATCTCCCCTCTTCTCCTCTGAGAGGGTAGCGGCACCCCTGGGTAACTCCCCTCCCTGGCACCTCAAATCCTTTCAGAGTTAAGTGTACCCTCTCCCACTGAAGCAGACAAGGCAGCCCAGCTGGAAGAACGGAATCCACAGACAGGTCACAGCCTTAGGGACAGCCCCAGCTCCAGTTGTTGGGGATCCACGTGAAGACTGAGCTGCGCATGTGCTGCAGATATGCAGGGAGTCTAGGTCCAGCCTGTGTGTGCTCTTTGCCAACACAATACTTTTTTTTTTTTTAAGAAAAAAATTATTCAACACTGACATTTTATTTTCTGAAGTTTATCATAATTTTACAAAAACAGAACAAAACAAAGAAGCAGGTGTCAAAAACAGCAGTGTATAGAGTTTCTGCGCCGGTTCTCACCTCAGTCAGCGACGCTGGAGTCGGCATCTTAGGGAAAGACAAGCAGGCTGATTCCCTCTCGGCCACTCACATTCAGGTGGTTGGTTTCAGAGCTACTTTGTAATAGTAACTTTTTAGAAGCACCAGTCATTTTTTTTAGGACCAATTTGATTTGTCCAACAAAGTAAACACCTTTTTTCTTTTACTGTGTGGTATTTTTCTTTCTTAAAAAACACTGAGCTGAGACACAGACTATGTGTTAGGTCCATGAAAAATACCCCACTTGAGTCTCAGGAGTTCGTGCACACAAGGAACCACGAAAGACCATCTTGATGTAATACACATGAGGGAGGTTTACTCACGGAGCTCCGCGGGACGACACCCAACCCATGCAAGAGGTGGGAGAGTCAACCACGAGGCTCGAAAATTAGGAACTTTTATAACAATGGGGTAGGGGGGTTGGGGAAATTGGCGCGGTTTCACATGATTGGCTAGTTCAAACATCAGCAAGAGCCCTAGGTAGCAGCTTAAGGTAATAGTTAACTCTAAGAGACAAGGGAACGCCAGGGTGGCCAGTTTTTCATCCTGGCCAGTTCTTCATTCCCCACTTCTCCTTGTAAATAGTCCTAATCTTAGGACTGGTTATGATCTTTTATCTGACACACCTAATTTTTAGGGTATGGTATTGTTGCCTCAAAAACGAAAGGCAGCACTGCACTACTTTTTGTTCTAGCAAAAGGCAACTAGCCTATCTAATACACATGACATGGACTTATAATTTAAAAGCAAAAGCAATATCAAAAGGGATCCCATAAGAGTAGAGAGTAGGGTGGCCTTTTCACAGAGTCTTAAGGTTTTCTGCACGACGGCATCAAATGTAGACCAAATCTCTAACTTAGAAGGGATGTGGGGGTTGCAGGTCTCCGGTCTCCTTCTCTTGAGTAGGCCTTCTGCTTCTATGTTCGCTGTCTCACTCACTTGAGCGCCTTGCTGAGCCTAGAGAATAAAGGCTGGGAAAGCAGCAGTCAGCACCATGTACAAAGGCTATTTTACCAGTGGAGAGGGTCCCCCATAGAGTAATTTATAGGGGGGGTCAGACCAAACTGTCTAAGGGTGTTCTTAACCCTGAATGGCACAAAGGGTAGGAGTGTTATCTAACCATTAAAGCCAGTCTCCGCTGTCAATTTCCTTCAATGGGTCCACCCATCTTTTTTTACCTGTCTTGAACCTTGGAGCCTGTATGTACAATGTAACTTTTAATCAATCTCCAATATTTTGGCCATTTCCTGACTTACTTACCTGGGCAACAAAGATTACCTTGGGTATCTCAAGCTTCGGGAGGGTTTCTTTTAAGATCTTCTTGGCTATTACATAAAATCTATCCTGCATTGGTCATAGCACAGGTCTTGCAGCTTTTGACTATTCTGCCAAGTCTGAGAGTCTTTTTTCCTGTGGGAGGACTAGTTTTCCTTTATCAGTCCTAATTTGTCTTTAGGCTCTTTAACTGCCAGGATCACTGCTCCTTGGGCCGCCTGTTTGGTGGTTAGATCTGCCATAGTCACAGCATCTTATGTCTTTCACTGCAGATGTCAACAGCCCTTTGTCTGTATATTACCCCGTGTAGTAGCAAAAGCGTGCCTGCTGTCAGTGCAGACGTCCCCTTTGCCATTTGCAGATCAGAGTCACAGTTCGGCTTTTTGGGCCGATGTCTCTTCAGGGAAGTTGCTGGCCTAGATCACTTGCTTCCTGTCCACCACTGCTGTCCCCGCCTTCTGCTTACCTTCAGTCACGAGGCTACTGCCATTCATGTATCAGCTCAGACTCCCAGGCCAAGGCTGATTTTTCAGACCATTTCGAGCACCAGGTTCTTCTGCCAGAATATCAGCACAGTGATGGATCATCAGTCCCAGACAGGAGGGTAGCGGGAATTACGACAGCAGGGGGAGCACATAAGAGCATTGGTCATCCATTGATCAGGAGCTGTTGGATAATGCTTTTAAGGACATGGGGAGTCACTATGAGCTTATCAGCATCCTTGACAAGCAGGGCTACAGCAGCAACAGTTTTCAAACAGGAAAGCCACCTGCTGGCAACAGGGTCTAACCTGGATAGGCAAGTCACTGGTCCACCTCAAGGTCTCAAAGTCTGAGCATGGAGTCCTCCGTAACTCTTCTCTCACCAGGCAAGGCCATCAGCAAAGTCTCTCTAACTTTTTAAAAAGGCTTTCTGACAATCTGGAATCCACACAAACACCTCCCCTTTCTTGGCCAGGGGGCACAATGGGGCAGCCAAGGCTGTAAACCCAGGCATCCAGAGTCCGTAGAAGCCAGCGGCGTCCAAGAATTTTCGCAGTCCCAAATAAGCAACTTCAGTCCGACACAGGTGAGGCTCCCCAGCTGGGGCTCAGCACCCCAACTCACTTAATTCTGTTCTTCTGTTGTCTAGATTTCCTGATCTGTCTAGATCCTGTCTTATCCTCTTCCTGTTCTCTTTCTTTTGCTTCCCGCCTCTCTCTCTCTTTCTCTCTCTTAATACACCTTCTCTGTCTCTTCCACTAGATTACATAACCTGTTGAACCTCTACATGTAAGGCCCCTGTCTTACCTTTCTTACCTCAGCCCAAATTAGTTCTTTCTTGAGGTACCTCGGAGATCAGAGCCTGGCTTTAAGATTTTCAAACTCTCCTTACCTTTAGCCATGATGTAGTTCCAAACAGGATGAGTCAAAGGGTCTCTCTTGTTCCTTGGTTGCGAAGAGTGTCCGTAGCTGGAGACTCTGATTCGGGAGAAGCCTTCACTTTTAAATTCTCTTGTAACACCAGTGCACAATTACAATTTTGGGGGAGCAAAACTCAATCTTAACAATGTAAACAACTTATTTTCTTTAAAAATCAACTCTAAAAACATTATTTGTTACAGGTTTGGATTTTAACTTTTCCATTATCAATGTTATAACCTTTTGATCATAATTAATAACTTATGAGCCAATAGTCTATAACCAAGACATATAAAAACTTCAAAAGTCATTCAGAAACAAAACTGAAATGGTTGCATACATTTGCTTATTTAAACCAAACAAGAGTCTCAATTTTTCTCAGCTGTAATTTCTAGAGAGGAGCTCCTTGTTACCTGATGGATCACAAGCACAGAGATTATTTTAGGAGAAACAACCATTAATTTCACAATACCTGTTTATCAGTATTTTGCAACAACTATTTTAATTGCTGTTTGGAATAAGGGATAGTAAATATTTCTTTAGGTTCTTTATTTTCAAACAAACACATTTTCATGACTCCATCCTATACACAGTAACAACCTCTTAATAAGGCATTAAAACTTTTTCTCTTTTTTGGAGACAAACAAAAATGAATCCACAAAGCCATTTAGTTCTCCTGTAGTAAACTTAAGATGAAATCTCAACCAATTAGTATCTCTTAACAACCTTTGAAAATCATTTAGAGTAATTATCTTCTCTATCTAAATTTTCTCTGTTGCAACTTATTTACACTGAAAGATTTTTAAGTCTTAATTTTTCGTATTGAAGTAGAGACAGAAAATTTTTTTTAACTTAGTGCTGTTACCATTAACACAACTTTTAGGCCTTTTCATAATAAAGGGAGGATCAGGGACAAAAGCACAATATAACTTTTCTATCATCATTGTCAGGACACTATATAAACTCATTTCAGCATCTGCATGTCTCATTAACTATTCTGGCAGATAGTATGCTCCTTTAGCATCCTGCAGGAAAAAATATATATATAAATATGTCCTCTCTCTTTCTTATACTAGCTTGACCTTTTTTATGATTTTAAAAACACTGGCTACAGCACACAATTCTATTATCTGTGCTGAAACAGGAGGAAATTAAAAAGAATAAACATGTGATCTAATCATATATATTTTTCTCTCAAAGAACACAGTAGATTTATTCTTTATGGGATGCATGTATAAAAGTAATTTCAACAACTTATCTTTAATATAACAATTATCAATTTTACCTATAAAATTTAATGGCTGTTTGAGATAACACCACAACAGCTTAAGCAGCTAATTTTTAATTATCACTAATTATAATAGATAACAATTGATTATAGATGTTTCTTCTACTCAATATGGAGTAGACAGGCCAGATTATAATGCCTTCAGAAGTCTCACTGCCTCATTAACTTAAATATAAATATTTCTTAATCTGAGCATATTGCCAGAGTCTTGGCCTATGAATGATCTCTTCTGCAGTGAGGTCAGATTCCAGAGGAACAATTCGACTGTCTAGGCCTCTAATTTCTGGACAGTCTTTTAAAGAAGATTTATACTTAAAACATTTCTTATAGCCTTAGTGCTGGAGACCAATTATAAGCTAACTTTCTGTTATAAGCAAAAACTTTGACTCTTATCACTTTCTGCTGTGTAAACTGAGAGTTACTTTTAAACAAGTTTTTTTTATCTCTCTGTTTCTGGGAATTTTGCCAGAGAGGAATTATAGTGGTAGCTTTTTCTAGTGTCCTGTTTTTTTTTTTTAACTTTTTTAAAATTATTTTTTTATTTATATACTTGCCATTCATGAGTGGCACAAAGTTGTCAACCTGGACCAGTGCCAGAGAGACAGGGTGTGGGCAAACCAAGGCCAGGCGGCAGCACCAGGTGAGAGACTTGGTCAGTGACCCTCTTAGTGTATAGCCGCCTGCATGTATAAATTATCTCTAGTTCTAACTCTAAATATTTCTCATTCAGAGTATCTCTCTCATCTCAGACCTCTCTAATTTCCTTTAACTCTATTTCTACCTCTCCTCACTGTTAACCTATTTGTCACTGTCATCCATTTCTCCTGAATCTACTTAAGTTTAGTCTTAGCTTACTTCTTTTTAGACCTCTATACACATCTGTCTTCTTTATTCTCTCTTTCTTCCTTTGTTTTTCTTTCTCTGCACTTTCTTATCGACTTACGCTAACTTTCTTACTGACTTACTCTGTCCTTTCTTCTAACTTTTGTAACTTCTTATTACCTTGGTCAGATTGTTGGGGCACTTTTTAGCCCCACAGAGAGGAGACCCACCATCAGCCTGGTGATCAGACTTTTAGATGTTCATTACCTTGGACAGGAGAAGCCCCAAGTGGAGGGGGCCCAAGAAGACACAAGGGGAAAGGGAAGGGAGCCCAGCTCTCACAGTGGTGTTGGGCCACTGACATCTTAAAGTGAAAGCACTTTTTCTGCTAAAAAGAGGCACTCTGGTACTATCCCATAACGAAAATTCAAAAACAAACAAAAACAAAAACAAAAACAAAAACAAAACAAGGACAAAAGACACTAACATTCTCAAGCACACTCGTCTTTGTTTGGACTTAAACAGTCAGCCAAACTCTATCTTTGATGGAGTGAGATTTTATGTCCACTCCTCTCCTGGAGCACTCTGTCTCCCTCACAGTCAGGCACCCCCTGACTGTCCTCCACCCCAGGAACGTCTTCCAGGGTGGCGCAACCTGCGGCCCGAGGGCGTCCCCTCCCGCGGTCACTGGGTCCTCACGGCCCACAGTGACAGTTGCCCATAGAAACTGCGTGCATTTCAGAAAGCCGCCTGATTCCACATAGATGACCAGAATCACAGAAAACCCCACTGTCTATAAACACTGTTGTCTGAATTCCACATAGATGACCCAGAACCACACTTAGGCAGATTCAAACTCAGGCATGACTGTGTTTCAGAAACAAAGGATTCATTCTATCTCTGACATGTTGGACTCTGTCCCTTTAAGAGTGGCGGCTCTGCTGACGCGGCTGCCCTCCCCCAGCGGTTGTATCAGCGCGCACGGATGTTATGGTATCCAGCGGGCCGCTGGAGCGAGCTGCCATGGGACTCCGACTGTCCCTCACCCCTAGTGGCCGCGTGTGGCGCGAAGACTCACGCCCACTCTCTTTCTATATAAGCCTGGTGGGTGCGTGGAGCCCGGAGGCCACCTTAACCCCGAGTTGCAGGGGCAGTCTGGCGGGTCGCCCTCACGCACAGCAGGTGCAGCGCGCAGCAGCCGGGAGGGGCGAATGTTAAGCCCCTCCGTTAGGCCTCCGGGCCCTCACGCGCTGTGGGCCGCCAGGTTCTCCTAGGAAGCCTTGGCAGGCCCCACCCCACCACAAAGGTCTAAAGCAGGACCCCAAGGCTGGGCGAGCGGCCCACGGCGGCGCTCTCTCAAGGACAGCAGGCTGGCCGTGCACCCGCCCTTGGCTGCGCTCTAACCGCACGCAGCCTCAGTGAGCACACAAAAGAAGTTCCATTTCTTTTCCTTCACCAGAAACATACATATAGACAGAACAGAAGAACAGAACAGAAGAACAAAGACACAGAATACAGTGCCTCACCTCCAAGGGTCTTTTGTCGGGATTCCTCGGTTTCACGAAAATCCCAGACGAGCCCCCAAAATGTTAGGTCCATGAAAAAGACCCCACTCGAGTCTCAGGAGTTTGCGCACACAAGGAACCACGAAAGACCATCTTGATGTAATACACATGAGGGAGGTTTACTCACGGAGCTCCGCGGGACGACACCCAACCCATGCAAGAGGTGGGAGAGTCAACCACGAGGCTCGAAAATTAGGAACTTTTATAACAATGGGGTAGGGGGGTTGGGGAAATTGGCGCGGTTTCACATGATTGGCTAGTTCAAACATCAGCAAGAGCCCTAGGTAGCAGCTTAAGGTAATAGTTAACTCTAAGAGACAAGGGGACGCCAGGGTGGCCAGTTTTTCATCCTGGCCAGTTCTTCATATGTATTTGGATCAGAACCAAATTTTCTGAGATCCCCATTACCTGAAGAACACTGAAGACATCATCGGGCATATGAAATGTTCCTGTGAACTCTTATGTAAATGTCTAAGGCAGCTACCTTATTTCTGATGAAAGTAATTCATCCAGAGGCTGCTGGAGTCCTGTCTCTGACTTGGGATGGTTTCCCCAGGCAGCCCTATTATCAGAAGAAAATGGGTTGTCTGTGCCAAAGAGGTGCTTATATTGTGTAAATACATTTATATAGAGCAAGACACCTTGCTCCAGAGCCTGGGTCACCACAAAGAGGTTGAGAGGCCACGATAATTGGATGCTAACAGGAAGAAGCACACTTACACTTCTTGCATCATCTGGAGGAAGCGGAAAGAAAGCTGGAAACTGGCAGTGAGGCTCACCCACTACTTGCTCTGGAAACACATTTTGCTTAAATAAAGGAAGTGTGGTCCAGTTTTGCAATGTTAATAGCTGCCAGTCTCTCATTTTTAAAAATAAAGATCACTTCCTGACCAACGATGAGGTCGGAAACCGGCCTCAACTTTGATCACATCTCTCAGTGTTGCTTAAAAACAAAGTAAAACCCTTAAACCAGTCAACAGTTAGAAATTGCACAATCAAACTTGAATATAAATTACAGAATGGGATAGATATTATTGACATGGTTATGAAAGGGTCAAACACCCCCACTGAGATGAAATTTTCTCCACATTATTTCAATTTTCATTAAAGGAAACTGATATGTAATTTTCTTCTTTACAGATATGAAAAAGGAAGCAGGAAGGCAAAGCTGAGGGAAACAGATGCTGCCCACAGGGCAGCGGTGCCATTTGGTTGTTTTGGTCTTTGTACCAGCAACTCCCACTCCTATGAATGGTGTCCAGTTCCAGCTGGACTACACGGTTTTCCTTGCAGTCAAAATGCAACTGAACGATGGACCCCAGTCCTCCAGCAGCAAGTGCCTGCTCATGACACCGTGGCAACAGCGCTCACACCATTCTTGTCCAGAGACTGAACAGCCTTTTCAATATCATTAGCTTTAAAAGAGATAAGCACCTTCAAGACGATGCCGCCTGCCTAGTCCTTCACTGCCTGGCTCTTTGTGTTAATAGGGGGATTTTTCAGATCAGCCTGGAGAGCAGCTGTCATGTTCCCTTGCCGTAGGCATGAGTCCACCTCGCCCTCCTCGGGCCTGGCCTGGCCATCGCCACCATCCTCCTCATCCACGAACTTGTTCTCGTCATATTCATCCATGTCCACCTTCCAGAAGTGGGCTGATGACACCGTGTTCTTCGACATCCCGGATCACGATGCGACAATGGCCTCCCCTCCGCGGTGTCTCTTCTTTAGCGAGCTCAGCCCAGTCCGACTCACTTCCCTCCCAACACAGTATTCTTAATGGGACTTTAGAAATTATCTGACATTAGTGTGTGCATGTGTGTATTTGTGTGACCTTGCTGAAGGAAGTACATCATTGGAGGTCATTTGGAAGTCAGAGGACAACCTCAAGTGTCAATCCCCAACTTCTGCCTTGCTGAGACAGGGCCTCTTCACTGTTCGCTGCTCCGTACACCAGGCTCTCTGGTCTGTGAGCTTCCAGGGTTTCTCCAATCTCTACCTCATGGAGTCTCACTGTAGGAATGCCAGGTTGCAGACAGGTACCACCATGTCCAGCTTTAGAGTGAGTTCTGGGGTACGGGGGGGGGCGCTTTGAATTCAAGTACAGCGAGCATTCCGCCTACCAGGCTATCTCCATAGACCTTCAAGAACTTTTCAACGGTAGCTTTTCAATGGTGCCACCACCTGTTTTCATAATCAATGGTCCCTTAGGCTTAGGCATTTAAATACTTGGTCTCTGCCTGGTCCACTGTTTGGGAGTGTTAGGGGGTACGACCTTGCTGGGGGAGGCACATCTCTGGAGGCAGGGTTTAGAGCATTTGGTGTAAGCCTGTCGTCAGTTCTCTCCTCTGCTTTGTGTTTGTTGTTAAGGATGTGCTCTCTCCGCTCCCTTCTCCGGCCACCATGCCTGGCGCTTGCTGCCATGCCTGCAGCTCATCATGTTGGATTCTCATGCTCTGGGACCATAAGCCAAAAGAAACTCTCTCTTCCTTAGTTTGCCTTTGGCCATGCTGGGTCTTTTTTTTTTTTTAAATCACAATAACAGAATAACTAAATCAATTGTCAAAGACAAAACAGGGGTTTTTGTTTTTGTTGATTGGTTTTGTTTTGGTTTTTTGTTTTGATTTTTTTTTTAGAAATAAGTAGCACATTCTTCCTACTGGGAGATACCAATTGTCCCATTTCCCAAGGAATCAGCATGCTCTGAATTAAGAATTGTAGACTGAATGACTGAGGAAGGCTGCCTGGAAGAGGAGGGCTGGTACTAAAGCTAGAAAGGCAAAAGAGCAGGTGATGATCTTTGTCCATGGGCTGTTCTGGAGATAGTGAATAGATTTGGTCCCAGGGTCTGATTCTGGAGATAGTGAATAGATTCGGTCCCAGGATCTGAAGATTCGGGGGAGGGAGACTCTGCCCCGAGTGAAGATATGGGCAAAAGTGGCCAGAAAGAAGTGTTGTTAGATGCCACCAAAAAAAAAGCCTTCTCAGGCAGAAAGGAGGCAGGTATGAGAACGGCTTCCTGGCCACCCTCTGATCTGGATGCCCTGCAGAGCCCAGTGGACCCTTTGTTGGACCCTTTGTTGCTGGCGTCTCACTAGGAGATGCATCCACACAGTGTCTCTCAGCCCTGTCCCCAGCCTTCCAGGGCTGTCCTCTACTGGGAGTACTGAGGCCAGTTGTTCCCAAAGTTTGTGGGGACAACCTGCTTTACAAAGCATCCTGGCCACTGTCTCCTTAGTGTCTTGCTTCCCTGAACCCTTTATGGAATAGGAGGAAGAGGAAAAAGATAGTTCACCACAGAGTAGGTTATACCACTCATCAGGGTACCAGGCCCCACCAGGCCAGGAGACACTTGACACCTGGGATGCCTGGAAACCTGGCTGCTGTGAGGACATCACCTTTGCAACATGGTCCCATGCCCTGGAGTGACACACCAGGCACAGATGATCTAGTCCTGGGAAGATGGATTCTCACCTCTGCCTTGCTGAGGGTAGGCTTCTGCCCAGGAGATGAGCCACTGGCCACAGAGGCCTTGCCTTTGACCCATCCTGGTCCGTGTGTTCTCTGGCAGCAGAATCGAAACAGCTCTGAAGTACCCACTCCACAGACCCCAGCGCCTCCAGCAGTAGTACTTTGGGCCACACAAGGAGACAGTGGAGATAGAGGGGCCACCAACCCTCCAGCATACCCAGAGAATTCATCCTAGCTCTGCCAGGGACACATGAAACATCATCTTGCTGGCACTGAATTGTCCAGCTGTGTTTTGTTGTGAATTCCACCTCTCCAACAGCATGCATTGTGGGACACAGAAAGGAAAGAGGATCTGCTCTATCCACAAAGAGCCCTTTTGGTAGGAGCTGCTGCCATACAGTTGAGTACCCAATGTTCAGAGTCAAGTCAGCAGCCTGGCAAAGGCAGGAAGTTGCAAGGGGAAGAGAAATGAGCATGACATGTGGTTGGCCTGGTTGGGCCTCCCTTTCTTTTCCCTTTCCTTCCTTTCAGTTCCCTTCCCTTCCAGAAGCTGAACCTCCCTTACTTTCATTGGGTTTTGTTTTCCCAAAAGCTTGGCCAATTGGAGATTGATGGCCCTGGGTCACAGCTGGAGCCAGGCTATCAGGTGGCTGTGGCTACATCTGGAAGATGTTCTGGCAGACACACACACACACACACACACACACACACACACACACACACACACACCAACCCTCAGCAGCAGTCAGCCACAGAATAGCAGTTAATAAGTGCTGCCTCCAGCTGCATACTACCAAGAAGCAATGGCCTTAGACCAAGCTGCTGGAGCCATTGAGATGGGAAGAGAAAGAGCAGGTTACAGAGCATCACTCTGTCTCCAAGCAGCCAGCTGACTCCAGAAATCACAGGACAGTAGGAGACACCCATGCTACAGGATAACTCAGAGGCCCTAGAGGGCTGGCTCATCACTCCTACAGACATATTGTGCCCTAGGAACCACACCTTCCCCATCATCATGGTCGCTTCACAGTGGATTGCATACCTGAGAGGATTATCTATAACCTCATTGGGCACCTCAGTCATCTCAGTATCTCATTTTGATGTACCTGAGACCTTAACCTGACATACCCACAACTGACCCTAGTTGGAGGGCATTTCTGGTCCTGTCCCTTGGCCCTGGCAGCACAAGTGGAAGACACTGTTGTGACATCTAAGCTACTGTGCATTGTTTATTGGGTGAGGAGCACTGGGAGAAGCTGGCCGTCAGGCCCATGCCATCGCCTGGATAGCAGCTCCTCCCCTGGACAGGAACTCCAATGGCCCCCTCTGGCCTGGTGTACACTGGCAGCACCCTGAAAAGCCACAAGTGCACACACTAGAGAGTAAAAGTAATGAAGCCGACGTGACCACAGCCACATGTAACTGTTGGCAGGCATCATGGGCTCTCACCAGGCCTGTGACTTGGGTGTGTGAGCTGTGTGGATAGTGTCTCTGTGTCACCCAGCTCCCTAAGTGACTGGGTGGCCCTTGTTTAAATGTCACTGCAACGACTTCATTGCAGTCAGAAAAGGGAGTTTCCAGGACATTTTACCAATGGCAGTTGCTACTCGCTTGTAGGCAGACCTGAAGTCTGAGAAGAGTCTACTAGAAGCCAGCCCTTCAAAACAGGCTGCCTTGTTTGTGACCAACACGAGGCTAACTCTCTTCATTGCCAATGTGATTCCAAAAGGAGTGCATGCTCTTCACGCTAAAGAGTTCTTCTATTTATGTGTCTTTCTTTCTTTCTTTCTTTCTTTCTTTCTTTCTTTCTTTCTTTCTTTCTGTGTGTATGTGTGTGTGTGAATACATGCATGTGCACACCTTGTGAGTGTAAGTGCCTACAGAGGCTAGATGAAGGTGTTAAATTTGTTCCCTGGAGCTGGAGCTATAGGCAGTTGTGGGTCCCATGATTTGGCTGCTGGGGACTGAACTCAGGTCCTTTGGAAGAGTAGTATTGCTTATAACCCTGATCCATCTCTCCAGTCCCTCTGAAGATTTATGCCCTCCTGCATGTGTGCGTGTGTGCGTGCGTGCATGTGTGTGTGTGTGTGTGTGTGTGTGTGTGTGTGTACCAAAGAACATAAATGCTTACAGAGCCAGAAAAAGGTGTCAATTCCCATAGATCTGTAGTTACAACAGTTATGAGCTGACTAACATGGGTGCTAGGAACTGAATTCAGATCCCTTCAAGAGCAGTACATGCTCTTAACCACTGAACCATCTCTCCCACACCATCTTAACTACTAAGCTATCTCTCTAGCCCCTGTTCTCCACACTCTGCATGAGATTCTCATCAAGCTTACTGCTGGTATTGCATAAATCTTCTATATCCTCTCCATGAAAATGCTTGCTTTCTGTCAGTGACTTGGGGAGGGCTTATGATCCCTGCTCTGGAAAAGAGACCCTTGAAAACAAAGGCTTTCCATGCCAGGTGTGGTGGGATTTGAGAGGTAGAGTCAATAAGATCTCTGAGTTTGAAGTCAACCTGGTCCACACAATAAGATCCAGAATAGCTAGGGCCACATAGAGAAACCCTGACGCAACAAACAAACAGAGGAAGGACACAAGGACTGGGAGGCGGCTCAGTGGTACAGGCACCTGCCATGCAAGCTTGAGTTCAGTCCCCAGAAATTGTATAAAGGTGGAAGGGAGAGAACTGAGGCCACAGAGTTGTCCTCTGACCTCCACACATGTGCTGTGGCAGAGGTACACACGTGCATGCAGGTACACATTCACACATACCCACATACACCACCACCACCACCAACAACAACAACAAAAGTAAGGTTAAGAGAGGAAGACAGTATGGAACACTGGCCTCTGCAAAACACACACACACACACACACACACACACCTGTGCACACACGCTAAAAATCTTTTTTTTTTTTTTTTTTTTTTTTGGTTTTTTCAAGACAGGGTTTCTCTGTGTAGCTTTGGCTGTCCTGGAACTTACTCTGTAGACCAGGCTGGCTCGAACTCCGAAATCCGCCTGCCTTTGCCCCCATCCCCCGAGTGCTGGGATTAAAGGTATATGTCACCATGCCTGGCTAAAAATCTTTTTTCTTTCTTTCTTTCTTTCTTTCTTTCTTTCTTTCTTTCTTTCTTTCTTTNAGCCATCTCACCAGCCCCTAAAAATCATTTTTAAAGAAGCAAAGAATCCTTAACTTCTACTTCATACCAAACTCTAAAATTAACTTTAAATACTGGGAACTTCTATATGAAAACACAGAGAAGAGCTTTGTGACTAAGAGCCCACATACGACCTAGGTCGACCCCCCCAAAAAGAGTTAAAGAAAGTACCATGATTTAAAATGTTTGTCCTTCTGAAACATTTTTAAAAGTTTATTTTGTGTATATATGTATGGGCGCATATCTTAGAGTTTCTATTGCTGTGATAAAATGCCATGACCACAAGCAAGTTGGGAAGGAAAGTTTATGTCAGTTAGTAGTTTAACATGAAAAGAAATCAGGACAGGAACTCCAGGCAGGAACCTAGAGACAAGAATGAAACATAAGCCACGGTGAACATTGTTGGCTTGTTCCTCATGACTTGCTCAGCCTGTTTTCTTTCTCTCTTTTTTATTTTATTTTATTACTTTTATTTTTTTAGAGTCCAGTCATTGCCCCACTCCTGGTCCACTCTACCACAGTCCCTCGTCCCATTTCTCCTCCCCCTGTTTCCAAAAGGATGCCCCTCCCTCCAGCCCCTGCAAGGCCTCCCTACTCCCTGGGCCTTAAGTCTCTCGAGGGTTAGGCGGATCTTCTCCCACTGAGGCCATTCTTGCCTTGCTTGTGAAAAGCCCCAGGTTCTGTAGAAATATGAATCAAAAAATGATTCATTTTTGAAGCTGCTTTGAGCCAGCTTAGGTCCCGCTAAAAATGAACAGAAAACACCAGACCCCCGCTAACACCCATGTCCAGGACTTCGTGTGTGAACAAATGCCAAGGTTTTCTGCAATGTGGGGATCAAACCCAGGACACTGTGTACACTAGACAAACACACTGAGACATACACACTGACTTCCTCTTTGTGTCTGAACTGCTGCTACGACTGCCTTTAGAGTTTTTCATTTCAAGTGACGTAGTTTTCATATTACATTTTAATTAATTTATCTATTTTGTGTATTTGAGTATCCCACAGTGCACATGTGGAGGCAGAGGACAACTTCTGGGAGTTAGTTGTCACCTTCTACCAGTCGGGACCCCAGTGATCAACCTCCAGTTGGCGGGCTTGGGAGTGGGTGCCTCTACCCACTCAGCCATCTCAGTGGCTCTATTTCTTGGACAAAATATATTCATCTCACTTCTTGGTTCTGGTATTTAACATCTAACATCTGAGGTTTGGTTAACTGAATTTTACTCCCTTGAGTTTCTGTAGCTGTCACCCTTGATGTCTTGTTTCCTCAGGAATTGGCTGAGTTTTGACAGTGAAATTGTTTGCTGTGATACTTTGTAGAAATGGGGGGGGGGAGGTGTTTTGTTTTGTTTTTTGTTAGTTTAGGCTTGAGGTGAAAGCAGATTCCTTTAGGAATGCTTGTGTTTACCTCTGTAAATGACTGGGGTTCTTCAGCGCTAGGGATCCTTCAAACTGGCATCCTCTCTTATAGACGCTTCAGAATAATTGAGGAAATGTGAATTTAGGTTACACATACAGACACACATACACATATCACACACATACATACATACCACACATACACACCTCATATACACATATGCATTCATATACACACATACAGCAAACACACACATACACCTCACACACACACCCTGCACACACATACAGCATACACACATTACACACACATATGCCACTCACAGATATACCATAATATGTACCATATACACATATTATACACACATACTACATACATATACCATACACACATATACACATATCACACACATACCACACCACATGCATACACACACACACATACATACATACACACTACACATGCATGCACACACCACACATACATACACACACCCCTGAGGACCTGTTTATATCTATTTGCTAGCCCTTACAGAAGTTTCTTCCTCTTCTCTGCAGTACCAACCCTTGAAGCACACAGGGTCTATGTAGCACTTGGGGCAGATGGATTCTCTTATCTACGTAAGACCCAGTGAGGCCCAGCACCAACGTGGGATTGGCTCCACTAGACTCCCCGACATGGCCAAGCTCTGCATTTTGCCCTTTATACTTAGCCCCAAATATGGCAAAGACAAATCAGTAAAACCATGATGTTCTAATTTATCTGTGAGAATGAGTGAGTTTGAATTCTCTAGCTTCCACAAGAAAAACCTATTGCCAAATAAATAAATAAATAATAGATAAATAAATAATTTTTAAAATATATAAAGAAAAACCTATGGCCAAGAGTAAACACCAGGCCAGCTCTGAGACCATCCCAGCATATCAGTAGCGATAGTTTAGCCAGAAGCTAGTCTCAGGGCTACCAGTCCGCCGACCCTCAAGCTCGTCTACTGCTCTCTTTGGGGGTCTGTCAGGGCTACCAGTCCGCCGACCCTAAAGCTCGTCTACTGCTCTCTTTGGGGGCCTGACTACTGAGATTCCGACCTTCCTTCTCCACAACCCTTTCTTTCCATCTCACCCTTTCTGGCAAACCCAAGGCAGTACCAAGGATGCTGGGTGCCTTTTATTTAATCTGAATGTTTTCCTGTTTTAGTGGAAGAGCTCATAGTTTAGTACTTTGGACAGAGAGGTAGATGTTGGGGTGTACACAATGTAAACTCCTAACTTTCTATATTAATAGGAATAGGAATTTTCTACTCTTGTTTTGTAATCATGGTTTTATTGGTTCTTTGAGAATTTCATAACATGTATTTTGATCATATTCACACACACACACACACACACACACACACACACACACACCACAATCCCTCCTAGATCCACTCTTACCTTCCTACCCACTCAACGTTGAGTTTTCTTCTTCTGTAAACCCACTGAGTAAACACAAATGCAATCTGTATTGCCAGCCACTCTCTCTTGGGACTGGGGGATTTCTGTCTTTTATTTTATATATGAGGAAACGAGGCATGGGAAATGATGAAGTTCAGACTTCGGAAGTCAGGCAGCCTGACTCTGAGGTCTTTAGTATGATCTATCATCATCAGATGACCGAGTACCGAGCTGACTGGCTCAGTCATTCTTCCCCAGCCAGCCCTGCTCCAGGTCCTGGAGGTCCCACTGGAGGCGGCAGCAACAGCTCTCTCTGTGTCTGTACACCCATGATAGTGGACCTAGAGTTGACTGGATGGCTCCTTGGGGGAAGAAGCTGGAACATATAGCCGTGTTCATGAGGACCCACTGACTATCCAGACTGAGCTTCAAGGTGGGTCCCCAGAGTCAGAGTCTAGATCCCCAGCAGACAGTCACATGGACACCCGACGCCCAGGGGTGGTTTACTTGTGGAGATCTGTAGACTTTCTCTCTCGCCTTTGGAGATGCTGCAAGCAAGACTCTGGAGAAAGCTCTGTGAGAAGGGGCGATGAAGGCCACGGTGCCTTTTCTCTGCTGTAACCTGGGTGGAGGCCAGGAGTGGTGAGCCTTTGACTGACTTCAATAAGCCTGAGAGAAGGGTGCCATCAAACAGAGCTGTGGACACAACTTCTGAGCCCCCGGTGCTATTCCCTAAACTCTAAGCCAAAAGGTCTCAGCCTCTGTCCTGTTACTAAAGGGTCATGAGCCCCTGAAGGGCCAGTACCTATGATGGGGAACCCCTTAGTCAGCAGAGATGCTTAGGAAGACACAGACTTTTTCCACTGTCATTTAGGGAACAGCTGGGCACAGCTGCATCCAAGTACACTGCTCCAGCCCTGCCTGGAACACAGGGTCAGACTCCATTCCCTTCCCTTCATGGGCCCGACTCCAGCAAGCCAGGCCAGGGGACGGCGTGTCCTCAGGCTTGCCTGGCTCTGTCCCAGCTTCACAAAGCAGTCCCCCAGCCTGTGGTGGGAGGACAGTTTCATCTCAACCAGAGGGACAAACGTGCATGCTTTTCTCTGAGGTCTTCTCAAACTGGGAAGCTGTAACTGTGAAGCAGGGTCAGAGTGCTGGCATCACCCCAAAGGGGCTGGGGGATAGCTGGGAAGGGCTTGGGAGTAGCTAGAAATCTCACTGTGGGAATTTAAGAAAATGGTCACACTGTCCTTGAATCCTGAGCATGCTCTACAATGGCCAGCTTTCTTCTGCATATGAACCAGGGTGAGGGAGCTGCCCTCCCACTCACACCAGGATACTCTCCACTCCTGATCCCTGCTCAGACTTCCCTGTAGCTCTCTGCTGGCTCCCTCCAGCCTAGAGGGCCCCTAGAGGCAGAATCCTCATTGGTTCCTGTTGCTGTGTTAAACGCTGTGACCAGAAGCAACCTGGTAACTTACAGGTTACAGCCCACATCGTTGAAAACCAAGGCAGAGACCACACAGTACTATGTATTGTCTTGCTCCCCGTGACTCAGTGAGCTTTTTATACTGACCAGGCCCACGGGCCCATGCAGCTGGACCCTCCTATGGCTAGCAACAATTAAGGAGAAGCCCATGGACATGCCCACAGGCCAATCTGATGGAGGAAATTCTTTGGTTGCGGTTTCTTCTTCTCAGGTATGTCTAGGTTTGTATCAAGTTCACAAAAACTAAACAGGACAGGCAGCTTTACCTGCTCTGTCATTCAGGTGTCAAGGTCAGACGCCCACTCAGGCACTATGCACTCCCAACTGTGTGTGTATGTGTGTTCTGTGTGCACGTGTATGTGTGCAAACACTCTGATCCCTTCCCACTCACGTGCTCCCGGCTTACCTTGGACACACCTCTCTCTCTCTGCAGTCACTCATCTCAGGAGCTGTCTGTCACCTGGCAGAACCCGAAAAGCCAGGACTCGGTATCACAGCCTTGGTTTCCCCTCCAGCTCCTCAGCCCAGATCTAGTAGTTCTCAGAATATGATGTATGAAGAACACCCAGGTCCTAGCTGTTTGCAGCTTTGTTTATTTTGTGTCTGTGCAGGGACACTTGCCTATAGGTAAGCATGGAGAGGCCAGAGATGGGCCCTGGGTGTCTTCCTTTATGGCTTGCCACCTTATTCAATTCTTAAACATGACTCCTCACTGGACCTAGAGCTTGCTGCTTTGGCTGTCCTGGCTCACCAGCAAGCCCCCAGGGTCTGCCTCTCTCTGTCCTACAGAAATGAGGTTACTCCTGGACCCAGCTTTTACATGGGTGGTGGGATCCAAGCCCAGATCTTCAAGCTTGTGCATCAAGCCCTGCATCCACTGAGCCATATTGGCAACCTATCCAGGCTGTACCATTACTTTCAATTTTGATTTCAACTCACCAGCCACAGAGGTCAGTGGTGATTCTGGGTGAGTTTATGAACTTGCTCAGTTACCCATGTGTGGTAGAGGACTGTAGGCACACAGATAAACCAAAGACCATTGCAGCACCTGCTGGGCCTCATGTCTGTCTCTTTGGCCACTGCTGTTCCCAAGCCACTGCAGGAAACAGTCCATTTAACTTCTGAGATGACCCTATCTGGTGGGTTGGGCTGCCACCCGATTCCACAGCAGAGGCTTCTAAAGGGCAGGAAAGTTGGGTGCTGTGTCCAAGGTCAATGGAAAGTGACTAGAGCCTTGACAGCAGGTTCTTACATCCTTTATCCTGACCACCACAGCCCTCCAGGGACACACCAGTGTCCTGTTCCAGCATGGTCCCTAAACACACGGTGTCCCTGAGATGTGATCTCCCATGAGTACCTACTGGATACCAGCTACACATGCTTGCTTCACATCTGTTCCTTCCCAGACCACCCAATCATCTGGAGCAAGATAGACAGACAGACAGACAGACAGACAGACAGACAGACAGACAGAAGTTCCCAGGAGAGAGCCTGCCTTGCAGGAATCCATGCCCTGTACTGCAGCCAGCCGCCAACACCGCACCCCAGGAATCCTTCCCGGAGGCCTGGCGGCTGCTCTCCAGCCAGAGACTGGAGGGGTCAAGGGTTTCAGCTCCTGCTGGGGGGAAGGCCAAGTCAGCTGCAGCTGGGCTTCCCAGAGGCCAGGAGCTGGTTCCAGGTCATCAGGTCTACACCAGGCCAGCCAGCTTTGGGGGTGAAGTGGAGGAGGAGAACTCTTGCAGATGCCAGTCCTGAGCACCAGTGAGCAAACAGAAGCATGTGACACTTCATACAGATTAGATGGAGCACTGGCTCCTGGAGTTAAGGACCCTAGGTATCCAGGAGAGTACCTTCTGCACTTCTGAAGGGCCACTTGGTATAGGGGCTAGCCTTTCCCTGAGAATCTGCATGTTCTGGGCTATCGGTTACCTGGGAAAGTATGTGAGGCTTGCTACACTTAGATCTAGGGAGAGAGGGGTCCTTCACATGCACCCCACCATCCAAGTGCAGCTGGGATGGATTCTCAAGCCAGAGTACTGCTGAGCTGCCGGCCATTCCACACAGCCAATCTGCAGCCCAGTCCCTAGGGCCTGGGGGGTTTAACGTAGATATGGTGTCTAGGCTTCTAAACAGGAGGGATGAGAGTCTAGCTGGGAGGAGCAGCACAAAGAGGGACCTATACTACTACTAACTACAGAGAGGAGGGTGAAAAGAGAGATGAGCAGAAGTGCCTGGCCACCCCTGCCTGGATGCTCAGTGCCGCTCAGTTGGCCTCTGTGATCAGCCAGCAGCAGAGCTCCAGGCCCAGCACAGAGGTGCCCCCTGCTGGCCACAGCATTGCACAGGTCATAGGAGTATAGGCCCCAGTACTGAATATACATGCTGCACACTAGGATCTCCTTAATGGGCAAGGTCCTTCCTTGACAGTACAAAGTAGACTGATTTTTGTTTCAGTCTATATCTAGATGAAGGGGACTCAAAAAACAAACAAAAACAATCGAGAGAGAGAGAGAGAGAGAGAGAGAGAGAGAGAGAGAGAGAGAGAGAGAGAGAGCGCCAAGACAGCATCTCCATGGGGGAATCTCTATGACAGGCTGCATTCGTGTGGTCAGCCCATCTTTAATGCTAGGATAGTAATGTCCACTTGGCACCACTCAAACAGCACCCTGGAATGCCAGTCAGCTGTGTGTGCAGGCTATTGGCCTGGTGGATGAAGAGCTAGGCTATGTCTCACCATGGAGGCTGGATTCCCAGCTTTCAACATTGCTTACAGTGAGGTCTATGACTGGAGAGAGGACACAAAAAGTGAGGAAATCAGGTGGAAAGGGGCACCAGTGTGGAGTGCACCCATGAGACCAAATGCAAAAGTGCTCAGCACTGTTTGAACCATAGCCTAGGCTACCTAGGACCTGGACCTGCCTGGTGGTGCCGGCCAGTGATGCGAAAAACTCAGTCCCAGGGATTCTACTACCCCAGTGTGTCAGGTCACAAAACAGTTCCCAGCCTCCCAGAGCCTGGGTTTGGGGGTTAAGGATGCTCGCTGGTGGAGAAACAGGGGTCCCATAGGGCAGCCTCCCTCCCACTGCTAGCCGGCTAGGATACGCTGTTCTTTTAGAACACGAGAGTCACTCCAACCACCACCTCCCCCCCAGCAGCTTCCCACAGGTGTAGGCAGGCAGTGGAGTCCAGCAGTGAGGGCATTTTGAGTCTGCTTCTCATCTCAGTTTGCTGGTAAGAAGACAGCCGTAGATAGGGGCAGATCCTGCCTGGATCCAGGGTAGGGAAGAAGGCCTCAAGCACATCTCAGCTGGGTTCTGGAGCTTTCCAGCATCTACCTGATTCACCCTCAATAAGGTCAATCCTACCCAGAGGCGAAAGTGGAGCCTTTGCTCCCAGAGCAAACCCTGGCCTCCCTTGCGAAACAGTTTCCAGGACTGTGGCCAAAACCTGGGCACCCCAGGGTCCTTTGCTGTAGGTGGGAGGCAATGTCCCCTGATGGTACAGGACAAAGGACAATGGGGGTGGAAAGGTCACATCACAGTCATAAACAGACAGACCTCAATTGCCTTGACCATCTCTGCCTCTCCAACCACACACGCTCCCTCCCTGGGGAGCTAGTGTGTCCACTTCTGCTTCCCTGAGGTGCCCTCAGGTCTCCTGGCAGAACTTTTTTTTTTTTTGGCATAATCTAAACTGTCATCAAAACAAGATGAAAATTTAGTAATTGCTTTTGGCTAGGAGTCCACAGGCCAGCTCTAGCCAAAAATAACTCAAAGGAAGTGTCTCAGGCCACCTTCGGCCCCAGGGGCTCCAACCGGGCTCCGTCTGAACAAGGAGCAGATGGGGTCTTGGCCTGACCCTGACGTTGGCTGGTCAGGACAGCAGGAGACCGGCAAGTACTCAAGAGAGGGGCAGGGCAGAGCAGTGGCGCTGTGGCTTAGCCCACTTCCGGCCAGAAGTACCCAGCTATCCAAAAATGTAATGTCATTCTTGAGTAAGAAAAGTAGCTGTGGCTACTTAGTAGCCACAGAGCTGGCGGCACCCTGGGGAGGGTGTTAGCCAGGGCCACAGGGAGGTGGGTGCCCGGTGGGCAGGACAGGTACAAGCATCAGCTAAGACTCTGCAGGCTTAGTCTTATAGATGAGGAGACAGAAGGTGTAGAGGGCACTGGGAGGGCTCGATCCCAGGTTACCCCAGGAACAAACAGGAGCTGCCCTAAGGAGCCCAGGTACAGAAATGGATGGAGGGCTTCCCCTCATCCCTCTTCCTGCCCCTATGTAAGATGTCCCTAACACCTATGAGTGATTGGAGTCCTATAAATATGTCAGGAATGGAGGGGACATACAGGAAAACAGGGATCTCCCAGGACATGGCTCCCAGCCCTGGACACCTACCTGCCTCTGCACAGCTGCCCAGCTGTAGTCTGTGTGCTGATCCCTTTTCTTTCCCCATCTGCCACCCCACCCCTTTCTCCCTATAGCCAGTGATCCTCCAGCACTGTGAGTTGACCTTGCAGAACCTTACAGGGGGCTAGAAAGAAGATGAGGATCAGCCAGGGGTCCCAGGGCTGTCGATGGCACTTGGTAGCATATCGGTGGATGCACTTGGTAGCATATCGGTACTGCTCCTCACTGCCACAAGGATGGTCTCAGCTTTCTACCCTGGGCTGCCTTTCTCCTCCTCTTCCTCTCTTTCCCCTCTCAGATGATTGCTGGCCTAAGAAAGGCAGCCAGGCAGTAGCACTGTCCGACTGTCCTGAGAGCCACCTCTGCCTGCTTCCAAAGACAGCGACGCTGTCTCCCCCTTCCCTCGGGATACACGGGTGATGCAGCAGGGGTCACTGGGTTCTGGAGCATACCACACGCACCTCACAGTGCTTAAACCCTTTATCCCAAGTGAGAAGAAAGTCAACAGCCCCAGATTATCTGATAGAAAGCCCAGGATTTTTCTATCCTGAGCCTAGCGGCAACCCTGCCCAGAGCCTGTGTCCACTTCATAAGTGGAAACGGTCACAGCAGTGTTGAGTGTCCACCTGCCTCCAGCTGCTCTCTTTCATAACAACAGAAAGCCATTTCTGTCCCAAGGAGGCACTGGGCTTGCCCTGTGAGCCCCTTGCACTCTCCCCGTAAGTGCTCCCATGTCTGGCCTGCCTCATGGGCAGCATAGCAATGCTCAGCTATGTAGTTTTATTCCAGCTCTTGAGGACACTCCTCCTTCCCAACCCATCCCACCCCTTCACCCCCGCTGCTGCCGCAGTACAAACACCACACGGGTAAATGCATTCACATGTATAATTATCCTCATGCACACATAAATACAGATGTACATAGACAAACATTCATATCACATACGTAGCCATACACTGCCCCTCTATAAGCCTCTGGAGGAAAACTCCAACCAGCCCCACTCCTGGATTCTCTGACACACCTGTTAAAGTCCCCAAGACCATCCTGTTACCCTTTGCAACAGCCAACTCACCCAAAGCACATATTTTCCTAAGCTCAGGCATCTGGCTGCCTGATGCTCCCTGGTGCTCCCTGGAGGCAGGAGACAGGCAGGAAAAAACCCGAGGCAGAACCACAATGTTTACAGAATGGGCTACTGAATTCCATAAAACAATATTTTCCTTGCAGATTTCTTCCTGGCCTGCATTCTTCCCAGGTACTTGTGCTGATGGGCTGGGCATTGAGAATCCAGGAACGGGGCCAGACGGAGTGAGCTGGCCACTGGAAACCTGGAAACCACAGGGCATTTTCATGAGTCCTATTTAACAATGCCTGCACTTGCCCTGGCCTGCATGGGTAGCTTGTTGGCACTGGAACTGTGGTAGAACCTGGATTTCAGGCAGGCAAGCCTAGAAGAGCTTCTGTCCACGACCCAGCTCTCCTGAGCTCCCCGAAGCCTGCAGTCGTCCCGATTTCCAGGATGCTGCTGCCATCCATGCCTGACAGAAAGGACAGCAGTGGTCTCAGCCATCGAGGGAAAGGGCGTTGATGCCATCGAGGGAAAGGGCGTTGATGCCATCGAGGGAAAGGGCGTTGATGCCATCGAGGGAAAGGGCGTTGATGCCATCGAGGGAAAGGGCGTTGATGCCATCGAGGGAAAGGGCATTGATGCCATCGAGGGAAAGGGCGTTGATGCCATCGAGGGAAAGAGCGTTGATGTTCTAGCTTTGAGTCTGGTCAGCTTCACGGGTGGGGAGGTGTCAGGAGGGATGAGGGGCTTGGGATCACATCTGACAGAAAGTGACAACTTGTGCTAAATTCCAAAGAGGTCAGAGTTGTTATCTACCCAGCTGCACCCAAGGGTACAAGAGTAGAAACCCAGAGAACAGGAGGGATCAGGTGTCTGGCTTCAGCTTCTCTCCTCCAGCAGGGATAGAAAGGGATAGATAGGGGTAAGAGCAGAAGGCCAGAGGCTGTGGCAGCCATACTTGAGGCCCTGCTACTTCAGGGCCTTCCACGCTCAGAGCCTCACTGTGGAGGTCTACCCCACAGCGGCCCACTGAGAGTCCCACTTCCCTCTTTGCTTGGACACCCCCCCACATGCCGCCTCCTATCCTGCTGGTGGAAAAGCATCATCCAAGTCCCAGCCTTTGCCCTCAGTCTACCACCCAACGTACCTGTCACCACTGCTTCAAGGACTATACCTACACTCCTCCAAGACTCTCGGAGGCCACTTAAAGCTCCTGCTCACTTCTCATAGTGCCTGAGACGACAGGACTAAGACTGCTGTCATCCTGGAGCAGAGGGCACACAGTCATGTGCTTCACATTCCCTCTCCTGGGACCCTGGCAGAGCTCAGACCCTTGCTCACTCCTCCCCTCCAAGACCCCAGGTTCCTGGAAGGAAAGTCGGCATCCAGAGAACATAAACACCCCACTGTCTGAGGCAGCCCTCCTGGAGACACCCCAGAGCCTCCTGACAGTCTCTGGCCACCAGCCAGGCCATAGCAGTCCCGGATCACCTGGTCCGTTCTCTGAACACTTCAGTACACCCTTCCCCTAAGCTTGGCAGAGCAGTGACCCTGTGGGATGCAGGTAACTGCAGGGTTCTCTAGATATGTTTGTACCATGGCCTTGTCCTTCCAGACCCAACCAGCATATCCCTACCTGAAAAGCAGTCATGCCTGAGAGGAAAGTCTCTTGGAACTCAAGCTGCTGAAGGCAAGAAGGCATGGTGTCCTGAGAAGGGAACCACCCATAAAAACAGGAGAGTTGCCTCCTCTCTAATGGCTTTAGATCAAAGACAGAGATGGGGAAAAGACATCAGCAGCAAATGTCAAAACAGTTTTCACTTGGCAGCGGGATCCTTGCTCATGGGAAAAAAAAAATCTCAAATTTTCACATCAAAAAGAAAAAAAAATCCTTGGAACACTTCAAAACCTCTATGCAAGTGTAATTCTATCTTCGACCATCAGGTGGCAGATGAGACCAGTGCATCCTTTGGAGGCAGCTCCTTTGCCCCTTTCCCATGAATCTTTTGGGTGAGTGCTCATAGGCTGGTGTGTTGGGGGAGTATAGATCAGCGTGACCACAGAAGGCCATTCACTGGGTATCTTCCCCAAAATTCCAAGAAACAGGCACTACCAGCCCACCTTGAAAACTGGGGAAACCGAGGCCCAGAATAGAAAGACTGACCACACAGTTACTCCCACTCATTGATGCAAATGCCTGGAGTCATTCAGCTTTATCTGAAGCCCCCATCATGGCTTCCCAAAGATGGGGAACATAGCTGAAGCTACTTATCAAGGGAAGCAAGCCAGAGGAATGAACATGAGCTGCCTAAACATAGGGTCCAGGCTGTAACCTCCCACGGGATCCTCCCTCAACAGGTCTCACACAGCACTGAATGCCATCGACCCAGAGCAGAGCTCGGAGCCCAGCTGTCCTGATGCCCTCTGCTCAGGAACCCACTTAGTGGGAAGCTTGGCAGGGAGGCTATGCTAGCCAGAATGACATCAGGAGGAACACTAGGACGAGGGCTGCAGCCAAGGTGACAGAGGGCACCAAGTCTGAATCGTCTGCACCATCTATGTCATCACCAGGAGCATCTTCAGGGGCGTCGGGAGCCCCGGACAACTGGGTTTCAGAGACCTTCTCCTCTGGGGGTCCAGGGCGGCTCATCTGTGGGAAGGAGGAAGGGTGAGGGGCGAGGTCTCATTTGCATCTGCCCACTCACCACTTGCTCTCTGTACAACTCCCTGGCTAGAGGAATAGACCAGAGTGGTCACCAGTACCCCACCATAGCCCTGGCTGGACACACTGTTTTCTCCACTGTGAAAGGGGCTGTTGGTGGCGCCTGGGAGGGCAAGGGTCAGGTGGGCCTCCTTCCCACCACCACTGGCTTCACCTACCATCTCCTTACCTCCCCTTGAGATGCTGGAGACCTTAGCCCCAGTGTCACAGTCCTGGAATGCCACTCTGCCAGTTCCCCGGGCGGGCACTTAGAGGTTGTTAGGCTGGTCTGGAAGGCCCTTAGTGAAGGCTAGGAAGGAGATCCACCCCATCTTCCCAGCTGCCTTCCACTTACAGGTGACATGGACTCCATGTTACAGCTTAGAGATGAGAGACAAGAGGCTCCGAGAGTCTGCAAAGTCAACTGTGGCCTCCAGACACTCTTGGATTATAGCAGGTGACTTCCAGGCAAGCAGTCTTAAGAGTCCCTTCTTTGGGGCAGGGTAGAACTCCTCATGGAAGGCCTGTTGAGATTTAGTGTCCTGGGGTGGTCAGTGCAGGAGGCAGGAGGAAGGGATGTTTCCACACTGAGATCTGTCCTAAGCCGGATCCCCAGGCCCCTCTCTCCACCTATGTGGGCTCTGTGTGGCATCTACCTCTTAGGACTGAAACCCTCAAGAGCAGTTACCTTCCAGCCACAGGGGTCTCCTATCCTGGGAGAGCTTACCCCTCTACCACCTCCTCTGAATAGATCCAGTTGAAGCCTTTGTACAGTACTGCCCACCTCTGGGGAGGGGCATGCCTGGGGAGGAGCTAGATAGAGCTGTGCTGTGCCTCCACCCTTGTGGGTGTGTCCACAGAGTAGAGCAGCTAGTGTCTCAGAGAAGAGCTGAGAAGAGCTGAGAAGACCCCTCCCGGGTCAGCCTTCACCCACTACCGGTAGCAGAGTGTCACATTGGGCAGTGGCAGGTTCAGGAAGAGAAGGAGACTGAGTTCAATACAGCAAGGGCTTCTCGACACTGTGGTGCCCAGTACTGCACAGGGCACTGCACAGGGCACTGGGTGAGCAGAGGGAAAGGCTGCACACCTAATTAAAGGCTGGGTTCCCAGACAACTGGCTGAACCAGACACAAGCAAGAGAAAGCAGCGAGAGAACGACCTTAAAGGTCCTTGCAGAGGCCAATAACCTTTGAGATAGATGGACATCAAATTGTTCACTTAATAAAAGAAGTGTTGGACTGGAGAGATGGCTCAGTAGGTAAGAGCACTGACTGCTCTTCCAGAGGTCCTGAGTTCAAATCCCAGCAACCACATGGTGGCTCACAGCCATCTGTAATGCGATCTGGTGCCCTCTTCTGGTGTGTCTGAAGAAAGTGACCTTGTACCCATATAAATAAAATAAATAAATAAATATTTTAAAGAAGAAGAGAAGGAGGAGGAGGTAGTGGTGGTGGTGGTGGTGGTGGTGGTGGCAGTAGCAGAGGAGGGGCACACACCAAAAATCCCAGCAGAGGCTAGCTTGGTCTACAGAGTGAGTTCCAGGACAGCCAAAGCTACACAGAGAAACCCTGTCTCGAAATAAAAAAAACAAAACAAAACAAACAAACAAAAAAACCAAACAGATGAGCAAAACTTGTTGAAGCCACACAAATGCCCAGAACAGAAGACCATTAGCAACTCAGGGTTCATTGCTCATGGGGGCAGTTGGGGTCTGGGGCCCCTCACCATCTTACTGTTAGTTTCAATCCAGAAACACCCGTCCACTTAGAGGCGCCACTACCCCACAAGCAAAAGGGACAAACGGCAAAACCACAGCACAGAAGTGTGTGCTTTCCCCTTTCCCCCACCCCACCCACATGAAGCCTGAGCCTACGGGCTCGGAACAGGTGCAAGGCTGTGAAGCTTGCGTAATCCGAATCACAGCACACAAGCCAGGGGAGGGGCACTGGGAAAGGGGGTGCAGCCACCCAAGACACCTTCTGGGAAGTAGTAATTTATGTCTTGGCTGGAGGCCTCTCCAAGTTGTCAAAACTCATGAGTAGGCACATACACTGAACATGTACTCTTTTTTGTTGTCTATAAATTATACCTTAATACGATTGGAGTTTAATTTGAGACAGGGTCTTACTATGTAGCCCTGGCTAGCCCAGAATTCTCTATGTAGACCAGGCTAGTCTTAAAGTCACAAGATATGCCTGCCTCTGCCTCCCAAGTGCTGAGATTAAAACTGTGAACACCACACCTTACCCACTCTTAAATTTTAGGAGGTTAAGAATGTTATTTCTTGGGGCTGGAGAGATGGCTCAGTGGTTAAGAGCAATAGAGGTTCTGAATTCAATTCCCAGCAACCACATGGAGGTTCACAACCATCTGTAATGGGATTTTCTGGCATGCAGACATATATGCAGACATATCTTTTTTATTGTTGTTGCTTTTAACATATGAAGCTGTTTAGTTAGGTTGTAAGCAATTTAAAACACCAGTTTATGAGGATACATCCTGTTTGTTAAGGAGAACTGAGATCACAGGTAGCCTTGGAGCTGAGGAACAGCTTTAATCTTTGGCAAAATCTTCAAGTCCACAGTTTTCTGATCAGCCTTTCGCTGCTCTGTGTCTCATATTTCTCCTTCTCTGTGTGGGAGATCTCGCCCTCCTGATGCCTGGGCTTGCGGCTGCTGCTTCTTGAAGTAAGCGTCAGTCAGGTATTTAGGGATTTTAACCTCACTGATAGCAACTTTTGTAGAGGTGGCGATGACAAACTTCCTGTGTGTTCTGCGTAGAGGAACTCTGCTGAAGGCAGGAGGTCCAGTCACAAGTAGCAAGCCACTACCCAGCTGCTTTTCAGGAGAAGCACTCTCTTGTCCCTGTGTTCTGCGTAGAGGTACTCTGCTGAAGGCAGGAGGTCCAGTCACAAGTAGCAAGCCACTGCCCAGCTGCTTTTCAGGAGAAGCACTCTCTTGTCCCTGTGGCACCCCTGAGGATGATCGAGCAGGACAGACCTGGGAGTGATGCTGGAGCGCAGCCTTCTCACTGCTGCTGAAGGGCTCTGTGCCATGGCTCAGCAGCTTCCGAGGCACGTCTTCGGTGGGATAATACCTAGGCATTTTTTGAAGCTTCACCACCCGGGTGCCACCGTTCTTGTCTCCATCAACTGTTTTTTGTGATAGTAGCAAGGACCTTCTCCTTTTTTTCTTCTTTTCAACCTTGGACTTGGCAGCGGAGTATTTCCTTTTGTACAAGGCCCTTCTGGAATACACAGCAGATCGGGAGTACCTGACAATCCTCTAACCGGGGCAGGGTTTCGGCTGCAATGGGGCTTCCCCTTCCTGGGCTTTTTAACCTTAGGGCAACCCTTTTTGGCTGCACCAGCGGCCCAGGGACCAGAAGTACCATCATCACCTCCAGCCTTCTTGGCTGCAGGTTTCTTCTCCTTTGTATCAGGCTTCTCCGCCTTTTCATCTGCCATCTTGCAAGATGGAAAAGAGAACTAAGGCAGTGGCTTCCAGTCTATAAGCAATGACCATAAATAAAATCTTTAAAAAAAAAAAAAAAAAAAAAGAGAATGTTATTTCTCTACCCAGGGCCAGAGTCAAAATCATAAGCCATTCTTTTTTTTCCTAAATCTAGTTCTTTTGATAAATAGATAAATAAATAAATAATAAATAATTAAATCATGTAATCAAGTAGATTAAAAGGAAAGGAAAGGGAGGAAGGGACACGAGGACAGTAAGATGGCTCCATGGGTTGAGACACCTGTTGCCAAGCCTGATGACCTGACTTCAATCCCGAGGACCCACAGAGTAAAAAAAAAGAGCTGAGCCCCACATGTTGTCCTCTGACGTCTAATCTCTGCTACACACACAAACACTAAATAAATATAATAATAAATAAATAAACAAATTTATAGACCAGCCCTGCCTGATCAGAAGAAAATGGTTTTTCCACAGCGGGACACAGAGCCCTGCTTCCTTAGCCCAAGCCCCCTTTCATACAGCTTTGTCAGTCTTAAGGAGCACAGTCAAGACCCTTCTCCATCCTTAAAATTCAGAGTGTTCTCAGGGAAACAGAAGGTGGAGTCCAAGCTGACCAAAGGGAACCAGCCTAAATGACCATACCTGCTGATGTCTGGCGTTTAATAGCTACCTATGAGTCCCTCTCAAGAGGTAGGCATTAAAATCACTTAGGTGACCAGTACTGAGTTGATCTGGCTACTTCAGGCTGAAACAAGGTAGAAGCATTTATGTCTTCAGTCTTGCTGGACTCCAGATCTTAGAAGAAGATCAGCGGCACAGACAGATGGATTTAGGTTCCCATGTGACCCCCTGAGGGCAGTTCAACTCTGAATAGAAAGTGATAAATTAAAGTTAATTATACAGCTCCAGAGACTAATAGGATCAGTAGACAGAACCTGTTTTCAACTTTCCAGAGAACTAGGGTCTTCAAGAGCAGTGAAGATGGTATCCAGTGCTCACAGATTTACATATAGGCTGAGAGTCCTATGACATAAAGAGCCTTGACAGTGTTGCTGAGATCTTGGGAGATCAAATCCAGGGATGATTTTAAAGGCCAGCATTGGGATATTGAAGAGTGAGTACCAGTTAAAAGCCCGAGACAAAGGAATTTACTGATCTGGAGGTAAAGTACTACTCAGAGTCTCGGCCAGAGAAATTCATCTGAGACCTTTACACCCACTTACAGCTGGCGTGGCTGTGATCATCCCACCTACCATACTAGTAGTAGCCCATAACCAGGATGTATTAGAAAGGCCCGTTTACAGAAATGTGGATGTCTGTCACTGGAGTGCTGTGCTGGTGGCCGTCTCCAAAAGTCAAAGGCCAATGTCATGTATACAAGGCAAGAACTGACTAGAGGAGTGCTATCAAGAAGAGATCTTTAAAGTTTACCCAAGAGCTAAAAAGATTGTTCAGTGGTTAAAGAGCACTGGCTGCTCTTCTAGAGAATTCCCAGTATGCAAACAGCAACCTAAAACCATCCGTAACTCCAGTCTTGGGGAATTTGACGCCACTTTCTGGCTGCCTAGGGCACCAGGCATGCATATGATGCACAGACATGCATGCAAGAAAAGACACCACACACACACACACACACACACACACACACACACACACACAGTAGATTTCAATAAATCAGTTGGGGGCTGGTCAGATGGCCCAGAGGTTAAGAGCACTAGCTGCTCTTCTATAGGTCCTAAATTCAATTCCCAGAAACTACATGGTGGCTCATGACCATCTATAATGATATCTGGCACCCTCTTCTGGCCTGCAGGCAGAACACTGTATACATAATAAATAATTCTTTAAATAAATAAACAAACTTACCCAAGACAAACATGGTGCCTGGCCTACAACCTCAGCACCTGGAAAGGGAGCATCCTAGTCAGGGGTTCTGTCGCTGTGATAAAACACCATGACCAGGAGCAACTTGGAGGTGAGAGGGTTCATCACTGAAGAAAGTCAGGACAGGAATTCAAACAGGTCAGGAATCTAGAGGCAGGAGCTGATGCAGAGACCACAGAGAAGTGCTGTTTACTGGCTTGTCCCTCATGACTTGCTCAGCTACTTTCTTATAGAACCCAGGACCACCTGTTCAGGAGTAGCACCATCCACAATGGGCTGGGTCCTCCCCCATCAATCACTAGCTAAGAAAATGCCTTTCAGTTAGATCTTTTCAAGGCATTTTCTCATTTGAGGCTCCTTCCTCCATAATGACTCTAGGCAGGAGTGATTATCAGCCATGATTGACCTTGACAAACGTAGTAACTTTGAGCCCAGCCTGGGCTACAGAAGATGCCAAAAACAAAACAAAAACCAAAAAACCTCCATCAGAGGCCAACTGGAGGCCAGGACAGGGGCACTGTTTGTGCTCTGTCTAAGAATCCTTTAATTTGGGAGAGTAGAAAGTACCTTAGGAGGGTACTGTCCCTTCCAGTGACCTGTGTGTCTCCTCACAGATGTAGCATCTATCTGCCAGCTCATTTTCTCAAGAGGAGCCATAAGAGGCCTTCTTATGCTTCCTGCTCTCACTCCTCCATCTTTCTCCAGTAACTTTAGCTTCCTCTGTCTTCTCTGTTCCTTCTCTAGACATAGATGACAGAAAATGTGTAACTGCGGGCTTTCCCACCGGCACCCCAGTTCCTGAAATTATGACTCTGAGACTTAATTATATATGAATAAATGCCCAGGCCATAAGCTAGGGTTTGTCTCTGACTAGCCTGTAACTTAGTTAACCCATATATTCTAGTCTATGAGTGCCACATGGACTGCCACCTCCTCTCAGTCTGCTCTGTCTCTTAAGAGTTCTGGGCAAATCTTTCTGCATCTGACTCTTTCCCAGATTTTCTTTCTACCTGAATTCCCACCTCCTATTTCCCGCCTCTGCTCATTGGCCAACGAGCTTTTTATTGACAGGTGATACTTCCATACAGTACATAAGAGATTCTCTCTACAACAAGAATCTGTTTATTTATGTGTATGGGCATCCTAGATAGATAGATAGATAGATAGATAGATAGATAGATAGATAGATAGATAGATCATGGGGATAACTACTCTGGAATACATATCAAAGGAAGAAAGGAAACTTGTTGACCTTTCTCCCACGGCAGTAGGAACTGCTAGAAAATATCATGAGAGTACAGTCACACCCCTTTTGGAAAGGTACTGAGTCAGGTTTGAATGGGTGTAGCAGGAGCCAAGAGGAGGCTGGGAGCAAGAGGAAGTAGCTGGAGGTGAGTCTCCCTGAACGGGTAAGCAGGGGAGATCCCAGAGCCAGCAGAGGCTTAGGATACAGGAAGTGGGATACAGAACTGATTATGTAAGAGATGTCCTCAAAGGCCACCAAGATTGCTAATGTCTGACTACCTACCTACCAACCCCAAGTATTTGGTGGTCTAAGGCAGGAGTACTGAAAGGCCAGCAGAATATAGTGACCAGTAAGGAAAGGGAAGTTGGATGCAGAAAGCAGCAGGGAGATCCATGGCCTCCATGGACTCCATGGGAGTCCACCTATTGCCGTGGTAGAGAAGGTCTGATCTCAGCTACGGGGAACAGAAGTGTCACTAGGACCGGCTTGGGCTTGGCTCCCAATCCTTGTTTTCACTACCAGTGGGACAAGGGTCCATAGAAGAAAAGGCAAGAAGAGACAGCGTGCCCATGTGTGACTTTGCTCTCATTTGGGGCACACGTGAAGAAGTGGGGAGAGATGCCCTTCTTTATGTTGGTAAGGCAGTCAAGTCCTCGGGAAATAAAGCTACTAAAATACTTAACCAGATGGGCGTGGTGGCTCATGCCTTTAATCCCAGCACTCAGGAGGCAGAGGCAGGCGGATTTCTGAGTTCGAGGCCAGCCTGGTCTACAAAGTGAGTTCCAGGACAGCCAGGACTATACAGAGAAACCCTGTCTCAAAAACAAACCAAAACAAAAAAAATTTTTTTAAATGGGCTCTGGGTGGGGGTGGGGGGTGTTCTCTCTATTTAGTATTTGGTGGTCTAAGGCAGGAGTATTGAAAGGCCAGTCTGGACAACCTGGTGAAACTTATCTCCGAGTAAGATAGGGCTTTGGCTCAGTTAATGTAGTGCCTGCCTGGGTCCAATCCCTAGCACAGAATAAAACCAGGGCCGCAGTTCCAATTGGAGGCGGAGGCCAGAGGATAAAATTAAAGTGGGTGGCTACCTAGCAAGTTTGATGCCAGCTTGGAATACATCAGACCCTGTCTCAAATGACAAAGGAGTGGAGGGGGCCTGAAGAGATGGTTCAGCGGTTACAAGACCAGGTCCTATGTGCTCTGGCTCCCATTGCTATTTGGTCACTGACCTGCCTGTGACTCCAGCTCCTACAAGTCCATCATTTCAGCCTCAGGCGCACAGACTCACTGACAGACATAAAATTTAAAAATTATATATCTTAAGTTTTTCACATGTTTGGGTGTTTTGTCTGTACCACATAAGAGCTGATGCCAGAAGGCACCAATTGTCCTGGAAATGGAGGTAAGAGGAGGGTTGTGTGCCATCCCGTGGGGCTGGGAATCAAACCTGAGTCCTCTGCAAGAGCAGCCAGTGCTCTCAAGCTCCCAAAGTTATGTATAACACACACACACACACACACACACACACACACACACACACACACAGTCAGCTTGGTTGTGAAGTGGACTCCACTCACTGAAAGTTCACCTCCCCACTCAGTAACAGACAGGCAAGGCAAACACAGGAAGGAAATCCGTCCAGCCAGGGTGGGTCGCAGGAGATGTGCAGTTTTCTGGTCTCTACTGTCCTCTATAGAAGTGTTTCTACTGTGTAATAAAGGGGAACTGAGACTTCTACAACGCCCTTTACTGTTTTAATAGCCTGGTGACAAAGGGCCAGTTTATAAATGTAAACAAGAAGTAAGTCCACTCCTGTGACTGAAAAAAATCCAAAGACACAGATAGGCATCTTGATTGTGGCTTTTTCCATTCTTAGAGAAGTTTCTGTTTCGTTTTTCTTTGTCATTTTAATACCATTACTGGAATGATTTTGAACAGTGAAAGCTATTTGGACAACCAGGAAATCCCAGAGGTCAGGAATGTAGCTCAGAGATAGACTGCTTGCTAGCAGAGAGAAGCCTTGGGTTCTGTCCACAGCTATGGGGTAAGACACCCCAGGGCACCTGCTGGAGTTACCCCTAATTGTCTCTGCTCCACCCTCCTCCTCCTACTGTACACACCCAAAGTAGTGATTCACTGGAATCAACTAGGGTTAGGAGGCGAGAAGTGAAGTGGCAGGTGTAGAAGTGACATCTATGTGACAGGAGAGGGCACAGAACAGGGCCGAGCAAGGCAATAATAAAAATTATAATAATAATAATCCTCCATGTGACCTTGACAAGCTTACGACTCTCTGGGCTTCTCCTCCGTAAAGCCAGACCCAGCCACGGAGCAGTCCACGCTCTTAGCCTGGCGAAATGGGGCTCAGGCGGCCCTGCCCTAGAAGCGGGTTTCCCCCGGCAGAATCCAGCGCCTCAGGGCGCACGCGATGGGACACGCCCCAGAGCCCGATCGCATCCTGCATCCGAAGCGTCTCATTGGACAGCACGGCTCTACCGGGCCGCCCTGCAGCCAATCGCATCTGTAGGGCGGAGCTTCGCCTGCTGTGCTGAGGGCTCAGGCAGATGCTTTAGCTCTGCAGTGGAGTCCCGCTGTATCCGACCATCCGCGCTGGCCATGCAGGAGCCCCTGCTAAGAGCCGAGGGACTGGACTATGACACCTTCCCCGAGGTGCCCACGTCGCCTGGAGAGAGAGAACGAGCCGGGTGAGAGTCTCAGGGCGTGGGGATGGGAGGTTGGGATGGCCTTATCTTCAGCAGGCGACACACATCTTGGGCCATTACTGACTTCTGGTGGTGAGTGGCCGCCAAGAGTCATCTGACTCTTACCGCATGCTCTCAAGTCCTATTTAAAGAACTGGACCACCATAAAGAAGAGAGCCTCCAAAGGAATACTGGGTGGGGTTCCCACCTGCCACAGGGGGAGGACATGGGTCTTGCCTAAGATCACAGAACAAGCTTTGAGCATCACAACAGGAGGCAAAACCCACAATTTCTTTTCTGGAGAAAACGGGCACCAGCCCCAGCAGACAGCCTGGGGATTTCCCAGAGCTGCTGCTAAGGCCTGAAGACAACTTGACTGGCCCTGGACCCAGGCCTCTCCCAGCTATCTGCTGAGCTGGATGGTCATGGGCTCAGGGAAGGCAGCAGTCTGGGAACTCAGGCTCCATTTAAAGGACTTGTCCTTGGTCCTTTGGTTCTACCCCCTCCCCCACCAGGGCCTTGCAAAACAGAAGGGTGTTCCTGGCTACCTTCGCCGCTGTGCTGGGCAATTTCAGCTTTGGGTATGCCTTGGTCTACACATCTCCAGTCATCCCTCAACTGAAGCTCTCTTCTGACCCAGCACTACACCTGGACAAAATCCAGGCATCCTGGTTTGGGGTGAGGCCTGTTCTCTAAATTAGATGGGGTAGTGGAGGGAGCATGGGCCCACCCAGCCTGTTTACCACAGGGAACTAAAATCGCCTAGCCTTGGAACCTCCCCTAGAGCACTGGTACCTCTCCCTAATACACATTCCTGTCTGCTAGTGGTGATGGCAAGTGACATGAAGAAGTGACATCCTGCAGAGATGTGGGCTGGGACTGAGGGGAAGATTCCCCAACCCCATACCCAAAGCCAGGCTGCCACAGCAGAGCTGACATCCTCCTGGGTGCCTGGAGGCAGTCACACCTGGTGCCAGAGGGATGAGAGGTACCATATGGTCAAGGACAGAGCATGGCTAAACAGAGCCCAGGAGCCCAAGACTTTAATGTTAGAATGCCAGTAGACCCTGAGTTAGGACTGCAACTTGACAGCAAAGCTGGAAAGATTTGGGGTCTCCTGAGCATTTCAAATGGGGTGGGCATGTGCAGGGCACACACAGCATATGCTGAGCACATGCCAGACACTTCGTGAAATACTTTCACCCCTGAGGTTAACTGTGTTCTTCCCATAACACAGCTAAGAAACTGAGGCTTAAGAGGCCACGCTGTGTGCCCTGGTCCCACTGCTCAGGAGTGAAGACTCCAGCCAAATTCTTTATTCCTCAGCAACTCCAATGACGCCCAAATCTTAAAGTCCCAGGCCTTCAAGTCATAGGGTCCTCTTTGGTAGTGTGTGAGCCATAGAGAATGCCTTTAACTTCAGCACTTGGGAGGCTAAAGGAGGAAGATCATGTTCTTGAGGCCTGCTTGGGCTCAAAAAAAAAAATTGGACACTTCTGGACAGAGCCACTGTAGACAGGCAACCCCTGCACCTCTGGAGTAGAACAATAGTCATGGTACCTTTACATATAGTTGTCCACAGGCTGCTGTGCACCTCTGCTGACAGGGGACTCTACCAATGAATGCCTGGGTTTTGGGTCATCTCTGGGGGAACTCTCTCTAGACTCTGGTGGAGGTGAGAGCTCTTAAAGCCACTGTATCTTCTTGTACCCCTGCAGTCCGTGTTCACCTTGGGTGCTGCAGCAGGGGGCCTCAGTGCTATGCTACTCAATGACCTCCTGGGCCGGAAGCTCAGCATCATGTTCTCGGCTGTCCCCTCAGCCATTGGCTATGCACTCATGGCTGGTGCCCATGGCCTCTGGATGCTTCTGTTGGGGAGGATGCTGACGGGCTTTGCCGGGGGACTCACTGCGGCCTGCATCCCGGTAAGGCCAGATGTCTCCACTGCCTTGGGGCTGTTCTGGGTGACCCCTGCCTCTGAGCCTTTGCTCAGTGAGAGTGTGTAGGGTTCACTACATTGCCCAGAGAACCTCAGCTTCCTCCACCAAAGCAGCTGACATCATGTCACCCAAAACTTCCTACCCTGCGTTTTGACCTCAGTTCCATGCATTGCTCAACTGAAAAAATTTGCATTGCACAAGGGATGTGAAGGGAAGTTCTTGCCCACCTCCACCCCCACCCCAACTGCTTACCTCATGTAAGCAAGCATACACAAACTTATCCTCTGACCAAGCCCAGAAAGAGGTCACTAGGGTAAATACAGATGTCTGATCAGCCCCAAGTCTGAAGACCCTGGGCTTGGTTGCCCCCCCCCATACCCACCAAAGCTGAGTGCTTCTGCATACTTCTTTGCTGGGGAAGGGAAGGTCAGAGCTATGGTCAGAACAAGACTTCTGCCAGCTTCTCCAGGCTCCCAAATCCCTCGATCACCCCAGTGGACCCAGGAACATGAATTCCCCACTAAAGTCCCAAGTTGGGGCATGTGCCTTACAGGTGTATGTGTCTGAGATTGCACCCCCTGGTGTTCGTGGGGCTCTGGGGGCCACACCGCAGCTCATGGCCGTGTTTGGATCCCTGTCTCTCTACGCCCTCGGCAAGTACCATCCTGCACTCCAGCATTAAGGTTCTGGAGGTGGGGGGAATGGAACTCTTCCTGAAGAAAGCCAGCACTGATAGACAGGACACCTGGCTTCCTAGCCCCAGTAGGAACCATCTCTGAGCACTGAGGCCTAGCCTACTGCAGCAGCTTCGGACCACCTTCCCACAGCACAGGGGTCCTGTCAGTTCATGAGGGAAGCCCCCATACAGGAGCTGGCCTGCCTGGGTGATGGGGGTGAGAGCCCCAGGCCCAGCCTTCCCAATACTCTCCCATTATACTAAGGCTGTTTAGGGATCTCACTTTAGTGCCAGGGTCCAGGCAATTCCTGAAGCCCCTCACTGCCCTTACTACAGGGTCTTGGGCAATCAGGGAGCTAGGCTGGGGAGCAGTGAGGTCACTCAGGCCCCATCCCCTAACTGAAGCCTCTCTCACCAGGTCTACTGCTACCTTGGCGGTGGCTTGCTGTGGCCGGGGAGGGGCCTGTTCTCATCATGATCCTGCTGCTCAGCTTCATGCCCAACTCTCCTCGCTTCCTGCTCTCAAAGAGCCGGGATGAGGAGGCACTGCAGGCACTGACCTGGCTGCGAGCTGACTCCGAGGTCCATTGGGAGTTTGAGCAGATCCAGGATAACGTGCGGAGACAGGTGCAGCTTGTGTGGTACTGCTTGATCAGGCCCCAGCACAGTAAGCCCTGTGTAGCTTCGGACAGTCACTAGGCCTCTCTGTGCCTTGCTTGGTTGCCTTTCCTCAAACAAGAGCGGTACCTGCTAGTGTGCAGCCCTTGCAGCCTCCTGTGGTTGGGCCTCTCTTGGGAGAGGGAAAAAGGAGGTCTCTTAGACTCACAAATGCCGAGACAGGGTGGCCAGGGCTGAAGAGCCTGGCATAGCCCTCAACAGCAGCTTTGTGTTCCAGAGTAGCCGAGTGTCGTGGGCGGAGGCCCGGGAACCCCGTGTGTACCGGCCTGTTCTCATTGCAGTACTGATGCGCTTTCTGCAGCAGCTGACAGGCATCACACCCATCCTGGTGTACCTACAGACCATCTTCGACAGCACATCCGTGGCCCTGGTGAGAACCCACTCGGCCAGCATTGCCCGGAGCCCTGACAGGCAGGGCAGCCAGGAAGTTAGTGGCTGAGACCTGAATGCCTCTCATTCACAACCTGCCTCAATACATTCTTCTCAAATGTAGCTTAAGTGCTTTAAAATATGCAGAACAACAGAAGAAAACAATGTAATAGGATGTTTAACTCTTGGGACAATGGCCCCAGGCTCAGATCCCAGGAGGGACTGTACGTTCCTTGGAGGCCCCAGGTTCTTCCTGCAATGAGGTGTAAAGATAAGAGTGACTCAAATCTACCACTGCTGTCCAACCAGGGGCTGTGCCCACTATGGCTAGTAGCAGGCACAGTAGACGTGCCCCTTCTGGGGCACAGAAGTACCTAGGGCTCGATAGCTAGGATAGCTCATGGCCCCCCAAAAGGGAGGGGGCAGTGACCCTGGACTTAGGGCTGAATGTCCTTAGTGCATTAGGGTCAGGGTAGGGCAGAGGATACTAGGCCAGGTCTCTCAGCCCAGTGCCCTGCCTCACAGCCCTCCCAGCAGGATGCAGCGATAGTTGGTTCCGTGAGGCTCCTGTCTGTGCTGATTGCTGCTGTCACCATGGACCTGGCCGGCCGAAAAGTCCTGCTCTATGTGTCAGGTGAGTGTCTTAGCCACTGCAACCTCTAGGCCACAGCCAAGCTTCCCTAGCTCACGGTCCAGGACCTAGCAAATGGCAGCTACTATACACAGGTCTGCTCACACTCTGAGCACAGAGGAGCCCACCCACCCAACTCAATGGTGTGGCAGGAGACCATGAGCTTGCCCTTCTGTGCTGGGGGCAGAGGTGTGGTGGGGCTCAGAATAGACCTCACACTCGGAGGAATCTGGTCCTGAAGTGCCGTGATCCACAGCATCTGTCATGTTTGCTGCCAACCTGACGCTGGGGCTGTACGTCCAGTTTGTGCCAAGGCCTCTGACCCCCAACAGCACTGTGGAGATCGTGACCCCGGGGGGCACAGCCTTCAACTATCTCACCCTGATACCCCTACTGGCCACCATGCTCTTCATTATGGGTAGGAACACCACAGTGATGGGGAGACCTGGGATGGGCTGTTTGGGGGGATGGGGACCACAAGGGTTCCATTATTATCCTGGGTTGCCTAAGGAGTTGGGGAGTTGGAGAATAGGGCCCTCTAGCAACTCAGTCACATCATGTAATACTCAGCTGAGATCGGCAGGAGGAGCAGGCAGCCCTGCCCCAGGGCCCGAGCCAAACTGCTCCTCTCTTCCGGTCAGGCTATGCCATGGGCTGGGGTCCCATCACCTGGCTCCTCATGTCTGAGGTTCTGCCCCTGCGTGCCCGTGGTGTGGCCTCAGGGCTCTGCGTGCTGGTCAGCTGGCTCACAGCCTTCGTCCTCACTAAGTACTTCCTACTGGCAGTGGTAAGTGCTTGGCCCCAGGACTCCCAGCTAGGTTTCTTTATTAGCAGTCTTCCCCAGCAGCCCTGGAGGAGAACTCGAGCCTCTGAAGGGCTAAGGCTGGTCAAGTGATAACAAGCTGGGGGGCTCTTTGGAGGAGTCAGGTTACCTCCCAGCCCAAGAATACAGCTCTGCCCTGGTACCCTGCTCAGCTGCACTGTCTCTTGACTTCCTAGATGCTAGGCTTCTCTAGTGTAACCCTGCTACCTGACTATGGTGTGAGGGCCTTCCTAAATATACCTTGGTCCCAGCCCTGCAATCCAGCAGACCCTGAAAACACCTGAATGCTGGCTAGCTCCAGACTCTCCCAGGGAAATGCAGATGGGTCAACACAAGCTGAAACCTGCCCTGCCCATTCAATGGCCACGATTGAGAGGTGGGCTGACACAACACGCTGCCCACAGGACCTGTAGGCAGCCTAGAGCTTAGGTGTGGAAGGGTAAGAGTCTCCAGGCAAGATGGCTGAGGGGCAGCTTGGGAATAAATAGTAGGGAAGGCTGGGAGGTTTACAAGCAGGGCAGTGGCCAGATGAAGGCCCCACAGGCTGTCAGTGCTAGCCAAGCCCATAAAATTCTGGCTGGAAGCCGTGTATGCTCAGTAACTCCTTTCCCAACTCCCTACTGCAGAATGCCTTCGGCCTCCAGGTGCCTTTCTTCTTCTTCTCGGCCGTCTGCCTGCTCAGCCTGCTCTTCACAGGCTGCTGTGTGCCTGAGACCAGGGGTCGCTCACTAGAGCAGATCGAGGCCTTCTTCCACACTCGCAGGATGTCCTTCAGGCCCTAGTCAGGGGCCAAACCACCCAGGCCAGGCCTATGCACTGGCCACAGATTCACACCTGCCACCGGGAGCAGCAGCACCCCTGCCGTCAGCCAGAGCACACTTCCACCTCGGGACAGGCAGTTCACCAACAATGGGCTGGTGGGCTCCAGCAGAAGCCTGCAGTGCTGAGATCTACAGGGGGAGCAGGCAGCCCTGCCCCAGACTGAGCAGAGGCTGTACCCAAGAACAAGGCTGTCGGGACCTCCGATCTGGTTCCTCATTCCTACAAGGAACACTTTCCATGTAGGTCTGTGTTGAGGACAGAAAACAGAGATGGCGGTGGCAAAGTGGCACTGTGCAAGGACATTGTCTCATCATTCTGATCAACTGGCCAGGAGGAGGACAGGGTCCTGCACCCACAAGGGTCTGGGTACCTTGGGGAACACTGGACTTCCAAAGGCCAGAGCACAGGACCCAGTCCAACCTTGGATACCTCTGGTCTGCCAACTGTTCACTGTTTTTCAAAATAAAGAGCTGGGACTACAGCCTCAGGGAGGAAAGGGGACTGGGATCTATTCCAGGGAGAAGCTCCCTACCCCAGCAGCCAGGGCATCCCCAAACTCAGCCCAGACTGCCAGGGCACTCTGGACATTATTACAGTACAGAGAAAGCAAGAGTAGCTGTGGGGTTCAGGGCCAGCTTGCCCTCTATGCCTAGGCTACTTTCTTTGAGACTCTGAGCAGGCTCAGGCCAGGCTAGGCCCAGCTAGCAGAGACAGGGTCTCCCTGCAAGTTACAGGCATTGGAGACAGAAGGTGACAGGCAGACTGTGCATACCAACTACGAACTTGCTTTACTCCAAGTGTAACCCAGTCAACAAACAAACCAGGGGTGGGTGGCAAAAGGAGCCACAGAAGACACCTAGACACAGACAAGAATGAGGCCTAGTCTGGGCTGGACAGTGCCCATGCTCAGAGTCAAAGCAATGGGCTCCAGAACCACTGTGCCATAGACCTGCCAAGAACGTCAGGACTTAAGTGACCAACCGCCCCACACTGGCCTATGTCTGAGGGCCTCTACCTTTATACCTCACCCCATGCCTGACTAGCACAAAATGGATTCCCTAGTGAAGTACAAGTTCACCATACATGTAGTCTCTGAGTTCTACTGCAGAGGTAGGAGGCCTGGGCAGAACTAGCCCAAGTCCATGCCTATCCAAGTAACCAGAGGAGCAGGTGGGGCCTTTTCTCCTCCTGGGAGGTAGATAGGTCTTACTGAGAACATAGGCTCCAACATATACAAACACACATACACAGAGCCCTTGAAACATATCTCTGGCTCAAGAAAATAGCCTCTGATGAACGGTGAAGGCACATGACCCCCTATTACATTTCTGCCACTCCAGAGTTCAGCATGGCCAGGCTCTCTGGAGAACTTCTGCTATCCCCAAAGTCCACAGATCAGAGCTTCTATACCAAGGAGAATATCTACTACTCCGGGCCTCAAGCACTGAGAAGCTAAGGATCCCCTGGAAACTTGGCGACTCCAGGGCTGGGTTCCATGGACAGGTCCAAATGAAGGTCTACTGCAGAAGGAAGGCAGGCTCAGCACCTGACACATCATCTGCAGCCAGGCCACCAAACATGTGCCTAATGGTCAAGGACCCATCTAACAGGCCACTGATGCCAGTGTCACAGGACAGTGGGAAGAGAACAGTACAGAGGAAGGAGAGGGGACAGCAAGGCATGTCCCTGGAGCCATGTACAGGCTTACTCTCTGTGCTCTGGTACCCGAGAAAGGGCCAGCTCTGTGTGGGCGGTGGGCCTGGTCTCTGCCCAGCTCTCCAGAAGCTCCAGGCTGCCAGGGGCAGGTTGGGAAGAATACCTGAGGTGAATCCCTACTAATAAGGAACCTGCCATCCCTGACAAGGAGGTTTTCAGTGCAGACTAGCAGCAATACACACACACACACACACACACACACAGAGAGAGCACATCACACCAGACAAACAGACACACACATACACTTTCTAGCACTGAGCAGTAGGGACCTTCCAGTAGCCCTCTGGCCACTGCCAAGGTTGCTCTTCTGTCCAGGATGCTGCATCCTGGTGGCAGTAGCTGGCCTCAGGGCACTGTTATATTCTTCCTCTGCTCTGACAGGTCATGGAGCAGAACTGAAGCCCTAACTGCCAGCAAGCTTGAACCTGCAAAGACTGAAACCTAAAGAGGCTTAAGCCTGGGTGAAGCCTCTTAACCAAGTGAGGACAGGCGTGTTCAGGAGAGGCCGCTCTTAGGTCTGGGAAGGGTCACCAGCACAGACTCTGCATCACAGGCTGACAGGAGTGAGTTCATCCCATCCATAGCCCAGGCCTTCGGTGCTAGTGGGGTAGGAGCTCCAGGCTCAGGAGTCCAGAGAACAGGGTGGGCACAGGAAGACTCAAGGCGTGCTCCTTGCAGGTGCTCCTCTCCCAGGCCATTTAACAGAGCTGAATTCACAGACCCCAATGGCAGTAGGCAGTGAGGACAGGCCACCCTGCCTCACCTCACAGTTCTCCCTCGAATGTCTCCGCCAGCTTCTCCTCATCTGCCTGCTGCCTCTGCTGCTGGATCCGAGCATAAGAAATGGCATCACCCCTGGAAAGAAAAAAAGGAGGTGTTCTGTGGGCCTAGCCCTCCCACCTCCCACTCCCAGGTTGCACCCCAGGCATGACCTGCAGGCAGATTCCCCCAGCACTGTGCTCCCCAGAGGCCCTGGTCAAGGGGGCAGAGCACTGTTACTCTGAGAGGGACACATGTTGCCTGGCACTGACTGAGCTGAAGGGAAGAGATGGCAGCTCGCTGCAATGTCTGGTGCATACCTCACTGTGTATAAACCAGGCAAGGGGACCACCTAGGCTGTCCCCTCATTTCTTGCCTCTGTTCTTGAGAGCACAGATAAAGTCACTTGTGGACACTGCATAACAACTAGACAAAGGGTCCCACTCAGGCCTTTCCCACTTCAGATGGGGCAGCAGAGGAGGCCCCACCCCAGGACTAGGCTGTAGACGCACTTTTTGCCCAGGGCGGACAGTCCATACAGCACCCCGGTGGCAAAGGCGATGGCATTGCCCAGCAGTGTAGTCAGGGTCAGGCTCATGACGATGGGGACGATGGCCATCCTAGGAGAAAACAGACATCCCTAAAATCCCATCTTTTCTGGGGACAGAGTCCAAAACTGTATCAGGTCTTTGTGGCAAGATCTATAACCCACTCGTGATTAAATAGCAAAGAGCTGGTTACGTAAATACCCCTACTACTCGCTAAAACAGAGAGGCTAGGCCTAGAGTACAGTCCAGCTGTACAGCCCTGTGACCAAGAGAGCTTGTCAAGGCTCCACTTCACCGTATAGTGGGGTCCTGACATCTAGGCGAGGACAGATGGCCACTTATCCTACACCCACATCCCAAGCACTGAATGAATGCTCTCATCAGTTCAGTAACCCTGGGCCAGCTGTTCCTCAACAAGTCCCCCCAGCTCATACCCCAGGAATACTGGACCCAGTGCAACTATGGGGCTTCAGTAGCAGCCTGGCGCCACCTAGTGGTGGGTTCATACAGCCCTAAGAACCTCTGCAGCTCAATCTTGAGGGATGGTATTTTTCCAACATGAGGTGAATTGTGGATATGCTGACCCAGGAAGATGATGGAGCTTGCAGCTCAGCCCTCAGTCCAGTCACTTCTGGAGAGGAGGCTCACTGGGCAGGAGGATCGCACTCAGAGCCAACTGCACTCATTGGATTTCAGGTACAGATGTCTGTGTAGCCAGAAGTGCTTCAAAGGGCAGCAGGTCCTTGACTTGGATGGTTGCGACTGCGGTACTCAGCAGACCTTGAGCTTTATGACCACCTTATAAGATGTCATGCTGGGTCCCTGTGGCCAGCATCAGGGCTTTAAGCATGGTGGAGTTTAGTGACAGCATGTTTGGTAGGTGAGGCGTGCTGCCATGTTTTCAACAGGATATTTGTTTTATCAAAATGGAAGCTAAGTTGAGGATCCTCTATAATAAAATAATAGAAATCACTAGGCAAAAGACCACAGGAGGAAAACTGTTAACATTAAAGGCAAATGACAGGCTGGAAAAATCGGAATGGGAAATGAAACAAAAGAATCTGAGGTCTTTAATACAGAAAACACTCCGCCTACAAGTCACACGTTAAAGCTCTTAACAGAGTGGACCAGAAGCTAGAAACCCTTCGAAAAAGAAAATGAACTGAACCCATAGGAGGGTATTTTACTTCTTAGACATATGAGAGTAGCACTGGGCACTGGATGGGGAGGGGAGAGACACCCAGAATGCATCTGGGGGAAGTAACTGAGTCACATATGTTAAGATCTTTTGAATGATCAAAACCTAGTCTGGTAATTCCACACCTGGAAACATCTCCTAAGGATGTCATCATGGTAGCTTGGCCAGCAGATGTTCACCAGACTTGATTGACACCAGCTTACAAATTAAGACAAAGTCAGTAAGTATGTACGGCTGAATAAAGGTACTTAGCAGTAGGGATGTCATCATTTTTATGACAGTACTGAAAGTGTTGAAAGTACAGCAAGTCAAAAAGAGCAAAAAAAAAAAAAAAAGTACAAACTTAAGTAAAACAGTTACAAGCATGTAAGAGATGCGCTTCAAACATGTCTGCACTTAGCCTGGAGGAACACATGCCAATAGATGAACAGGTAGTGAGGACCTGAATGACCATTTTTTACTTTACAAATGACTTTTGGTAAACATACATTATTGTCAGCATCATGACAACACATCTTAAAAATCCAAAGAAAGCCAGGTATGGTGGTGCACACCTTTAATCCCAGCACTCAGGAGGCAGAGACAGATGAATCTCTGTGAGTTCAAGACCAGCCCAGTCTACATAATAAGACCATCTCAAATACAGAGGGAAAGGAAAAGACAAGGAAGGGATGAGGAGATGGCTTAGCTGGTGCCTGCTGCACATGCGCGAGAGCCTGTTTGGAGCCCCATACAAACCCGGGTGCTTTGGGGCTGCTGATGTGGAAACAGGTGGATTCCTACAGCTCACTGGCTTGGCAGTCTAGCCAAATGTGTAAGCTCCAGGCTCAGTGAGAGACCCTGTCTTGAAAAGCAAGTAGAAAATGATTGAGGAAAATACCTGATGTCCACATTAGTATCTTCCACTCGCATGCACACCCACCTGTATGTATGCATGCCTGTACACGTGCATTAGAATTTTCTAACTCTATGGTCCCACTACAGAAGACTGTCAGCAGGTGCACACCGTGTGTTCTCCCTGCAGAAGCCTCTGAGCTCCACCAATCCTGAGGGTGGGTAACCTGATCTTAGAGACAATATTGGTAATTATAATGAGTACTGCTGCCTAGCCCGGCTCTCATGGGAATGCCCTTCTTCAGAGGCCCCCAGCTATCTCAGCAGTGCTGCAGTCCAACTCGCTGCACTGCCAGAACCAAAGGAGAAGTGTGGATTTAGAGGGAAATAGTGTTTCTGTTATGCACTCTAACATCTGGCCACACTCCTCGAAAGGCTTCACCATGCCTACACATACATTAGCAAATGCTGATGTACACATATCCACTACAACCTGTCGGGAAACTCCCAAATGAAAGTAATCCAGCCACTTCCCCATCCTTTCACTAGTGATCTTAGGACACTTGTGTGGCCATAACTGCCATCTGAGCTCCAGGAAGGAGATACTGGGTTCCATTCTTTAGTACCTGTTATTGGATGAGCCAGTAACTGTGCCCACAGCTATCAAATAAAAGCTCTGCAGAAGAAAAGGCTTGTTCCTGCCCCACCCACCCCACAACACTGTTTTAATCAGCAGGAGTTTGGGAACCATGCCATAGGCCCTGCCCAGCAGCCCCTCACCCGCAGTAGAAGACAGCCTTCTGCCAGGAGCGCAGCCGGTCAACCTTCTCAGCTACTGTGTTTGCAAACTCCACAAACTGGCAGCAGAAGGGAGCCTCGCACAACAACAGGATGAAGGCGTTCATGCTGCAGGGGCAAAGGCAGAAAGGACAATGATAGTTTACAACCTTGGGCTACAACAGCCCTCATGCTCAAGGAATACTACCACCTCACAGGCCCTCAACTTCCATAAACACCTGGATTCTACAGGACACCAGTTTCTGCCAAGCAGTTCAACAACCCACTCAGCCCCACCACTGCACCAGCATCCCTAACTACCCAAGCATCCTGGAGGAAGAGCCTGGTGTCTGATCTCTTTATTGTTCCAACGGTGAAACAAAGAACTAAGACGCTTGCCTCCATATAATCTTTAGCCAGCAGCACCTTCATCCACAGAACTTAGCCACACTGCCTATTGTTAGTACCTTCCCTATAGTCACTAACACTGACATCATCGGTAGGCTGCAGAAGTGCAAGGGACTGAGCCACCGAGGACTACCCATGGCCTGAGCTGGGAGACAGAGATGCAGGTAATGGGCTGCTCATGCTGGGAGCTTCCACTCAGGAACCTTTAATCCTTGCCTGGTTGCTGGAAGCAGCTATGCTGCTGGTGTTAAAGGCCTTTGCTCCCATAGGTGGGCAATGGTCATGACCAGAAAACAGGGTCATTGCTGGGCCCCACATGTATCTGGGAGCAAAGTGCCACTGACCACCTGATTAACAGACACTTGACCACTCTTGACCACTCTTGACCACTGCTCATCCCCCCACCACCCATCACCAGTCTTCCAGATGCCAGCTCACTGTTCCACCAATGTGTACATAACCTCTATAGTCCCCATCGTTGCTGCCTTGGGCCAGCATAAGCCTCTGTACACATCACCATAAGACCCATATCATCCTGACCCTCATGATGCCCTAGGCAAGACCTACCTATACCTTGCCCAAGATGACTGTTTGTCCAGTGCTAATGTACAGTGCTTCCCATGCACCTCGAGCAGCCCTCACTCTGGCATCCTTTTCCCCGGGATCTGGCTGCCCAGGAAGAGGGTGATAAGGAGCTCCCTGTGGATGCTGTAGCCACCAGGTCCACCTGCATCTGATGCTGTAGCCACCAGGTCCACCTGCATCTGAACCCCCCAACTCTAGCCCTGCTAACGGCCTCACAGCTGACCGCCCTCCTCTCTTTGTCGCAGACCCTTGATTCTGACCTTACACACCATGGCCCTGAAGCTCCCAGACAGAAGGGCCCATTGTGGTAGACAAGGAGTCTACAGTGTTTGGCTGGGTAGATGCTGCAACTGTGTCTGTGACAATAAAGACTCAAGTGGCTGCTATCAGGAAACCTAGGAGTGGGAAGGGGGATGAGACCTGCACCACATGCCTCGAACCCTACCCAGGCAAGACATTCACGTCTACTCACATCATCCACACGCCAGCTGCGATGTTCAGAGGGTGGATAGTGACGCAATTGAAGAGTCCAGAGATGGCACAGGCTTCAAAACAAGAGACAATGGGCAGGGGTTAGCAAAGTATGGCAGAGCATGCAGAAGGCACTGAGAGTACATGGGGCTCCCTTTAGACACTCAGCAAGCACCATCCCCTGAGACAGCAGAGAGGACTAAGTGTACGTCTGAGCTCAAGTCTAGCTACTTTCATACCTGGAGGATGTAAAGTCTTAAGGCTCTGATGGGCTGGCCCTTGGTTCCAGGTTATTATCAAACCCTCTCAAGAAGTCAGGCCTGACAGCAAACATCTTTAATGTGTCCCCTGTGGGCCAGGATGGGTCGTTCTTTGGTGTACTTGTCCAGACTGGGACTGTGGGTTATACAGGTTAATTTTCCTAGTTTCTCCAGAGTTTTCTTTAGAATGTGAACTGGCCTTTCTTGGGGCTTCTCTTTCCTTATCTTTACCAGCTTCTGTCGCTGTAAATCCTGATTTGGGCAGTCAGTGTGTATAAAGCACCACATATCTTAATATCCCTTTATCTGAAGACCATTTCTTACGCATGGCCATCTTCTGGTTTTTCATTGTCAGTGGCTGTTTTCTTGAGAAGCGGCTTCCTTTTACGTGTGTTTCTTTTCCTTGAGGAGTTGCTTATGTTCTGGCCAATTGCAAAAACCCCTCAGAATAGCACTTTGTGTATCCAGAAGATTTTCACCAAACAGACCTTCTTAATTTTAATGTAGACAGTTGGATTTTGTTAGGAAATTTTGTTTTGTTTTGTTTTGTTTTTAAGGGAAAATACAAAAGAGCTTCCAGAGTGGGAGAGGCTTTAGTGGAGAATCTCAGGGTTGATCCTTTTGGATTTCTAAGCTAGTTTAAGAAACTTTGATTATCTTCTGTTAGCTCCGTAGTTTTTTGTTCTTTTGGTTTTTGCTTTTTTCCTCTCATATTGAGACCACTAGATGAGACTAGAGTTCTAACTGGTCTACCCTGGTGTAGGTGGACTGTTCTGAGCCCTCCACCCCGGCTCTCACTGGTTGCTGCTGGGCTGTGCTGTTGCTGACGATTGTATGTTACTTATAAACCATCTGAAATGCACCTTTGTGTGGGAGAACAAGTTTTATTTTTATTTCTTATTATAACGAGCCAATTTTCTAAGCTTTGTCTACTAAAACAAAACAAAAACAACACATTACATATAGTCTGATTTTCACAAAAGTATGTCAACTCCTTTTTTTTTCTGAGAATATATGCCATTCCTTTGACTTTTGTAACATTTTAAAAGTCCATGATATAGTATGGCTTCCAGGTTTTTCAGCTCTTGTATGCCCATTAATGAGTCTGAATACACTAATATGCATCCAATCTCAACTGAATAAAGGGAGATGTCTTTTGAAGAAGAAGAAGAAGAAGAACAACAACAACAACAAGAAGAAGAAGAAGAACAAGAAGAAGAACAAGAACAAGAAGTAGTAGTAGTAGTAGTAGTAATCAGGCCTGGGGGGCTGGAGAGATGGCTCAGCGGTTAAGAGTACTGACTGCTCTTCCAAAGGTCCTGAGTTCAATTACCAACAACCACATGGTGGCTCACAACCACTATGATGGGTTCCAATGTCCTCTTCTGGTGTGCCTGAAGACAGTGTACTCACATATATAAAATAAATAAATCTTTTAAAAAAATAAAATAAAAAAATAAAAAAGTCAGGCCTGTTCTGACTTCAGTGAGAATCTTAGCTAGCGCTGCCTATCTGTCTGTAGCCACCAGGTAAACTACTCAAAAATGTCTTCTAACTTGGAAAATGCCACTCAGACTTATTTGGGGTTGTTCTTTATGCTTGCTTGGTAAGGGTGTTTGGTTTGGTTTTCCTTTGAGGCAGAGTCCTGCTCTATAGCTCAAGCTGACCTCAAACTATCTTGCTCTCTCTCAGCCTCCTGGGGACTTACAAGCATGTTCCACTACGTCTGGCCACATCTTGAATTTGGGTCAGGACAGGGATGCCTCTTATGATACACCAGGGAAGATTCAAATAACAATCCCATCTAAAACATCACCCACGTGACCCTGAACATGTTACTTTTCTAATTCATTTTTCTCTCCTACACATAAACAGGTTGTATCCGAATACCTGAATAACAGGACACCACGAGGGGACAGTGTGTGTGCTCTTCTCCAGTGTGGAAGACCAGCGAGGCTCCTCCCCTCTGACTGCACCTTAGGGTTACAGTCTGCCCCAGCCTCCAGGCTTCACCAGGAAGTCCCTCACCAGCACTCTCAGAGCCTCTGAGGACATTGCTGGGAGCTGCCCATCCTGGTAGGACATAAGCTAAGGGAGGGCAGAGTGTTGGCCCTCTGAGGCTGCAATTAGCACCAACTTATTAAACTTGCAGCAGGCCTAGGTCACCTGATCCCTCCACTGGGCCTGGAATTCCACCATTTTCCACTTTCCTGTGTTACACTATGCAAATGGGAGCTGATGCAGGAGAATGGACCAAATGAGTGGCACAGCTTCTATGTCACAAAGTCTCCTTATCTAATAAAGAACTTTGAGTTCATCCACACGTGACGGCAGCAAAGCTTCCAGGGCCACAGAAGTGAGAGACTGTCGGCCCCCTGCCTGTGTAGAGCTAGGCCTGGTCTCACCTGAGAGACCTGCACTCCTGTCCTCAGCATTCCGTCTACAGAGCTAATCTACCATGCTGTCCTACAGAGCCACCTTTGGGAGGACCAGGTCGCAACTCAGACGAACAGAAGTCCTTTGACAACCAAGGACTCAAGTACATCCACCCATTTGGGGTGCCAATGATGCTCATGTCTTCCATATAAAGGAGATGTCCCTACAATCCGTTCTTCCTCTGTCTACAGAGGCCTTTGGGACCAGAATAAATCCCTCAATAAATAAATAAATAAACCCCTTAGAATATCCTCCATTCCAAGAGAGGATAGCCCTATGTCAAAGTGACCAGCTCAGCCACAGCTCCTGTCAACCCCCTATTGAGTTTTTAAGCAAATACACATTTTCCTTCCCTCCTGCGATATGCTAGTATTCAAAACCTTGATGCCCACCCCCGATCCCAATGGTCAGGTTCAGGGAACAATTTAAGTTACTGCCACAGGTCTCCAGTAAGGTTTCACTGATGGCTTGCCTTGGCAGGAGGGTTGGGGAGGCCTTCAGAATTAGCACAGATACCCGTAGGAAGTATGGGACTGGGTGAGATTTCCAAAGTCAATCTAATCTAGAAATCACCAAGATGGAGGGAGGATAGCCGCCTACAGGTCATGGTCAGGGCCTTCCTTGTCCCTCCCCCCTTAATACCACCTTGAACTAGCTAACTGCACTGGAGAGGATTTGATCAACCTCAGCCGACTTTCTCCGGAGCGGCCTTACCCAGGCAGCACATACCTAACTCTACCCTATCCATCTGACTAGCAAGATCATCTGGACAGATGGGGCTCCAAGGTATTCCTCCAGACAGGACAACAGATGAGTCTGCCCCTACCCACACAGTTCCTGCTCTGGTACCAGGTAGGCAATGGATCCTCGGACCTTCCCCAGCACTCACCTGGACTTCTAGGAATTCACAATTAAAGGGACACACAGGATTTAGCAAACACATTGTTTGGAAAGCCAGCAACATAGCTGCGCTGAAGAGGCGGACTTGCCTTCCACTTTTATTCTTTTGGAGCTCGAGCAGAGAAAGCTTGCTGGACTAGGCCGGCGAGAAGCATTAGGAGAGTGTGGACAGTAGGAACCCGAGGAGAAGCAGCCTCTCCGCTCACTGCCCAGCCACCCTGAGGGGCCACCCTTCTCCTGGCACCATCTGACCCCCCAAGCAAACTTTCCAGCCTGTGGAGAGCTGCCCCTCATTTATGAACAAGTTTTGTCCAAAGGCTGGGAATTTGGCAGTCCCACCCCAGCCCAGGTAAGCATCACCAGGCCGAGGCGGGGCCAGGAAGGGGCAGACAAGCGTCCTCTTTGAGTCTCATTTCCTCTGATCGAGGCCGGAGCAACTGGGCTGTAACCATCGAACTCCGGCGGTGGACTGCAGGCCTGAAGCCTGGAGCCATGGCAACCCCGGGGACGCCCGCTCCCCGGACCCGATACTCACACACTGCTCCTAGCACTCCCGCCAGGCGACATAACCAGCGGTACCACCAAGTCATGCCCTCTTCCTGAGCCGGCGGGGCTGGGCCGGCGGTCGCTCCGGCAGCGCCCGAGCCGCTCATGCTGAACGCTGCGCGCAGCCCCAGGCACGCACAAAGGGACGTGTCCACCCGCGCGCGGCCTTGTGGGAGAGGTGTTGATTAGCATAGGGGCGGGCCCGCAGGCCGTAGCCGCGGGTCGGGGGGTGGAGCATATTAGCATAAGGGGCGTGTTTACAGACTGTCAGAAGCCCTTTGCCCCCCCAGCAGGTGCGCTGGATCCGGTCTGGCCTTTTCTCTTTGCAAGATTGGAAGACGTCTTTTAGAAGTGGCAAAGGCCTTGTTCAAACCTCCAGGGAACTCCGCCTTGCAGTAGAATGAGCTTTCAAGCTAGGCTTGTTATGGGCGGCAGGTTATGGGAGAAAAACTCCAGTCTGGTATCCTATATCCTTTATTAACCACTGGGAGCTGGGACTGCTTTTCTGATCTCCACCTCCCAGTCCCAGCCTTTCTGCACCTGGAAAAGGTCACTAAAAGAGGTTCCCTAAGGCTAGCAGGCATTAGATCGTCTCAAGAAGCTAGAGTTGCATACTCCCGGCAGTTGGAGAGAAGCCTAGGACAGAGCCAGGCTGTTGTCCTGTTCTGATGTCCTCGGTGAGATGGTCCAATACTGGCCCTGGAGTCTGGCATGTGCCTCCAGGAAGCCAGGGCTAAACTCCAGTTCAGCCTCGCTGCCTTCAGACTCCCAGTAGAGCACCTGCTGCCCCCAAAATGTTGTGGTCCTCAGACTATGGATATCCCTGATCTGTGGAGAAGCAAGTAGCCAGAACAGGCCATGAGTGATCATTGTTTATAAACTCCTGGCTACTCAGAATCATTTTTGTTTCTTACAGGAGCCCACATGAGGGACACTCAGTTCTACCCGAGAAACTCTACAGAGCACACAGCCAGGTACAAGAGCTAGGATCCTGCCCAAGACTAAGTCTGAGGTGCTCTGGGGCCTTGTAGAGCATACTGAAGCTCAACCCTACCTATGCTCTTCTGAAAACAAACCAAACACCAGACATGAACACAATGCTTCCACCCTGGGTCAACAGGTAGTGGACTCCCAGGGAAGGCCTTCTCTCTTCCTTCTTGTGGGTAGAGCCACAAGCATTTCCTGGTGAGTTAGTGAAGGAAACCCTCCTTCCCATTCTTTTTAATAATTTTAAAGTTTTGGATGAAAAATAAGCTAAAAGTGTACCCTAATGCCAGCACTCCCTCCTTCCTAGAGACAGCTCTCCAGAATCGTATCAAAAGATTACCCCCTTTGTGTCCCCATCCTGGTGACCTCACCGAGACATAGTTGGCATTGGTCCCCTCAGAAGCAGAGCCCATGTCACTGGCCAGGGCGCGGATGGCAATGCGGGCCTGTGGGGCCACACTGATGAAGACCCTGCAGGTCCCTGCCTTCCTCCCGTCTGGGCTCAGTGAGGGACTCACAATTTCACCCCGAGGTCCAAAGAGCTGCCTGTCACATTCTGCAGGCAAGAACAATGATAGACTGGGTGAGGGCCACCTCGGGGAGACTACTGACACCAGCTTGTTCCCTGGCTGCCTCTTCTGACCCTCTGGTAGGCCTTCACTCTGACCACTTCTAATAGACTAGCTTCAGGCAGTGATCTGAAAGGGGCAGGCAGTGGTGGTCAGCAGAAGTGTTTTGTACAAGGCAGACAACTTAAATCTGATTCCTAAGATACCCATGGCAGGACAGAGCCTCTATCACTGACCCTTATCCCCACCCCCACAAACACACACACACTATCTTTGATGAGTGTGGAAAAGCTTTTGGTTCTTGGGATTGAACTCAAGCAATCAGGCCTGATTGCTTGAGTTCAATCCCAAGAACCCGTGTAAAGATAAAAGGAGAAAATTGACTCCGTAGGGTTGCCCTCTGTCTGCCACACCCACATCATGCCATGCGCATGCCCACACATGTACATCATAATAACTAAGATAATATTTAAAGGGACTGAGTGGTGTTGGTGCCCTCTGTGGGGAGAAGGCAACAGTGGCATGCTTTGGGCAGGGCACCTTAAAAGAGGAGTCAATAAACTGGGCTACACAGTACTTAAAATGCTAAACTGGCTGAGAAGTTGAGTTTGACTATGCTGTCCAATGATATCATCAGTGGGAACCCTGCTGCACCTAAGCCTCTCTCTCGAGGCAGATCGTCTGCTTGTGAGAAAGGAGAGGCAAGGAGGAGGAAGCCAGTGGGCTCCCAGAGGGGACCTCGCCGCCAGCACAGCTCACCGCTGGAGGTGGCAGGGGAAAAGGTGATAACATGAAGCCTCTCCTTGGCAGAGGCAACACCTCGGTTGTAATATTTTCACATGAGGCCCGGGCCATGCAAAAATGTCTGGAGTTGTTGAAGTAAGACATCTTCAACCGCCGGGCGTGGTGGCGCACGCCTTTAATCCCAGCACTCGGGAGGCAGAGACAGGCGGATTTCTGAGCTGGAGGCCAGCCTGGTCTACAAAGTGAGTTCCAGGACAGCCAGGGCTACACAGAGAAACCCTGTCTCAAAAAAAAAAAAAAAAAAAAAAAAAAAAACCAAAAACAAAAACAAAAAGACATCTTCAATCATCTTGTACTTTTACATCAAAACCCTGAGGTGATCAAGAGGGCTGATACTGTTTGGATTCTGGGTAAAGTAGTGTACTGGCTAGTTTTGTGTCAACTTGACATAAGCTGGAGTTATCACAGAGAAAGGAATTTCAGTTGAGGAAATGTCTCCATGAGATCCAGCTGTAAGGCATTTTCTTGATTAGTGATCAAGGGGGAAAGGCCCATCATGGGTGGTGTCATTCCTGGGCTGTTAGTCCTGGGTTCCATAAGAAAGCAAGCTGGGCAAGGCAGGGGAAGCAAGCCAATAAGAAACATCCTTCCATGGTCTCTGCATCAGCTCCTGCTTCCTGACCTGCTTGAGTTCCAGTCCTGACATCCTTTGGTGATCAACAGCAATGTGCAAAGTGTAAGCTGAATAAACCCTTTCCTCCCCAATTTGCTTTGTGGTCATGATGTTTGTGCAAGAATAGAAACCCTGACTAAGACAAGCAGAAATCCATGAGATGCTCTCTTTCTGGGGAATATATAGTGCAAGCATCTTCCCTGTGGGTGCTAGCATACACATACAAGTCACAGGAAGAAGGCTGAGGAAAAGCAGCCTGAGAAGTCCTTGAAAGAACTAAGGACCAGGGTCGAGAGTATGAGGCAGTGAGTGGCCTGAGGAATGGGACAAGGACAGGGACCGTATCTACATCCGCCCATCTGGTTCATGGCCACAGATGAACTTCATTCTGACCATGTGGAAGACATTGCCTGCTCCCAGTTTCCACTGGGACCAGCTCTCTCCTGCCCTGCCCATGGCCCTGTTGAGATGCCCTGTCTACAGCAACACAGGCACACCCATGCAGTGAGAAGGGAGGGAGGCCCAGGCACCTGACCTACCTTTGTAGACGGTCCCTGGGGCAGGTTGGCTCCGGTACCGTAGCAGCACTCCACCCCCTGGCAGCACAAGATGCTGCCTCACCACCACCATGTTGGTTTTGGTGCTGAAAGTCATGCCAGACAGCTTCCCACATGTCTTCCTCCATGTGAACCTACCCCAGAGCAGCAGTCGTTCCCCTAGGAAGGGCAGGCAGGCAGTGAGGAACAAACAACCCTGCTCCATGCTTCACGCTGGCAGCAGCTGCTCAGGGCTGAGTGCCAATAACCACTCTCCCTCTTACTGGCTAATGTGACAAAGTAGGGGGCACGTCACCAGAGCTCTCATCCCCCCAGTTCTCTATCTTATAAATGGATATCGACACACTCCAGTCATGAGAAGTAGGAGCATAGAAGGGGTACCCTGCCAGAAGTGGGGTACTCTGGAGTTGTGTGCCGGAGCCCCAGCCCAGCAGTTGCCCATATGCCTACAGATGTACCTGCAGTACACTTGAGGGAGCTCTCAAGGATTTGTAGGGTCACCACTTCACCTAGAGGTCTCCCAATGGCCACCACACAGTCTAGCCGTCCTTGATCTCGCATGTCGATGGTTCCTGTGGGCTCCAGGTACTGCCTTCCACAGGCACCTACCGAGGAAGAAAGGGGTGAGGTGGCCAGAACAGAGCAGGGCTGGAAACTGGAGCTGGCAGGGCCTGAGAAGGGGGCTGTGTGTCACAGCAATAGTCACCAGCCAAGGCACTAGGCCATTTCTGTGTGTTTCCGGGAAAGGGAGGCAGTATGGTGTGTATGTAGGCTTTGGATTGCATGGACCTGAGCCCCTGGCCCTACAAACTTAAGATTATTTGATGGGGACAGAAGTAAAAGTGTAGCTTCTGAGCTGGAGAGATGGCTCAGTCGGCAAAATGCTTTCTTGTAAGCATGGGGACCTGAGTTCAACCCCCAGAACCTATATTTTAAAGGGCAGGCTTGGATGTTCACACTTGTAGTCCCAGCACTGAGGAGGCGGAGATAGGTGGGTCCCTGGGCTCAACCAGCCAGCCTTGGGCAAGCTCCGAGCCAATGAAAGACACTGTCCAAAACAAGATAGATAATTCTTGAAAAATGACACCCAAGGTTGTCCTCTGGCCTACACATGCACCTGCATACACACAAAAATGAACATATACACATACACATGTAAAAAAGTGTGGCTTCCCTTTGCCAGATGGGAAGGAGACCCTGAGCCCAGCAATACATGGTTTAGTGCCAGAGTGCTTATCCTGTGAGATGCAACTTCCCCAACAGGAAACAGAAAGAAACCTAACCATGCTCTTCCAGGTTTTCCTGGAGCCCCGGAAACTGGGAGGCTGGGAAAAGGGTGCGGGTCCGGGCTTGGGGCTGGGACCACTGCAGAGAAGCAACAGTAACAGCAGCCCGGGGCTGATTGAGAAGAGCAGCTTCCTTGTGAGGCAGTGAGCTGGAGGTCTCCTGCCCTGCACAGGGTCCAGCCCAGCAGCCTCTCACGGTCACTGGCTTGGGCAGATGCTGGCAGAAATTGGCTGGCACAGGCACTTGGGCCTGGGGTCCAAGGCAGGTGTCATGCCGGCGCTGGATACCGTCCCCACAGGAGACAGAGCACTGTCAGGAAAGAAGTGGAAGATCACGGTGAGCTTATCAAAGAGGGGACAAGGTCTGAGTCACCACACCTTGCTGTGTCCCTGGCTCTAAGAGTACACAATTGCAGACTCTCCCCTCCTTCCGGGGTCATAGTGAATAAGGACCATAGGCCCCCTCGTGCACAAAGATCCCTCGCTGACGCCTTGACAAGAAATCCCAGGACCACGACCAGCCTTACCTCTGTCCAGGCGCTGATGTGCCACCGGAATGCGCAGTCAGCATTGAGGCAGGGGACACTGGCCTGAGGCCGCACTAGAGCCTTACAGAAAGTTTCATTCACCTCATTGTCATGGCCCTGGTCAAGTTGCATGCAGGCCACCATTTGTGTGGCAGTGCCAAGGCCACAGCTGGCTGAGCATGGGCCAAGGGACAGGACTTTCCATCTGCAGGAAGAGAAGATTCCAATGACAGCTATTTGGGCCTCTGTGTGGGGGACTATTGAAGACCCTTGGCATCTGCAACAATGGTCTGCACAGTCTCTGGCCATGGGTCTCCACTGACCTCATTGAGCTTCAATAGTCATGCTTGTGTCATTGATTGGCCCAGTGCCACTCTGGGACCCTTGGGAACCAAGGTTGATAGGGAACTTTAGCAACAGTAAAGAAGGCAGCCATGAGCCGGGCATGGTGGCACACGCCTTTAATCCCAGCACTTGGGAGGCAGAGGAAGGCGGATTTCTGAGTTTGAGGCCAGCCTGGTCTATAGAGTGAGTTCCAGGGCAGCCAGGGCACACAGAGAAACCCTGTTTGGGGGGTGGGGGGGAGTCAGACACACGTGCTGTGGGTCTAAGCTAAAAATTTTAAATCATTACATATACAGAAGGGAAAGTCAAGCAACTTGAGTTAAAAAATAAAAAGCCTGGCAGGTGGGGCTGGGGAGATGGCTTAGTAGTTAAGAACACTGTCTGCTCTTCCAGAAGTCCTGAATTCATTTCCCAGCAATTACATGGTGGCTCATAACCATCAATATTGGTATCTGGTGCCCTCTTCTGGCATGCAGGTGTACATGCTGATAGAGCACTCACACATAAACTAACTTAATAAATGTTTTTAAAAAGAAAGCCTGGGCTGGAGAGATGGCTCAGCCGTTAAGTGTAGCCTCCCCCAGCCTTGAAGCAGGTTGATTCAGACTTTGACCTTGCTGCCACTGAGTATGAGACCACCTGGGGTGGAGCCTTCTGACCTACGTGGCTCTATTCTGTCACCTGCTGCTGCTCTTCTCCAAGACACTGCTACCTGCTGAGAGGTCCTTGAGATATTCTGGAGACAGCAAGCAATCCAGTAATTTACACCTACTTGGCAAACCAGTTCTGTCCGGCAGGCTGCAGGCAGCTACAGTTAAGAGCACCGACTGCTCTCTCAGAGGTCATGAGTTCAATTCCCAGCAACCACATGGTGGCTCACGACTATCTGTAATAAAATCTGATGCCCTCTTCTGGTGTGTCTGAAAACAGCTACAGTGTACTCATATAAATATAATAAATAAATCTTAAAAAGAAAACCTGTCAGACTGTGGTAGTAGCTCTTCTGTTTCTGCTAGGAATGGCATCCCTGCCTTTTCATGCACACACAGAGTTGAGCTACCACTTGGCCTTGAAATCTCCAGAGCTCCAGAATAATTGTGCTCCATGAACACTGGGCAAGGCCCCCAACAAGGCTGAGCTACAGAGTGAAGCTTGTGAGCATCTTGTGAGACCCTGTCTATCTAGTGAGCATCTTGTGAGACCCTGTCTTGACATAAAAGATAAAAGGGAAGCTGGGAATACAGCTCAGTGCTAGAGTGCTTTCTAACACGCACAAAGCCCCAGGATTGGATGGATGGATGGATGGCCAGGAGTTGTGATACACACTTCTGAGGATCTCTGTGAGTTCCAGATCTACAAATTCTAGGCCAGCCATGGCCACATAGTGAGACCCTGTCTCATAAATATTAACTAAATAGATTTAAAAAAATATGCCTACATCATCACCATCCCAGAACCCACATGTGTGCTTTACATCATCTGGGGCTGATGGCAGAGCCTAATACAGATCCATGGCTGCCTATCTCCCAGGCAAGGTGCTCACCTAGCAGGACAAGGTTCAGGGCTGCAGTCCTCGAAGGAGCCTGGCTTAGGCACTGGCCAGCACTTGGAGTGAGGTACAGATACCCGGTGGCCATGGTCTAGCTGCACACAACGAACAGCCAGTGGCACTTGCCCCCCACCACAGGTCACCGGGCATGGTGCCAAGACTTGAGTCTCCCACCTGAAGGAAGAATGCCAAGGAGTCATAGGAGAGCAACCCTAGGGTCAGATTCCTTCCCCTGCACTAACTGTCCCCAACTCACCGAGCAGGACAGGGGCGAGCCCTGCAGACCTCCCACCGGCTTGGGGGCTTACTAGCCAAGCCGCATAGCTCTTCCTGGACAGGCATTTTGAGGACAGAATCCATGCACAGGAAATACAGTTCCTTCAGACCTGCCAGAAAGAAGCAGGAATGTCCTTGACCCTGTGTGGCAAGGACTACAGCATTTGTTCCTTATCAGCTCTAAAGTCATCTGCATCACCTGCATCTTACCAGCTGTGTGCACTTGGACAAGTGACTTAGCCTCTCTGATACATACATACATACACATAATGAAACATTTAATAAATAACTAAGTACTATGTGTGGTATCACAAGTCTACAATCCCAACACTCAAGAAATGGAGGTGGGGAGATGAGGAGTTCCAGGCCATCCTTGGCTACATAGTTAGAGGCTGGCCTAAACTATATGAGATCCTGCTGCATCCACCAAAAAAGGTATTATTAGTGTTGGTTTCCTCTATCCATCTCTTAGGAATCTCTTTCTGGTCAGTTTTAAACAGATGTAGTAAGTGGTTAGGGCTGTTTAAAGATGTGCATGTCTCCTCACATCCTTCTCTATTGAAAATTCAGAAAACAGCAAATATTGACAAGGATGTGGAGAAACTAGAACTGGGTGCCCCACTAGTAGGAATGTAAAATTCTGTTCAAAAAAAAAAAAAAAAAAAACAGTGCAGAGAGGCCTGCAAAAGCTGACAAAGCTTGACAACATGACTTTGCAATTCCTCATCTCGTGTCCACCAGGACCAAAAGCCAGGCTGGGGTACACAGGCCCAGGCTCAGAGCAGCGCTGCTAAGGAAAGCTAAAAGGAGAGTGCTAGCAGCTGTCCACTCACGGTGACCCAAGCCAGCACGGGCCCAAGAAGGGATTCCAGGGCTGGAGAGATGGCTCAGTGGTTAAGACTGCTCTTCCAGAGGTCCTGCATTCAATTCTCAGCAACTACATGGTGGTTCACAACCATCTGTAATGGGATCTGATGGATGCTCTCTTCTGGTGTGTGTCTGAAGACAGTGACAGTGTACTCATATAAATATAATAAATAAATCTTTAAAAAGGAGGGTAGGGGATTCAAATACTGTTACAGCATAGATGAGCCTAGCTGACAGAAGCCAGTCACATTGCACATAACTGACATCAGCGGTAGGAGTCAAAGCCTTAGAGGAGAAGCTAACATGTAGGTGGCCAGGGGCTGGAACGTGATGAATGTTGGTGTTTAATGAAGACAGGGTCTAGATTGGAAGGGTGGAATCTTCTGAGATGGATGGTGCCAAAGGCTGCATGGCAAGGTGGGTACGATTATTGCCACTGAGCGAGACACTAAAAACGGTTAAGTGTTGGGGCTGGTGAGGTGGCTCGGTGGGTAAGAACCGCTTACTGCCCTTGCAGAGGTCATGGGCTCTGTTCCTACCACCCACATGGCAACTCACAGCCATCTGTAACTATTTCTGGGGGATCTGATGGTTTTTTTGACCTCCAAGGCTGCACTCACATGATACACAGACATACATACAGGCACATATACACAAATAAATACATATTTTTAAATGGCTAAGAGGTGTGTGTGTGTGTGTGTGTGTGTGTGTGTGTGTGTGTGTGTTTCACAATAAGAAGACAGAAAGTACAATGTTCAGCTCTGGTGGTTGGTTTGATCACAGCTCTGTAAGGGACACAGTCTTAGGTGCCAGTTTTTCTGGGATTTACCTTTACTTTCCGTCTGGCATGACACACTTAGATGACGTATCTGGGTGCTATGCTTGCGTATTTTGGCTTTCTGACAGATGTGGGTAGATAAGAGAAGTAATAAAGTTTCACGAATGTCCTCAGGTTCTCACCTCTCCCACAAGAAATGGAGCACAGCCCCATCAGAGGGGTCCATACATGTTCAGGTTGAGCCCCTGGCTTGTCATTGCCCACTGGGGATGGAGCCTCCTCTCCCAGAGACATGGTGTCCACCTAAAGAAAGCAATGAGCAGGCGAGTCTGAAATTCTGGCTTCTGCCTTGGAGCTGCCTCCTCCTCTCCTTTTCACGAGGAAAAGAGAGAATTTTCCAAAAACACCGGGGTTCCCTCCACTATTCTCTAGGGAGGCCAGTGCCTGCCTGCTTCTTGGTGAAGCCCTCACCATGCACCTCACTTTGGCTTGTGAAGGTTCCTTATCATTCCAAGTGGTGCCTGTGGGATGGGGCTGAACTAAGGAGCTAAAGAGCAGGACTGTATTTGCAAGCACACTTAGACCTGCAGCCCCTAGCCCAGAAGAATCCAGGGCCCTCTGGCCGGACAGCAATATCAGCCTGAAGCCCCTGGATGCCAGGCAAATGTTGGGGGAATTACTTTCACGGCATCTGGAGAACTCTTTCCTTGCTGTTTCTGGCGTCACAGGCCTGAGCAGGAACATTGAAAGTTCAAGGGCTACTTGGGCTACAGACAGGTCCCAAGCAATTTAGTGACACACTGTCTCAAAATTTAAACCATATGAAGGAAAAGACCAGGGTTATAGCTAGTGGGGAGAGTGCTTGCCTAGCATACTGAGAGCATTGGCTTTGGTTCTCAGCACCTCAATTACAGCAGCAAGCAGGTCCCCACTCAGCTGCTTCTGTCAGGCTCTAGTTTCTATCAGCCTGGCTCACGCCTTTCAGAAGCACTTTAAGCATGTTCGCTGACAGAGTGAGCGACAGCACCTCAGACAGCACCGTGAGGATGGAGTCCTCACTCCGGCCTGCAGGAAGATGATAAATGACCCAGGACTCCTGGCCACCTTCCTGCCCCTTCCACTCACCTGACCCAAGCCTGGAGAACACGTGCTCCTGAAGCAGGGCTCCAGCATAGCTGACATCTCATCGGTGCGGCAGGGGCCTGCAGTTGCTGGCTTCTCCGGGTCACCCACCCTGGGCACACATGTTACATTCCTTGAGTCCAGACCTGCCTCACAGGCAGATGACATGCAAGGGCCAGGGTCTGACACCTCCCACCTGAGGAAAACACAGGGATGTCATCAGGCCCTGCTTCTGCTGCCCTGTGGGAGGTACAGCCTAAGTACTAAGGATGGATGGGAAGAGTTGATATCTAGGAATCCAAGATATAGATCCCACTAAGAACTAAAACTCAGGAGCTTTCTCTGAAACATTGATGCATCACAACTCAGTTCTCCTCAACAAGGACTCTGTTGGGACAGTGAGATAGCTCAGTGAGCAAAGGCTTCGGCCTCCAACCCAGACAGTCTGACTCCAGGGGTGGGAAGGGGAAAATTGACTGTGGTAAGATGTCTTCTGACCTCCACTCTTTCTCTTTTTAAACTATTTTTTTTTATTGTATGTATGTGAGCACACTGTCACTCTCTTCAGACACACCAGAAGAGGAAATCAGATCCCATTACTGATGGCTGTGAGCCACCATATGGTTGCTGGGAATTGAACTCAGGATCTCTGGTACAGCAGTCAGTACTATTAGCCACTGAACCATCTCTCCAGCCCCTGACTTCCACTCTTGTGCCATGGCTTGATCACATGAGTGTGCATACACACATACACACTAAATGAATAAACAACTGTAATTTCAAGTTAAAAAAAAAGATTAAAAAACAACTTTGTGCATGCCAACCACACACTCCACCTGTGGCTAGGGGGTGGGGAGGCAGAGCCCTATGCAACTGCTTTCTGGAAGACCTCCTCTCCAAACCTATCAACAGCACACTTTATGCACTGTTGCCTGGCAACAGGTGCCATGTGCATTCACAGTACCAGTTGAGGGGTAGCACATGGTTCACTGTATGCCATCAATACCAGATGTCTGCCTAGAGCACTGTGCTGTGAAGGGTGCTTAGACCGAATCATACCTCTGCACCTAAGAACAGGATTGCAATGTTGGCCATGTGTGAGAGAAGAGAGAGGGCCATTGGTGGGCCGCCAATAATCTAGGGCTCTCCCATTGGACAGATAGCATGCCTGAAGCCATGCTGATCATCCAGCCCATTGGTGACAGGCAAACCAATAAGTGAGGATCAGTCTGGACGTAGAGGACATTTAAGTCACAGTTACATGGTCACTGCAGGAGAGGTGCCAGTGATGACAAATGCTATGAGTTTCACGTTCACAGTGTCACACTATCCTTATAGCTCTCATCTCCACATTACCCAGGTATTAGAAATTCAGTGATAGAGATGAGCATCCCAGCACCTCTTGAATAGTGAGAAGGTTCAGGTACCACCATCTATCTCCAGGATGGAGCTGGTGAGAGCCTTCAGCAAGAGAGGGCACTCTACAAGGGTGGGTCTCAGTGCAAGGACAAGCCCAGCCAAGGAGCCACCACACCTTGATATACTCGCCTGGTGGGACAGGGCTGGGAGTTGCAGTTTTCCACCTCTGCTGCTGGCTGCTGGGCTACTGCTCTGCACCGGGCAGGTGGTAGTGTCTTTAAGAAGCCATCTTGGGTCTCCACACAGCGCAGTGACCGCTCCCGAAGGCCCCCGCCACAAGACACGCTACATGGGCTGAAGTCTCCAGCTACCCAACTAAGGAAGAAAGGGACAGAGCATCAGGCCTGGGGCCAGGGCCTTCAGTTGGCTCATGGGAATGTGGTAGAAAGCAAGCAAGTCTGTCTCACTGATCCCAAAGACACACTTCTTCTGGTCTGGTCCAGGTCCTGTGTTCCCAAGCTGCTGTTCTAAGTAAGAGCAGCCTCAGTCTGGAGCCTCCCTTGACAAACTTCTAAATCCAAGGCCAGGTATCTTATAGTGCTGGCTGGACTACTACACCCAGCAAGACAACCTTGTCCTAAAAATATTCTGTTACCAATTGGCAGAAGCCAGTGAAAGCCAAGTGATGGCCCTCTCTCACCATTCTCCATGGTAGGGTGGTCACCACCATCTTGCAATGAGAACCTGAATTCAAAGAGACCTCAGGACACCCAGACAAGGTGGTCGAAGATGTGACCACACCCCAGACTGTCTCTGTGACTGTGTGTGTCTCAAGTCTTGATGTCCTCACTCACAGAACGAAGACACTGACAGAGCCCAGCCCACAGAGTTGCAGCTAATACTGAAAAACAACACACAAAGATGCTTTTCAGCCTGCCCAGGTCACAAGAGTCACCACAAACCAGGTGACTTCCCAGTCTAGTACTTACTATGGGGAGCAGGGAGCAGAGACACAAGGCTCTTGCCATGCAGGTGGCTGTGGGCTCTCTTGGCACTGGGCGTTCTTCACCCACTTGCCTTGAGCTTGATCCTGGCAGCTGTAGGTCACCCAGCGCAGCCCTGGAAGGGTAGAGCAAAGACTCAACCACCTCCACATGGGGTTCAGCAGAGCGTAGGCAAGCCTCACCCTGGGTCTTACCTGCCCCACAGCTCACTGAGCAGGGTCCACGCTTATCGGTCCAAACCCAGGCTGCCTTCTGTTTCAGTTGAAAGTAGGTAAAGGTGATGTCTGGGTGTGTAAGATCCCCATATTCTCCTCCATATCGTCTGTACACCTATATCCAGACAGATGAGAGCTCAGGTCCTGAACAGGGCACACCCTGGGGTCTCTGTCACAACCATCTGTCCCGAAAGCATTCGTGTTCCCAGACTCATATTCCCAGGAGGCAGACAGGACTTGAGTGTCAAGGAACTCAGAACTGTGGGAGGCTCAGGTATGTACCAAGGGAGTGGGGGGTTTGGAGTGGGGTATTATGGGAGTATTGATGAGATTGGGGACAGACTACAGCCAAGGAGGTCAGGAGTAGCGAGCATCAAGGCAGGGAATGGTCCAGCAAAAGGGCTCCAGACCAGGCCACAAGGCTCAGGCTCAGGCCATTTCAGCTTTGGTCCACTTACACGCGCCTTCTTTAGCAGAACACACAGAGGGACACACAGATGAGACACATCTTTGAGGACATCCCTACCGGAAATCTTTCAGGGCCTCATGTGCCTCTACTCTCAAAGAAGCAAGAACTGCCCTCCATCCCCTGAAGGGTCCCCACATGCCAGCTGGAACTTGCTTGGCCTATTCCCCATTTCAGAGGACTGTCCATGGCTAGTCCTTCAGCTCCCCCATGTTTTTATGATTGAGGGTAAGGGTTCCTGACTCCAGCATTAATTCTACTCTCTCTTATATGTTCAGATCTCTGAGGCCTTCTGCATGCCCTAGACACAGGCACGTATTTATACTGACTTGCTATACATTAATCCCGTGAGTGCCTCTTCTTGCACTTCATCTTATACAGACCCTCACTTGTAGAGGGTCCCCAAATGACTGCCTTAAGGATTAATAAGTGAGTGAATTAATTACAGACAAATATGCAGATATCCAGAAATACTAGGAGAGGCCTGCTGACTCCACCCCATGCCCCGCCTCCCGGCCTGGCTGATTGATGACCTGAATCTCGATGTCATCCTGGACAGGTCCCCGGATGTGAATCTCCTCTAAGTGGGGCAGCTGGTCCTCAGTGAGAGTCACTCTGTATTCCACTCGGTAGTCCTCCAGAAGGGAAGGGTACGTGGTGTTAGGTGAGATGCTGGTCTTCCCTGCCACAATGTAGTGGCCCTGGATCCTCACCGCTTTGAGAACAGGGCCATCAGCACTGTGTAGTAGTCACCGTCCCTCTTCACAGGTCAGCAGTCTATTAAGTGGGATAGAACCACTCCTCACAGGCCGGGCTTAAGGATGACAGCAAAGCAAGGGACAGGAAGCTCCCAGCCAACAGGGTCTAATGTGGCCTTAGCTCCTTCCAAGGCTCCAAACCTGCCCCTAAGGAACCCTAAGACCTTCTGGTGTCTCGGTATCTTCATTAACCAAATCTCTCTTTCTCCATGCACAGACCTGCCACATACAACCCACCCAGGAGACTTTCTCACAGTGGTGGCTCCATGCCTCTTTCTGGAATCTGGTGAGGACTGTGACTTCTGCCTTCTACTGGATGGGCTCACACAAGGCTGCAGGGTCAAAATCCCTTCCAGGGTGTCTAAGGTCAGAGGCTAGCCTCTGAGACAAAGGAAGAGTCTAATATGACAGGATCTTCAAAAGGAGTCCAGTGAAAGTTCTGACTCTTAAAAGGCCAGATTCTTGAGACGGTCATCCTCTGGAGTTGTGTCATGCCCTGATGCTGGAAAGCTCCAGTTCCTGGGGTCTGGGGCTGTCAAGCTGCTCCCACCCACGCCACCCCCAACCCCAACCCCATGCTCAGCTTCCATATTCTCTTTTCCAGGCAGTTTTAACCTACATCCTCCCCTTCCCTGGGATAAGCTTAGCTGTGAGTATAGCAGCTCTAAGTGGGGTCTGGGGAGTTGGGTTTCTCCCACCAGGCAGCAGGTGTCAGGGGTGGAGACACCTCAAAGACTAAGTGGTGGCTAAGTACAAGGAAGGGTTCTCTGGCATCTCACCCAAGTGTGTGAAGAGAGGCCTGCGGTTGACAATGTGTGCGCTGGTCATGTTGGGAGTAACAGTCAGGAACGTGACATATTCTAGGGACGAGCAGAGCAAGAGGGTTTCTTGGGTTTCGTGGTCACCTATACTAGTAGCAAAGAAGACAAGTCTGCCTGGACAGACATCAAGTCTGCCAGGACAGACATGAACAGTGTCAATGGGCTGGGTTTGGTGGCAATGAATTCTCATCATGGGAAGATGTTAAGACCAGACTAGGGGACCACCTGCAAGGATACTGCCCAGGCTAGGAGCAAAGACCAAACCCAAGTTTTTTTTGTTTGTTTTTTGATTTTTGTTTTGGTTTTATGAGACAGGGTTTCTCTGTGTTACCCTGGCTGTCCTGGAACTCACTCTGTAGACCAGGCTGGCCTTGAACTCAGAGATCCGCCTGCCTCTGCCTCCCAAGTGCTGGGATCAAAGGCATGCGTCACCACGCCCGGCTCAGACCCAAGGTTCTTAGCTGCAGGCACAGCTAGAGAGGCAGGGCCCAAGTTCTTTGCTGATCTTGCAAGTCAGTATTGGCAAATGATTTTTTTTTACTTTATAAATATAGAGCAAAGGCAAATTTGCATCCTTGCTGTCCACTGAATCCTTCAGCTAGGACTTCTGAGTGGGAAGGAAGGGGTGACCTGACAATTATTCAGAGTCTGCTACCTCTCTCTCTCTCTCTCTCTCTCTCTCTCTCTCTCTCTCTCTCTCTCTCTCTTTTTCCCCTCATCACAGCTACAATGAGGGACTTGGTAAGGTGCTACAAGCCTGGTTACAGAAGCAGTGTTGCTGGAGTTTGATACATCAGAGAGAAAGGAACTGAGATACACAGGGAGGTACCCAGCACTGAGCCAGCATGTGGGTGCTGTGGCCTGAGTAGCCCCTGCAGACTACTGGGAAGCCCACCCTCCATCGGGGCAGGCCTACCTCGGGCTCTCCCAGCTGTGAAAGAGCCATTCTGTGAGCTGCAGGTACTGTTGTCTCCTCCACACACCTGGCACGAATCCCAAACCTGCTGGGAGTCCATCCTACCATCACAACCAAAGGTCTGTGCAAAGGGAGAAGTTGGAAAGCCTATGTTATTGGGGTACTAGTTTCCCTGGTACCACAGCCCTGCTGGCTGTGAGACTCTCAGATTCACAAAACTGTCCGTACCGTCACTGAAGCTCCTGATATCTGTATAACCCCTAGGGAGCTCCCATGATGACTTTCCTGTTTGGGCTGTAATATAGGCTGACTCCAAGTTCCATCCTGTACCTAACAACACTCCCCAGCAAACCCAGGGCAACTCCACTGAGCTAGCCCAATAGATCATCTCTCTTTTCCTCTTGCCCAGAAGCCTTCTACTAGGACAGGAAAGACACAAGGACAGAGAGGCACTTGGGACGTCCACACACCTACCCTGCAGCTGCCCAACAAACAGAGGCTTAGGGTCCCATCCTCCTGAGGGCCACTTGGCACACAACGGGTCCCATCTAGGAATCTGTCCCCACGGCTGACAATGAAGCTTTCTCCAACAGCCCAGCACATGTGTCTGCACAGGGTATCTCCTGGAAGGGCAGAGTGGCAAGGAAGTCTGCTGTTCAAAGATGAACAACGAGGTTACTGAGCTAGGTTCCTTTAGGACTTGCTGTAGTAACCCTGCCAGACGAGGTCCCAGTGGGCTGTCCCACCAGCCTCAGCTTTGCATATGAGTCCAGGGTCACTGTTTTTCCTCTAAGGCCATATCATATTCTGCACTCGTACTCATGGCTACTGGGTTACTATCCAAGCATCACACATGCATTTCCCTTGAGTTATCTCCCTGAATGCCTCTAGCAGGCCCAGAAGAATATGCCTCTAAAATAGAACCTCACTGCTTACTCTAGGGAGCCCAGAGTAAAGCAGAAAGGCAAACCATGGTCTGTGGGGTGCCAGCGCGTGGCTCAAGCCTGCCAGCCAGCATTGGAGTGATGATGGTTAATGCTGCTTTCCTACTTGACAGGATCTACAGTCATCACTTAGAAGACAAGCCTCTAAATATGCTGTAAGTTATCTAGATTATATTAGTTTCTGGTCCTACCTTCAAGACACTGCCTTGATTAAATTAATTGAGGGAAGACTCTCTCTCTCTCTCTCTCTCTCTCTCTCTCCCCCCCCCATGTGTGTCTGTCTGTCTGTCTGTCTGTCTGTCTCATTGTGTGTTTCTGTTTCCTGGCTTCAGGTGCAATATGACTAGCTCCCTCTGTTTCTGGCTTCCCTGCCACAATGGACTGTACCCTGGAACCCTGAGTCACACTAAATCCTTCCTTCTTGAAGTTGATTTTGTTTGGGTGCTTTATCTTTTCTCCCAGCAGCAAGACAATAGCAAAGCTACTGGCTAACCTAAAAAGCCTGGCAGAGGTCTCCAGCGCCTTGCTTTCCCAGGCCCCACAGCCCACCTCGACTGTACTGCACGGCAGCATCCCAGTGGTAAAAGGAGGCAGTGCCTTGGGAAAGTTGCAGTGGTTGTCTGTCTGTCTGGGCACACTGCTCGGACATGAACTCCAGCTGAGTCTTCTCACAAGCCTGGCGGGAGGAGGCAGAAGACAGGTGGTCCAGGTGGGGTTCTGGCCAATGGGAGACAGCATGCATCCTGCATGCAGTCAAGAGACAGTAACTCAGCCCCAGGCTATGGCTTATCTCTGCTCAGTAGACTGCAGGTGACCAGATCTGCCTTTCTTTGTGCATGGGGAAATTCCAGATAATATGTAAAGGACACAACAGCAACAGCAGGAAGAGAAAAACAGGACACAGTGTAGCACTTGGGTCTGGTTCCAAGTCCTGAACCTGAGGAAATGTGGTTGAGCTGTGTATTTGCTTCCTAGGTGCATCCAGGGCAGGAACTGAGGAACTGCAGAGACACGGCACTGCCTCACTGCACTGGGAAGGAAAGGCTTGGAGGTGACCACACGGGGAGACAGGACAACCACAGCTCCCTCCTCTCAAGGTCTGAGACGCCTTGGGCATTTAGCAGAAAAGGGTAGGTTGGGGCTTATCGCCACATGTTGAATGCTCTGGTGGCCAGCAGTCGTCTGAAGCAGAGAATAGATTGGAACATAATGGAAAAAAAATCATTCTACCACCTCGTGCCAACTAGGACAAACTCACTTGTGTAGGAGAGAATGTGGAGACACCGGAGTCCTTGTACACAGATGGTAAGAATACAAAATGGTAAGGTGGCCTCGTTGTAAAGATGGTGCAGGTCTTTAATCCCACTTGGATGGACTTGGGATGCAGAGGCAGGTGGCTCTCTGTGAGTTCAAGGCCAGCCTGATCTATAGTGAGTCCCAGCCACATAGTGGAACCCCATCTCAAAAAAGCAGAGCAGGGCCTAGAGATGACGGTTCAGCAGCTAGAAGCCTGTACTGCTCAGGTTCAAGAGCCAGCCAGCACCCATGTCAAGTGACCACCTGTAACTCCATGTGATCCTACATCCTTTTATGGCCTTCCAAGGCGCACACACACACACACACACACACACACACACACACACACGTGAATATATGCACAGAGAGACATACACACATATATAAACACATTTGAAAAAAAAAACTGGCTTTTTTTTTTTTTTTTTTTTGGTTTTTCGAGACAGGGTTTCTCTGTATAGCCCTGGCTGTCCTAGAACTCACTTTGTAGACCAGGCTGGCCTTGAACTCAGAAATCCGCCTGTCTCTGCCTCCCGAGTGCTGGAATTAAAGGCGTGCACCACCACGCCCAGCTAAAACCTGGCTTTTTAAAACGAGGAAAAAATTAAAAGTTAAGCGTAGAATTTCTGCACAAGTAGCAACTTTTCCTTTTAGGCTTTGCTGTGGTTTTCCAAAATCCATGATGAGCTCAGTGACTGGCACAGCACTACCAAGAGGTGTGGCCTGGAGTGGTGATAGGGCTCAGCCCACATAATTAGGACTAGACTTCTATGAAAAGTCTGGAGACCTCTGCAGCAGGACTTCAATCCCTTTTGTCCCCTCTACCATGTGAGAACCATGTATTCTGGACTTCTGTAGGATGGGACAACAGGGACCATTGGGAAGTGAACACCAAGTTGCCCAAGGCCTTTCTTGGATTTCCAGACTCCAGAACTATAGCCAAAAAGAACAAATGACCCAAACAATGGAAATGAAGACAACCAGAAACACCTTCCACATGGTGGGCTGTTCTTTAGCCCCAAATGGAAGCGACGTTCTGACTCATTATACTACATAGACAACACTCGAAAGATGTTATGCCATCTCAAAGAAGCTGACTCTTGCAAGATAGTGTTTAAGTGGGGTGCTCAGAACAAGTAGATGCATACGAGAAAGAGCAGGTTGGAGCTGCTGGGTGGGAAGGGGAGGCTGCTTACTGGTGTTGGGTTGTTCCTCTGGGGTGAAGGAAGTGTTTGGAGCCAAATAGAGGCAGTAGTTACACAGCATTCCCTGTGTGTTCAGTGCCTCTGCACTATGCACTTTGAAATGGTTGACTCAACAAGATTCATTTCACATCCGTGTCTAAATGAAACACTTTTCACTGTGTACCCCCAGGACCCCATGCCCACAGCCAGTTCTCATCACAGAGATGTCATCTCAAAGGTAAACATACTCTGAGAAGAAAGCAGTCCCATGGTGTCTTTACTAACCACCGTGTCCCTCAAAAGGGAGTCATGAGCCCATGAGTCAGCCCTTCTGGTGGCTAACTCTTATCCACCCTCTCAGCTAGGAGACCAGCCTACCTGCGTGTTGCACATCTTAGCCTGGAGGTCTTCACCCACACATGCACGTCCCCCAAATGCAGGCCTGGGAATGCCCACAGAACAAAAGGGATGAGAAGTGACCACTGCTGCTCCCAGAGAGTGGGATGCAACCACCCTCCTTGCAGGGAAACCTCTGTAGGTACCTGGGGTTGTTGCACCACCGCTTCCTGGTAATCACACCTCCTCCACAGGATCGGGAGCAGGGACTATGGGGGCCCCAGCTAGACCAATGTCCATGTACCGCAGCCACAGGAGCTAGCTCAGCTAGGGAGCGACAGCGAGCCCTGGAGCACCACTGCAAAGTAGAACAACTCTGTCTCCCTTTCCCACAGAGACCCAGCACACATAGGATGCAGCCAGCATACCCAGGGACCCTACCACACTGAGGAACCCTCCAGAATGCAGTTTCCCATCTCACATAGATACTTCTGACACAGGGACCATACCCATCATCAGAATCCTTAACACACAGAGAGATCTCACTGCCAGAGAGCACCCCCAACACAGAGACCACCAGTACATAAGGACCACACACAGCATCTTCCAAGAGACATAGAGATCCCTCAAAGCATAAAGAGACCTCCTACACAGGTACCCTCTACAGAGAGAGGGACAAGGGGCACAGAGGAACATGGTTGCACAGTCACATACCTCATTCTGTTTGGGAGCAAATGCTAAAGGGAAGACATCAGGCTGCCAAGTACTCAGTGAAAAGAAAAGGGAAATTTAACCCTAGGGAGATGGTGCGGGCAGTGAGAGTGGGGATGCTTGGAGCTTGCTGTCACCCAAAAGACTCTTCTCTGTGTATGACAGAGGGCTGGAGGAGGGAGTGGGTGAGAAGTGGTACCGGGCCCTGGAGTGGGAGCTGTAAGACCCCACTCAGGAAAAGCATGGGGAGTGCAGAGCAGAGGACCTGGGTGCTCTTTCCCCAATCCCTTATTAACCCCACCCACCCCTTCTCCTCACACCCCTCCCCCTCTCCCCGGCCCCTCACTAGCTTCGTCCCTCTCACTTCTCCAACCTTCTCCACACCACATTCTGTCCCATCCAGGAGAGGAACAAGGAGGCGGCTGCAGCTGCTTTGGTCCAGGGGGTCTGTGTGGCAGGACAGAGCCTGGCATACATCCTAAGAGAGATGCACAAGTGGTCCACTAAGAGGCTGCCTGCTTAGTGTCCTTTCCAGATGAGTCAATGCCCTGCTCAGATGAGTGGCCTAGGAGAAAAAACACAGCCGACTGACTCGTCCATTAGGAGCAAGCACGGAACTTGCCAGAGTTGGTCATGCCTCTAGGGGTCATGAAAATCTTTTAATATTTAAAATCAGAAGAGAAAAATAAACTTTTAAATAAAAGATACATAGTCTAACATAGGTCAATAAACAATTCAGAGATTTTCACATTTTAACAAAAATACTAAATGTAACTTTTTATATATAAGGTCTCTAGCCCAAGCTGGCCTTGAACTCCCTATGTAGCCAAGAATGGCTTTGACGGGCTGGTGAGATGGCTCAGTGGTTAAGAGCACCAACTGCTCTTCTGAAGGTCCTGAGTTCAAATCCCAGAAACTACGTGGTGGCTCACAGCCATCCGTAATGAGATCTGATGCCCTCTTCTGGTGCATCTGAAGACAGCTACAGTGTACTCAGATATGATAATAAGTAAATCTAAAAAAAAAAAAAAAAAAAAGAATGGCTTTGACTTCTGCCTCCCCATACCCTCCTTCCCTTCCTTCCCCTGCCTCCACCTATAGAATTCTGGGATTACATGTATGTGCCACCATGCCTAGTTTATATGGCCAACCACCAGATTTGGGCTTTGAATATTCTGGTAAAGCACACACTTTACCACCTTAGCTGCATGCCCAGTCCCTAAACACAATTCTTAATGCTTCTCTGGAAGAAAGGGGCTTGTCTGGGCAAAGAGGAAAGGAGGAAGTCTGCCTTGGGAAACTCTGGCCTCTCCATTTACAGCTGTTGTGAGCTTTCTTACTACTCTGTGAGGAGCCTGGAGGCCTCTGCCTCTTAGAAGCCCTTTATGCTGAGCCCACCTCCACAGGCTAGATGCCTTTGTGCCAGGAACAACATAGTCTTTCAGGCAAAGTCAAACAAAAATGTAGGGACTTTAGTTTTTTAAAAAGTTTAATATGTCCAAGAGGAGGGTGGGTGAGGTGGGTAAAAATGACTATGACGCAAACCTTGTCACCTGAGCTCAATCCCCAGAACCTAAGAGGAAAGGAAAGAATTCAGTCCACACAGTTGACTTCCACCCCCCAAAATGTACTGTGGCACACTCACATGCATGTTCACAGTTCTTACTTAACAATAAACTAAACATAAGCATTAGACAAGATCAGGCATACAATTGATTGTGAACTGTGAGCATCAAATGAAGCGAGCCCTGGAGTGGTCCTCGCCTGTGCCTGCTGCTCAGCACGAGGCAGGGCTCAGGGCACTGAGGAGAGTGAGCTGGGTGGAGTGAGACTGGGTGTTATGGATGGGTGGACTCACCAGACCCTCCCTGAAGAAGGTGCAGGCAATAGCCCCAGAACCGAAAGCCACACGGCACTGATCATCTGCACTGTAGTAGAGGCCAGGCTGTGCCATCAGCTGGTGCCATGTAAGTCCTGACTGCAGCCCAGGTGGGTCCCGGAAGCAGTGCATTTGCCCTGTGCTGTGACAGATCAGGCAGCACTCAAAACCTGAGTGGACACTGGTGAGGTCAGTATAAAATAGCAGGTGTGGGGCTGGGGATGTTAGCTGGGTAGGATGGAGCTGGTAGGGGGCTGGAAGGGGGATGGAGGAGAAGGCCACGGACCAATGGACAGGAAAGGTCTGTCATGGAAGTGTGGAAGAAAGAAGTAGGGGAGGTAGAGAACAAGGGACAATTGAGGGGTGGGCCCAGGAGTGGGATAGGATAGAAGAGTGGGTTCAAGAAAGTGGGGAAGATGAGAGAGGAGGCATTGGAGGGGATGGAGGGACTGATGGGGGAGCAGAGTGGGGTTGGGGACAGGGAATAATAGCTCAGAGCGGGATGGGGTGAAGCCTGCTGGGCAGGGTGAGAGTGACAGCCCACCCTGCTGTCCTAGGTGGAGGCTGCACCTGAGTAGGTGCTGCAGCTGCCTTTGGCTGCAGGCAGACCACTCCAGGGTCCCTCCAGTAGGCGCTGCGCCATCAGATGCCATCACGTGGCCACTGGCCTTGCAGGTGCTGCCACTACCTGGAGCACCGTCATGGTCCAGCCCGAAGCTGTGGGCAGAAGAAATTCTGAGAGTAGCCAGCTGGGGCTGGGTCAGGGCCATCTTTGTGTCTCCTGGAGCTGGACCCTGCTACTAGCTAAGCCAGCCCAGGAGGACTCCTGGAGGCCCTGCTTCAGTTTCCCACCTGTGAGGAAGGGAGGAGATCTGGTTAAGCAGGGTGGCTCTTTCTTCCTTTGGCTAATAAATAGCAAAAGCTTTTGATGATAGATCAGCTGACCTAATCCATGGTTACAAGTCTGGGGTGTAGACGTGGGAACCAGGAGCCAGGTAGGACAACAAGTTACCCTTCCGGTGACTGATGGCCTGGATGTGTTTGGGTTTGAGAAATCTATCCACCTGCAGCTGCCTTGTAGTTGAAGAGACCGAGGAGATGTTGCTGTCTTCCTGTCTGTTCCCAGGTGGTAGGTTTTTTTTTTTTTTTTTTTTTGAGGCAAGTCCTGAATACCATCCCATTCCCACACTTCATGCAGAACAGACTTAGGAGCCTAAGGGGCTGGGGGTTGAGGCAGTGAAAAAGCTGCTGGGGCCAGATCCTTGGGGAGGTGTGTAGAGACTGGCTTCCACCCCTGGGAGCCTATACCAGTGCAGAGTTGCTAGGTTACGAAACTTTCATTTTATGCTCTGCTCATTTCCATGTCATCTAATGTTTTAAAATAATTGGATATTGTTTTTCCGAACAACAACACTAAAACAACTAAAAATCAAAAAGAAAAGAAACACATCACTCTAGATAAAATAATACATAGGAATTAGCCAGCAAGAATACATACTACACACAGAAGCAAGGACTCAAAACACCCTAACAGCCAAACCTGGAGGATTAAGTTGTTGTGTGTACAAAACAAACAAACAAACAAACAAACATAAAACTTAAGAGATCTATGAGCTCAGAAACATTTGGGATATATTGATATATTAAAAGACAAGAGTTACGCCGGGGGTGGTGTCTCACACCTTTAATCCCAGCACTTGGGAGGCAGAGGCAGGCAGATTTCTGAGTTCGAGGCCAGCCTGGTCTACAGAGTGAGTTCCAGGAAAGCCAGGGATATACAGAGAAACCCTGTCTCAAAAAACAAAAACAAAAACAAACAAAAAAAATGACCTAAAAGACAAGAGTTATAAGGGCTGGTGGTACACACCTCTAATCCTACCCAACAGTTGACAGATGGCAAAGTGGCCTGCAAGGTCCTGTCTTAAAAACCACAATAGAATCGGGCTGGTGAGATGGCTCAGTGGGTAAGAGCACCCGACTGCTCTTCCGAAGGTGATAAGTTCAAATCCCAGCAACCACATGGTGGCTCGCAACCATCCGTAATGAGATCTGGCTCCCTCTTCTGGAGTGTCTGAGGACAGCTACAGTGTACTTACATATAATAAAATAAAATAAATCTTAAAAAAAGCAGAATAGAATCAAAGTAATAATGTGTTGCACAAGCCTGATGTGTGCATATTAATGACCAAAATTAAATGTAAATCTGAAAAGACATCCCATAAGTGGTGTGTGGTAATTTAACTAAGAAAGCACCTCCCCCATTTATTTGCATGTTAAGTCCCCAACAGATGAAGAATTTGGAAAGATTAGGAGATGTGGCTTTTTGGAGTAGGTATGTGGCTAGAGGTAGGCTTTGAGGTTCCAAAAGCCTGTGGCAGGCCCAGCATCTCCCTCTCTGCCTGCCTTCCTGGGGGTCAGGATAGAAAGCTCTTAGCTATTGCTTCAACACCATGCCTGCCTGGGTGCCACTCTGATCCCTGCTATAACCATTATGGACTAACCCTCTGAAACTATAAGCAAGTTCACAATTAAATGCTTTCTTTTGTAAGAGTTGCCTTGGTCAAGATGTCTCTTCACAGCATTAGAACAGTAGCTAAGACATTGCATGAACTTAGAATAATCTTCAGTTTGGTTTGTTTCTTTACTGAATTTCTGACAAGACTTATTTTCTGGATGGTTCAGTGGGTAAAGACATTGGCTCCAAAAGCCTGATGATCTGAGTTCAATTCCCAGAACCTATGCAAAGATGGGAACCAGCTGCAAAGTTGTCCTCTGACCTCTATATGCACGATGTGGTGTGACCCCTCTCTCCCTGTGTGTGTGTGTCTCCTTCTACCCCCCCCCCCACAAATACCACTTAAAAATCTTAAATATTAAATTATTGTTTTCTAATAGCTGTTGATCACTCAGTGATCAAGAAGCATCTAAATTTCCCTATCTCAGCTTTCCCTACCGAGAGACTTAGGCTACGGGGTATAGGCCTCTGACTGGCTCTGCCAAGATTTGTTTCCTGCCTAGGCCACAGAGCTCGACCCTGGGGTTCAGACCAGCTCTCTGACCAGTCTGGTGATGCCACATACCTGTGCCCAATCTCATGGGCAATGGTGACCCCCAGGTCAAAGCCAGTATCCTCAGTGATAAGGCAACTCCAGGAAGGGGAGCAGGCACCTCCCAGTTGGGTGACGCCCCGAACCTGCGGGTTACCATCAGGCAACTCTAGGTCAAACCTTGATAAGAGAAAAAGAATCAAATGGACAAGCTGGGAGTGGTGGCACACACCTTTAATCCCAGCACTCGGGAGGCAGAGGCAGAGGCAGGTGGATTTCTGAGTTCGAGGCCAGCCTGGTCTACAGAGTGAGTTCCAGGACAGCCAGGGCTGTACAGAGAAACCCTGTCTCGAAAAACCAAAAAAAAAAAAAAAAAAAAAAAAAAAAAGAATCACATGGACATTTCCACCAGCCACGTTGCAGGTGCAGAAAGCAGGGGAGTTCATAGTGCAGCGCTCCTACAAAGCTGCACTACTGTGGGAACCTCAGATACCTGGTTATATAGAGAATCAGGTCAGCATGACTTGGATCCCTGTCATCGTGGGGGTTGATCATCTGGCTCCACTCGCAGACACTCATCAAGGACGAGGTGATGTTGGCTGTGATATTCGGAGCACTCTAGAGAACAACCAAAGAGCCTTTTTTTGTTTGTTTGTTTGTTTCGAGACAGGGTTCCTCTGTATAGCCCTGGCTGTCCTGGAACTCACTCTGTAGACCAGGCTGGCTTTGAACTCAGAAATCTGCCTGCCTCTGCCTCCCGAGTGCTGGGATTAAAGGCGTGCGCCACCACTCCCGGCCAAGAGCCTGTTTCTATGGAAGTGGTTCCAAGGATGGTGCTGAGTATTGCCAGCATGTTTCTCAGCGGGTCTATATTATAACAATTTCACTGCTGCCCCACTTTACGGATGGAGAAACTGAGGTTCTGAGACACTCCTGGAGAGCTGTCTGTCCAGCTGAGCCCTGCAGTTGCCAGTCTTTACCAGTTCAGCAGGAAAGGATGAAGGGTTTGTACCTACCTCCAAGTCAGAGAGGATGATCAGCTTCACCAGGTGCACCTGGAACTGAACTCCCAGGGATGGGTTTCTCAACAGTTCTGACCCCTGAAGAGGACAGCAGGGGGAGGAGGGAGGGAGGGAGGGAGAGAACACAGTGAGTCCAGGAGCCTCAGTGCTGGGAGTGGTGGTGATGAAAAGGGTGCCCCATGGAGGCTAGGGGCTAGCGAGAAGCTGAAATCCTGTCTGTGTGGCAGGCTGTAGACAGTCAGATGAGACTGAGTCTTTCTTTTAGTTCATGCCTTGGGAAGACCATCTAACACAGAGAGCTGATTGCTGGCCTAAGTTTGACTCTAAGCCCTACCTCTGCCTAGCCATGGGCTCAAGTCACTAAGCAGTGAGCCTCAGTTTCCTTATAGGCTTTCTGTCTTATGAGGTGGAGATTAAGTCTTGCCTGGCTTGCAGTCAGAGAATAAAACTACAGATGCCCTGGTTCAGGGACCACCTGCCTAGTCCTCCTATGCCAGTGGTTCTCAAGCTTCCTAAAGCGGCCCCCCTTCAATACACCTCATGTTGTGGAGACCCCCAACCATAAAACTATCTTTTTTTTTTTTTTTTTTTTTTGGTTTTTCAAGACAGGGTTTCTCTGAGTAGTCCTGGCTGTCCTGGAACTCACTCTGTAGACCAGGCTGGCCTCGAACTTAGAAATCCGCCTGCCTCTGCCTCTCAAGTGCTGGGATTACAGGCGTGCGCCACCACGCCCGGCCATAAAACTATCTTTGTTGCTACTTCATAACTGTAATTTTGCTACTGTTATGAATTCTAATGCAAATATCTATATTTTTCAATGGTCTTAGGGGTCATGACCCGTAGGTTGAGAACTGCTATCCTAATGCATATTAATAATGACTAAGGAGCCTGGGTTTTGGCAATTTAAAATTGAAAGGCGAAACCCCAAAAGTTGAGGACAATGGTTTCCAGTTGGCAGGGGGAACCATTTTCACTAAGAAAACATTACTTCAGGGGCCTGTATACAGAAAGCCTACAGATTTGCCTGGCCTTGGACCACATTTGTAAATGGGAGGGAAGGCCTGGGACAGACAGTGTGGCAGCTGGGGGACTTTGGCCCCTGAAACTGGTGAAGTGGATGCAAAGTGGCCAGGCTGAACCCAGAGCCATTAGAGAGAAAGGTACAAACCTGAACCGGATGCCACCCCAGAGCCACCCCAGAGCCACAGCCAGGGTCTCCTCCTGACCACCCCTCCCCTTCTCTACAGCAGACCTGAACCAGATGCCACCCCAGAGCCACAGCCAGGGTCTCCTCCTGACTACCCCCTCCCCTTCTTTGCAGCAGACCTGAGAAGCAAGGAGGAGACTGGATATCTTAATCACTGGTTCCTAGAACCAGTTTATCAGGTTGTTTTAAATTGGTTTACATTTACTTATGTAGTGTATGGGCACATATATGGAGGTCAGAGGATTGGCTGTCTCCTTCCACCACGTGGGTTCTGAGACTGAATTCAGGTTGTCATTCCTCTGCTGAGCCTTTTCTTTCTTTCTTTCTTTCTTTCTTTCTTTCTTTCTTTCCTTCCTTCCTTCCTTCCTTCCTTCCTTCCTTCCTTCCTTCCTCCCCCCCACCCCGAGACAACCCAAATGACCAAGCTGGCCTCAGAGTCGTGATTTTCCTGTCTCAGTCTTCTGTGTGCTGGGCTTTGGGTGTGTGCCACCATACCCAGCTTAAGACATTAGTATTTTGAAGACACTGCTCCAGCAAATGGACCCAATCACTTTCTTCATGTTGGTTCTGTTTTTATTTTTTATTTTTGGTTTTTTGATAGAGGGTTTCTCTGTGTAGCCCTGGTTGTCTTGGAACTCTGTAGGCCAGGCTGGGCTTGAACTCACAGAAATTCATCTGCCTCTGCCTTCCAAGTGTTCATATTGGTTCTAGTGATATCATATGAATGCCCATGAACACCATTTGTATAGTGTGAATTCCTGCTGTCTTCAAGCTGTCCTACCTCACATGCGCTCTGTGTGTGCGTATGGATGGTAGTCCTCTCTAACAGAACACTAGCTGCTATGTTGCCATTCTGACATACAGGTTAATGGTGTGAGGCACCTCTGCTCTTCCACCTGTTAGATCACAGAGAGGAGGAGTCTGTAAAAAATGAAGCCTCACATTTCAGCCAGAATAATACCTGCTCACACTGGAGTGCTCATGTGCTTCCCTAAGACAGAGGCAAGAGGCCTGCAGAGAGAACAGTTGTGTACTGAGCCTGCTGTCGGCCAAATGAACATTAGGGTAGAGCTGAGAGGCTCCGGGAAGGACTCTGGTGTTGAGAGAGATTCCCTGACTTTGTCCATCTCTGCGACAGTGGAAACGGGAAAGAAGAAGACAGTAGTGACCTCCCTTTCTCTTCAGGGCCATGAGCTCCAGCTGACCCTCAGCAGAGTTCTACTCACTGTGTTTGTAAGACCCCAATTCAATATATCTCCCAGACCCCTAGAAACAAAGCCAGTATGGAGTTCTTTGTTCTCTTGCCTGGCAGCCTGAGAAGCCAATGACCACTGGGTAACCCACCCAGGCGCCTGACTCATTGTGTAAGGGACCAAAGAGGTTTACTCAGCTTCCCCATTCCTTGTGGAATGTTTGCCAAAGATAGCCTATAACCCTTCCATCAGAGATGAGCTGTAATTCATCATCCCCATTCTTATGATGTTTACTCAGCTTCCCCTTTCTTTGTGGTTTCTTCCTTTAAATGTCCCCTCTCCCAGCTACTCAGGGCGCCAAGGTCCTCTAGCCCTGTGTGGTGTATGACTTTGGGCCCGAGAGCTCTTGAAATAAAAATCCTCTTGCTGTTTGCATCAAGACCGTTTCTCGTGAGTGATTTGGGGTGTCACCTCTCCTGAGTCAGAACGTGGGGGAGTCCTCACGTTTTGGGTCTTTCATGTTCAAATGTACTGACTTGTGACCACAAGCCCTGTGAGAGGGGGCCCTGTGTCCAGAGGCTTGGAGGGAGATCCCACAGACCCACCAGGGCCCTGAGCCCATCTTCCTGCATGGGTCATAGCCCAGTACCACTCACAATATTGAGATTAGTGAGCACGTAGCGTTCTGTGTCCTCCTGGTGAGCCTGGGAAACATCGGGGCCCACAGCTACCAGGAGCTCCAAGTGCAGAATGTCCTCCAAAGTCCTTCTCCATCTCAGTCTCTGAAGGTGAGAGGGAGGATGGCCTAGGGGGGAAGGAAGAGGCTGAGGACCAAAGTTTTAGAAAGCAGGTGTTTGGAGCTAGCAGAGAGGGTTGACTAGTCAAAAGGCTGATTTCATATCCACTCCCAGGACCTAGTTCTCAGTCTGAGGAGTTGGTCAAAGTGTGGACAGGAGTCCCAGTTCAGGCTGGGAAGAAGGTAAAGGGAACAGGTCTTTAATCAATTGAGGCTCTGCTTGACAGGATTCACCTCCTTCACCCCTGCTCCTTCATCTGGGACCCTTTTGCTAAAGGTCCCAGTATTCTTTCTAGGTCAGACAGAGGGAGGGAGGAATACAGGCCAGAGATAGGGTCCTACATAAGAGGTCTGCTCTTCTAGGATCCAGAGAGGGTGGACTGCAAGCTGCCTACAACCTTTGGACCTTGCCTAGGGGCTGGATCAGTTCTCCGCAAAGTAGTCTTAAGCCTTGAAGTGGTTGTTCCATAAATGAGCCAACAGGAAGGAGGACAGCCAGCTTTGGTCTCTGGACCTCAGGAATCCAGCTCAGTGCTTACTGTCTTGTGTAGTTCAAAGGAGTAGGAACCCAGGGAGTAGGAACCCAGGGAACAGTGTCCCAGACCTTCAGGAGCCTAGAGGTGGGAGGACCCAATGATCCCGAAACTGTATTCTGCCCAGGCCTCAGAAAAACTGGGTTTAAGTGGGGGGACATCTCCTCAGCTTCTGTACCCTGACTCCATCTATGTGGTGTGTGTATGGAGGCCAGAAGTCAACTGCAGGCGTCGTTCCTCTGGAGCCCCACATCTTGTTTTTTAAGACACAATATCTCACTGAGACCTGGGGCTCATGAATGAGGCTAGGTTGGCCGACCTATGTGTTTTCCTGGCCAGTGGTTAGAATAGAAATGATTGTGAGATATACCGTTTGTGACCAGGTTTCTGTGGTCTTGGAACAATGCACACTGGGTTCTGCCTCTCTTCAGTACTGGAATTAGAAATGTGCACTCCTTTGCCCAGCTTTCTATGCGAACACTGGAACTAAAACTCAGCTCTCATGTTCCCACACACAGACACACTTTACCAAGTGAGCTGGCTCCACAGTCTATCCCCCACCAGGGCTTTAATCAAAACCAGCAACTTTTCCTCTGAGAAAAGGGATGGCATCCTGAGAGGCGGAGCTATAGGTCGTGGGAAAGCCTTCCCCATGAGGAGCACTACAGGACAGAAGCCAGAGTTGCTTGGCCTGTCACTCACCTTGTTTCCAAAGAAGGAATAAGTATTTACAGCTATGGCTAGAAGTGGCAAGTTCCTGAAAATCAGCTGGGCCCCTGGAGGCCATCCATGGGCTAAGGAGGCCAGCCCAGGAACACCCGTCACTTGTGATGCTAAACAGAAGCCTGGGGTCAAAATGCCAGGGCAGCCAGAACACCCAGAACAACTATTATCAAGTTGGCAGGAAGCAATAACACCAATTAACACAGAGAGACATAGCTTCTCTGACTTCCTCCTTCTATGACTGAGAGAACCCTCATGGCTTGGACTCAATGGGAAGTCCCTCGGTCCCCCACCCAGAGCTCAAGAAACTCCCCTGGCTCAGAGCACATCAGGACAGCTACCTGTGAATGAAGCAGCATGGTGGCCAAAGTAAGAAGACACGTCCTTGGGATCCAGATCTTGAAGAAGACTCTGCAAAACAAATGACATAGACGAGAAGGAGGAAGGAGGAAGCTGGCATGGGCGAGAAGAGAGGACAACAGAGACATAGGGACAGAGAATGAAGGGCAGTGCCTAAGCAGGGAAGATCAGTCTACATAGGGCTACAACAAAATGGAGTCTGTCTTGTTACCAGAGTAAACGAATTTCCTCCTCTTCAAGCAGAAAGAGCACACCCACTCCACCCAAGAGCTTTGGCAACCCCTCTCCCAAGTGATTGTAACACCCAACACCAGATCTTGTGTGATCCCACCTTCTGGAAATCAGAGAGTCCCCAGCAGCCCAGAATGAAGATGGCACCAGTGAGGATTCCTCTGACACTGACAGCATGAAAAGACTGGCGTGTCAACCACAGGCAAAGCTGGTTCATCCTTAGAAAAGGCAGTCGATGGTCGGACAGGAGCCCTGGTGACTGGGATTCTGGTTAGTGTGCAGTGTTCACTTGCTGGCTGGGCGGGACATCAGGCAGTGTTTACTCTTGGGAGATTCCTCCCAGGGCAGGCTTATGGGGTGGGCAGCAAGCAGCTTCTTGCCTGGAATGATTCCCAGTTGAAGAGCACCGACCATGTTCTGCACCAGGAAAGTTCCAGCTGTGCACATCTGGCCTCCTGGGTCTAGCAGTTCAGTCTGGACAAAAGCAAGCCCTAATAGGACCCAGGGGGTGTGGTCTCCCATATAATGACAGGCCCTGGGCTGCTCTTTTGGAATCTTTGACTAACTAATAAAAGGATGCACTAAGGACAAGACAGTTCTGGCCCTTCAGCCTACCTCTCCTCTGGCACCTCCATTTCCAGACTTCATCTAGATCTCCTTTACCCCCGGCAGAGACTGCCTCTCATTGCACTTGCAGACATCCTGTGCCCTCAGCCCATTCCTCTGCCCAAGTCCTTTTTGAGACTGTCCATCCGGTCTGCGCCTGTGTTGGGAGCCGACTCCTAGCAGAAAACAGCTATCATCTCTGCAGCCATCTTGGGCTCTTTACTTATAGGTAGGTACTTTTTCACCTTCATGAGAAACTTGTTTTCCTAGCATGATGTTTTTGCAAGAAGCCCACCACAGCTCAACATACTCTGATAACATCTTGTTTATCTCCTATACATCCTGGACTTGTGGTTAAGTGTCTCCAGCTGTACTCCCCAGCTTGTGCTTATATACCCATAGTTGCCTTTCAATAAACGAGACTTGAGACTTGATCAGACAGACTGTCTTGTCTCTATTTTTCGAGTCTCTTGTCCCTCCATCCCCACTCTCTCCCTTGCAGACCCCATTGACTGACCCTCGGACCAGCTGGTAGGAGAGTCCTGGAGCAGGTAAGTGGCCCTGCAATACTGTCACAAGTTGCTTGGCATCCCACTGCACCTCCTGGGAATTTCTCATCCATTTGCTCCAAAACACTCTTGCACACCCTTCACTCTGGCAGTACCCTATTACTGTTGGGATATTTGGGGAGTTAAACTTAGTTGCCAACAAGATTGGATCTGGAAAGGACTAAGAGATGGTACAGTTCCAGATGGATCTAGGAGTACTTCCCAGAAAGGTTAACCGAGAGAAGACCCTCCTCCAGAGTGGGCAGTACTTCCTGGCAGCAGCCCTGCTCCTTGCTTATGAGTACATGTATCCTGTTGCTGCTGCTATTGCCAGCACTATCCTTCAATGACATCAGAGCCCAGCTTCTTTGGCCTTCTTATACAGAATGGAGACAAGAGACTCTTCAGGAATCCTCCAGGCCTTCAGTGCCAACTAGAACTGCGGGCACATCCAGCCTCATGGACTGAGAAGTTACCAGGTGAAAGGTTATTTTTCCGTTGCTTCAGGTGAAATGAGCCAGTTCATGCCAGATTAGATTATATTAAAGGCAAGTTTCTTTGGAGGCTGCTCTTGGGCAAGTTCACTGACTCCAAGAATTGAGGCCAGGGGAGTCGCCATGGGGAAGAGGAGAGGGGAGCAAGGGAGAAAAAGAGAAAGGGCATGAATGGAGAGAAAGAAGAGAAGGAGGAGGAAGAGGAGCAGAAGAGAGAGCAAAATGTCTGGATTATAGAGAAGAGCCACTGGGGGAAGAGCAGCCCAACCACTGTTCTAGAAAATTCAAGGTTGGGACAGGGTATGCCAGGTAGGGACTGAGGGATGCTGGAAGAACCTGGAGGCCAGGCCTAGTTTGGTATGTAAATTATGCACCTCAGTTCCTTTTCCTGGGATCCGAAAGCAAATGCTAGGTTCTCAACTTCCTAAGTACACAGACAACCGCTGTTAGACTGCCTAGCTGCAGTGTCTATTCTTGGTTATCTACTTGACTACATCTGGAATTAACTAAAACCCCAAAAATGTTGGGTACTCTTGCCAGGGTTTTAGTTAATTGGATCATTTGAGGTAGGAAGGCCCTAAATCTGGGCTATGGTAGCCCATATAAAGGACGAGAGAGAGAGAGAGAGAGAGAGAGAGAGAGAGAGAGAGAGAGAGGAAGAAGAAGGAAGAAGAAGAAGAAGGAAGAAGAAGGAAGAAGAAGAAGAAGAAGAAGAAGTAGTAGTAGTGTTTGCTCTTCTCTAGATTTTTGATGGCATGTACTGAGGACCCAGACTGGATGAGATGTCCAGCCTCATGACTGCACAACTACAGTCTTGGGACTCTTGGGACTTTCTGTTGGGGGGACAGCATTGTTGAACTGTAAGGAGAGAGCAACCGCAACCAGTCTGTCTTGAAGGCAACTCTCCCATTTTTGCTCCCACATTTTGTTATCAGGGTTGAGTCAGGTTCACATTCCCAGGTTTGGGGACAGGATCCTACCCTTTCCCTCCAAATGTTCTCTCTCTCTCTCTCTCTCTCTCTCTCTCTCTCTTCTTTTCTTTTCTTTTTTTTTTTTCAGTTTTCAGATATTCTGAGTTACTAAAAACCAACCCTCCCAGGTAGTGGTGACACTCACCTTTAGTCCCAGCACTTGGGAGGCAGAGAGGCAGGCGGATTTCTGGAGGCCAGCCTGGTCTACAGAGTGAGTTCCAGGACAGCCAGGGCTACACAGAGAAACTCTGTCTCGAAAAACCATAAAAAAAAATCCTCCTCCTGATAAGCAGCAGAATTCTCCAGGTGCCTGTCCTTGAGACTTTAGAGAAATAACAAGCTCAAGGGAGACCGTGGGAAAAAGGTAAACAGAGGTCAGGTCACAGACAGTTACGACTGGCCATAAAATTATTCCCTCATCAGACACCCATTAACACCCCACTCCTGCTTCAGTACCATTCGACCAAAGGATTACAGCCCTCTACTCCCCTTTTCTGTGAACATTCACGTGATTCCTAACTATACTGTATATAAACCCAGTGATTTCTAGACTCAGGGTTGCTACAGAGAAACCCTATCTTGAAAAACAAGAAGAAGAGGAGGAGGAGGAGGAGGGGGAGGGGGAGGAGGAGGAGGAGGAGAAGGAGGAGGAGGAGGAGGAGGAGGAGGAAGAAGAAGAAGAAGAAGAAGAAGAAGAAGAAGAAGAAGAAGAAGAAGAAGAAGAAGAAAACAAAAAGAAAGAAAGAAAAGAGAACCCCCCCCCAAAAAAAAAAAACCCAAGAGGAAATAGTGGCTGGGTAGTGGCACATGCCTTTAACTCCAGCACTTGGAAGGCAGAGGCATTAAAGTCTCTGAGTTCAAGGCCAGCCTGGTCTATAGAGTGAGTTCTGGGACAGCCAGACTGTACAGAGAAAGCCTGTCTCAAACAAACAAACAAACAAACAAACAAACACGAAAAAAAATAAATAATGAAAAAAGAAATAGCAGATAGGAAGAAATAATCAAACTCAGGTTGAAAATCAACAAAATAGAAACAAACAAAAACAATACAAAGAATCATACAGTGAAGAGTTGGTTCTTTGAGATAATCAACAAACTTTCAACCAAATTAATCAAAATTCGGAGAGAAGATCCAAGTCGATAAAATTAGAGATGAAAAGAGAGACAAGACAACAGACACCATGGAAACAGAGTGATAAAAACATAGTCCACCAAATTGGAAAACCAAAAGAAACTGATGAATTTCTTTTGTTTTTGTTTTTGTTTTTGTTTTGTTTTGTTTTGTTTTTCGAGACAGGGTTTCTCTGTCTAGCCCTGGCTGTCCTGGAACTCACTTTGTAGACCAGGCTGGCCTCGAACTCAGAAATCTGCCTGCCTCTGCCTCCCAAGTGCTGGGATTAAAGGCGTGCGCCACCATGCCTGGCCTGAATTTCTTAAAATAAATAATCTACCTAAGTTAAATAAAGACGAAATAAACCAATCTAGGCCTGTAAGCCCTAGTTAGAGAGTAACCAACCACCATCAGATTACATTTGCGGCCTGCTCCATGAGTGGGAGTCATACAGACACTGCTAAAGCTGCTAGAACCTGAGACTACACATGTCATAGGCCTAGGGGAAAAACAACTACTATTATTCTGCCAAAGGAGCATGGCAATAAAATGACGCCTAATGACATCACTATCCCTGTACATCAGTGCGACCCTCAAATGTCACTAGAGACACTTCTAACAGTAGACAGGAGTTAACAGAGAGACCCACAATGGGACAGTGTATAGAGAGAGAGAGACTGTGGAGCACTCAGCCCTAAATGGGTCGTCAGAACCCTCTCCTCAAGGCTCAGAGACTTATTTGGATGAGGAGGTGGAAAGTTGGTAAGAGTCAGAGCTGAAGGTGTCTTTCAGCTACCCTAGGACTGATGCGCATTTAAACACAGTGACTGTGGCAGCATGCACATGGCCTGCACTGGTCAAGCCAGACAAAAACCCCAGCACTGAGAAAGGGGAGGTAGACACAAAGCCCCACCCCTACATAAAGTAAGTTTTTTTTTCCAGTAGAATGTTGTTGGGTATATTAACCACACTCCAGGATAGGCCCCAAGGTCCAGTAGTAGTCAACTGACCAAGACAACACCAGACTCCATGTGGGATTTTTGTTTTATTATTTGTTTTATTTAGATTTTTGGGGTTTGGAGGGTATGGGGGGAAGGGAGGGAGAAAGAACATGAGGTTGGGTGGGACTGAGGTGGGCAGGATCTGGGGGAGATGAGGGAGGGGAAAACATCATTAAATTGTATTACATGAAAAAAATTCAGTGGTTAAGAGCAATGGCTGAGAGCCTGGCGTGGTGGCGCACACCTTTAATCCCAGCACTTGGGAGACAGAGGCAGGCGGATTTCTGAGTTTGACGCCAGCCTGGTCTACAGAGTGAGTTCCAGGACAGCCAGGGCTATACAGAGAAACCTGGCNGGCCATCAGTGGGAAGAGAGGCCCCTTGGTTATGCAGACTTTATATGCCCCAATACAGGGGAACGCCGGGGCCAGGGGGTGGGAGCGGGTGGGTAGGGTAGCAGGGCCGGGAGGGGGGAGGATATAGGGAACTTTCTGGATAACACTTGAAATGTAAATGAAGAAAATATCTAATAAAAGTTGAAAAAAAAAAAAACCATAGTCCACCAAATTGGAAAACCAAAAGAAACTGATGAATTTCTTTTTGTTTTTGTTTTGTTTTGTTTTTCGAGACAGGGTTTCTCTGTATAGCCCTGGCTGTCCTGGAACTCACTTTGTAGACCAGGCTGGCCTCGAACTCAGAAATCTGCCTGCCTCTGCCTCCCAAGTGCTGGGATTAAAGGCGTGCGCCACCATGCCTGGCCTGAATTTCTTAAAATAAATAATCTACCTAAGTTAAATAAAGACGAAATAAACCAATCTAGGCCTGTAAGCCCTAGTTAGAGAGTAACCAACCACCATCAGATTACATTTGCGGCCTGCTCCATGAGTGGGAGTCATACAGACACTGCTAAAGCTGCTAGAACCTGAGACTACACATGTCATAGGCCTAGGGGAAAAACAACTACTATTATTCTGCCAAAGGAGCATGGCAATGAAATGACGCCTAATGACATAATATCCCTGTACATCAGTGCATCCCTCAAATGTCACTAGAGACACTCCTTACAGTAGACAGGAGTTAACAGAGAGACCCACAATGGGACAGTGTATATAGAGAGAGAGACTGTGGAGCACTCAGCCCTAAATGGGTCGTCAGAACCCTCTCCTCAAGGCTCAGAGACTTATTTGGATGAGGAGGTGGAAAGTTGGTAAGAGTCAGAGCTGAAGGTGTCTTTCAGCTACCCTAGGACTGATGCGCATTTAAACACAGTGACTGTGGCAGCATGCACATGGCCTGCACTGGTCAAGCCAGACAAAAACCCCAGCACTGAGAAAGGGGAGGTAGACACAAAGCCCCACCCCTACATAAAGTAAGTTTTTTTTTCCAGTAGAATGTTGTTGGGTATATTAACCACACTCCAGGATAGGCCCCAAGGTCCAGTAGTAGTCAACTGACCAAGACAACACCAGATTCCATGTGGGATTTTTGTTTTATTATTTGTTTTATTTAGATTTTTGGGGTTTGGAGGGTATGGGGGGAAGGGAGGGAGAAAGAACATGAGGTTGGGTGGGACTGAGGTGGGCAGGATCTGGGGGAGATGGGGGAGGGGAAAACATCATTAAATTGTATTACATGAAAAAAATTCAGTGGTTAAGAGCAATGGCTGAGAGCCTGGCGTGGTGGCGCACACCTTTAATCCCAGCACTTGGGAGACAGAGGCAGGCGGATTTCTGAGTTTGACGCCAGCCTGGTCTACAGAGTGAGTTCCAGGACAGCCAGGGCTATACAGAGAAACCTGGCCCGGCCTAGGCCTAGTCTCTTTAACTGCCACTTTGAAGTGTGTCGTGGAATCTGCCTAGCCTTCTCTGTGCTCAGAACTTGGTCTTGGGGAGCGCCGGGGAGGGGGTGTCCTGATTGGATACTTTCCCTAACAGCCACCACCAAGTCTCCCTAACCTTCCTACGTGGTCTGTTGGTTTTGCTGCCTATCTCTAGTCAGAGAAACCCAAGGGCAAACGATTCAACTGTGACCACCCCATCTGTATTGCACTATCAGGGTCAAGAATAGATTGCCGGTCATTAACACTGCGATTAAGAATGCGAATATAATCACAATTAAATTTTGCTTTATCATTATTATCGGACACTGCTGGAGTGCCTTTGCAGCCAGCAAACCAGAGACGTGGGGAACTGCTCCATATTCGCAGTGTATGGTTGTGCACAGGGCAACTACACAAGACCCGCCTCCGTCTCTTCTGTAGCCCCGTGAGTGCCACACCAAGAGTAGTCCCCCAGCCTTTTCCGGTGTCCCAGAGTCTCCTCATTTGCGCCCTTCCGTGACACCAGATCTTTGTGAAGGTCTGGGCTCCCTTCTGTCAAAATCTGGGTAGCCAACCGCGGCGCTGCTAGTCAGAGCAGTCAGCCCCCAGTGCTAACTCGCCGGCTAGTCGCGGAGTCCGCATACGTGCGGAACCAAAGATGCACTCTCGGTTTCTAGTAGGTCGCGAAGAGAAGAGCAACCCGGGCATCCTCATGCGCAGTTGAGGCACGCTTGCCCCCTGGGATCTGTGTGCTACCGCGGTCGCCGGAGCCACGGTCTCTTTCCTGGTAGTTCGGGCTGCGGAGAGCGGGAAGATGAAGACGAAGGCCACCGCACCAGTGCCCCAACCTGGGCCTATCAGGAAGCCCGCTAGGAAGAAAGCCAAGAAGAAGTTCAGGAAGAGCAAAACGCTTGCAGGAAGTGGGACTCTGGGAAGCCGCCCGGCGGCTGTGGCAGGCCGACCGCCGAGGGCCCCAGAGAACTTTTCTCAAAATTGGAAGGCGCTGCAAGAGGTGAGACCGGCCACAGGCCACTTTCATCCCGAACTTTCTGTCAGGTAGCCACAGACCCCGAAGGAGAAAGGGATGTTGCTCTCTGATTCATTCAAATTCTTTTTCTCAATTATAAATCACGTATCTAGGTTGCCACCTGCCAACGTCTTAAACTATGTCCCAGAACTCTGGCCCAGACTGCTCTGGAACTCATGTAGCTCAGGGTATACCCACACTAGTGGTTGTCCTCCTATAGGTAGCCTCCCCCCACTGATAAATTCTTTAATACTAGTTAGATGCTTTTCCTGCCCTTGTTTCTTAGACGAGGAAATTGTGACACATAACTTACAGGGTTTGAGTTGAAAGTAGGTCACATAGCGTGTAAACAGCAGGACTGGGATGCTGAACGTGCCTTCACTGTTGACTTCTAGGGAGTCTTGTGGAGTGTATGTCATGGAACCTCAGTTAGTAAGAAAGACAATAAGGAATTTCTTGGGCTCCATAACAACACTCCACCTTGTTCCTTAGTGTGGATTTCCCTATCAGGACACCCAGGACCTGCCAAACCCTGTGGACAGTTCTTTCTCCCAGGAAAGTAAAGTAAAATGTGCATGGAGGACATGTTTACCATAGGAAACTTGGATTTGGCTCTGGTTTCTACAAGAATCTAAATCCTTCAGGCCTTTTAAGTATTAGGGGAGTGGATAAGTAGAAACTCACTGCATCATCTCTCAGCTGGTTGCCCCCTTGTTGGTTTTTTTGTTGTTGTTGTTTTGGTTTGGTTTTGGTTTTTCGAGACAGAGTTTCTCTTGTGTAGCCTTGGCTGTCCTGGAACTCACTCTGTAGACCAGGCTGGCCTTGAACTCAGAAATCGGCCTGCCTCTGCCTCCCTAATGCTGGGATTAAAGGCGTGTGCCACCACTCCCAGCTTCTTGTGGTCTTAACTAGAGATTTGAACACAAGGAAGAAATTGGTCTCCTGGACTTCTCATCTACCTGGATCAGCCGTAATTGGTTTCACAGGACTTCTTTCTTTCCATTGAACTCCCTTCCTCCAGGTCTTCCTCAGGTTCTGAGCTATAGCCGCCTCCAGACATAGAGTAAAGGAAGTGATCACTGTGTCCCACAATGTTGACCATGAAAGTCACTAAGTGAAACTCCAAATAAAGAAGTGAAAAGCACTATTAGTGGTGGTGGGAAGTGCATGGATGGTAGAATACATGTACACACAAGTTCTTGAATCTCTGGTATGTCAGTTCAAAATTAAATGTGGCTTTTAAAAAAATAATAAATGTGGCTTATATTTAATTTTGATTCCACTAGCTGCTGAAACAAAAGTCACAGGCCTCAGAAAAAGCTCTTGTCTCTCAGTTGGATGACAAAATGCATCCCCAAATAATCCAGCAGAACAGAAAAAAGGCCTCAGATAAATCAAAGGGAGACAAGAAGAGGACAGAAAAAGCCAAGACCACTAGGGGTTCTGTTACATCTGCAGCTAAGGACGGGAAGATGCTAGTGCCTCCCACAGATACCTCTGGAACAGAGCAGAAGAAAGGAGCCAAGAAGAGGACGTATAGTGACATCTCTTCTCATCAAGGGGATCTCAAGCCTAAGTGGAAAGCTGCAGAGGCAGCTGTTGTCTTGAATCAGCCCACGCCCACTGAGTGAGTATCAACTCTGCTGTGGTGCCGGGAACATCCACAGAAACCGATGATCCACTATCTTCATCACCACCGTTAGGCCCTGGTACAGTCTTCTACCCAACCCTATGATATTTGTTTGTTTGTTCGTCCTTTGTTTTTCCTAGAGTGTGGGCTGCTAAAGGCAGACCCTATTATACAGATAATACTGTGTCTTTGGGCCCCAGTGTAGAGCTTGGCACAAGGTAAGAGCCAACAAAAACTTTTCCTAGTGTGTGCTGGACCCAGAAGGACTCCTGTGAAACCCACTCCTGCCTTTCTGCCAGTTGATGGCTTTGGATAGGTTTCTTGCATCCTTTTTTCCTCAGTGTGGTCATCTGTATAGTTAGGGGGACTGAAGTGCACTATGTGTTGCTTAGTGTCTTTTGCCTGCTTAATGAGCACTGTGATAACACCTAACCTGGACAGGATATGCTTATAAGGCAGGTTGGCTTCCTGCTGCCTAGAATTTTCCTGCCTTCCCTTAAACCTAAAGAAAACCTTGGTCCAGGATTATACAGTGGAGGGTGTGGGCTCCAAGGGGAAGGAGAACAACATCTCTTTGGGAACTGGTATGGGAAGTGTGTTTATGAGAGTTGTGTCAGGTCAAGCTAAGTGAGCCCATGACAGGCTACAAGATTCAGCTGCTGAAGGATAAAGGGACGTGAGTAACTGCTTCTGCTGAGTTGTATAAGCAGGCTGGATTGGAGAGACTACAAGACTCCTCCCTCCTAAGGCTGATATAAGCAGGGAAGACGCACAGGCATTTACTTTATTTAGCATTTGTGTGGCAGGGGGAGGTGTCAAGGTATCCTAGTGAAGAAAGCAAATGAACAGGAAGCATGAGGCCCATCAGTTGAACCTTTTTGAGTAAAGATACTGAATGTCTGGAATTCACCAGATAGCCATGAAGCACCCAATACCAACTCTCTCATTCTTCCAAAGTGTGAACAGGGTACATGGCACAGGTACCTTCCTTTCTTTTTTTTTTTTTTTTTTTTTTTTTTTTTGGTTTTTCGAGACAGGGTTTCTCTGTATAGCCCTGGCTGTCCTAGAACTCACTTTGTAGACCAGGCTGGCCTTGAACTCAGAAATCCACCTGCCTCTGCCTCCCAAGTGCTGGCATTAAAGGCATGTGCCACCATGCCTGGCTCACAGGTCCCTTTCTGCCATGCACTCTTCCTGCTTGCGTTTCTTGACCAGTAGAAAACCTATTGTTTAATTAGAAAATGTCTGGTCATTATACTGAAGTAGGTTTCACATTCTGTGTTTTATCTGTAGTTTTCCTAAGTCTTGGATAATAGATTTGTAAGTTTAAAAAACAGTAGTGAGGGCTGGAAAGGTGGATTAGGGGTTAAGAGCGCTGGCTGCTCCTCCAGAGGCCTGAGTTAAATCTCCAGTGCCAGAAATCCGATGATGCATGCCCTCTTCTGGCTATCAGGCGCCAGGCATGCAAGTGATAAATACAGTTCATGGGTGCATGCAGGCAAAACAGGATATAAATAATAAAGGAACACATGAGAACAGGTTCAGCTGGACTGAGTGTGGAGGGGGAGCAATCCTGCCAGCCTTTATGGTGCTGCTCCTCACACCTACCTGGTGGGCAGAGGTCCTTTTACGAGGCATCCAGTGTCCTGGGTCTTTTCACAGCCAGGCATTCTCATCTTTGTCTCATAGGGAAGACATCTGGTTTGATGATGTGGATCCAGATGATATTGAGGCTGCCATAGGCCCAGAGGCAGCCATGCTGGTACGGAAGAGGCTGGGGCAGAAGAAGAGGACCATCTCCCTGGTGAAGGAACAAGCCTTTGGCGGGTAAGCTGAGCTCGGGCATAGCTCCTGGCAATGTTACTCCTTCTGGGGCTGGGATCACGGGAGGAGGAGCAAGCACTGAGCCATGACTGCCCAGTGGTCATGGGGGTGCAGAATGAGGCTTGGCTCACTGGCCTAGAATCCCAGCCCATGATATCGATTACACTGGGGCCTTTGGTTCCCCTAGCCTGACAAAAGCCTTGGCTCTGGATTGTGAGATGGTAGGCGTGGGTCCCAAAGGGGAAGAAAGCATCGCAGCCCGAGTGTCCATCGTGAACCAGTATGGGAAGTGTGTTTATGACAAGTACGTCAAGCCAACTGAGCCAGTGACCGACTACAGGACAGCCGTCAGTGGGATTCGGCCTGAGAACCTGAAGCAGGGTATGACTGATATCCATAAGATTTGAGTGTAGTGGTGGAGATGGTAGCAGGACTCATTTCTCTTCAACTTCCCCTTCTGTGTTCCAGAACATGGCATGGCAGGGGTCCTGACACTGCTTAGCTCTTCCCCAGAGTAGCAGACTTTGCAGATACAAAAGGAAAGATACCTTTCCTGGCTGTTGTGCTATTTGTGTCCTGGGCTCTTGGATTGTTTTCTGTCATGTGGCAGTAGGGAATAAACTGGAGCATGTTAGGGACCAGGAGGGAAATCTTGAAGAGTAAGTAGGCTACATGGTAGGAGCTGGGAGGACAGATCACAGGGTCTTTTTGGGAAATTAGTGCAGTAATGGCAGAGAGGCCTCCAGCAGGATCCTTGTGGTCATGATACTGAGAATACGGTAGGGGTCAGAAGACTGGTTCTGAGGCAGGAGCTAGGTAGGGAGGTAGCTGGAAGAAATGAGCCAACATAGCAGAGGGAGGCTGGGCCTGATTTGTAATAGGCGAGGACATCTAGGATGCTTGAGCCTGCCTCCTAGGGAGATCTGGAGACCACTAGGGATGCAACCTGTCCTTTTTGTCCCCCGTTCCTCACCACCCATTGCCTGCTTGCTTCTCCTGGCACCCATGGCCAACATAGTGGCTCTGTTGTTCCATAAACTGTAGGCTGGTCCTTTAGCCCTGAATAGAGTTGGGCAGTGTAGTGGTTTTGGAGCCCATTCGAGTAGAGGTGGGGCAGGGTGGTCCTCAGAGGCTGTCTACTGGGAAAGAGCAGCACAGCAGACCCATGCAACCTTCCTTGCACTGTCTAGTACAGAAATCCAGTCTGAGTCCACTTAGGAAGTCCTAAGCATGAGAATGGGAAGCTTGTTGCCAAGTGTCCCTGAGATAGTCTAAATGTTCCTGGACTTGTAGGTTAGCAGTAGTTTGCTAACTGGTACCAGTCCACTGACTGTGATGGCTTTGAGTGGAGTTCTTGTCTTTTTTTCTACTGTCTCCAGAAGTGGGAGCAGAGGACAAGGCACAGTGGGGTTCCTTCTAGCCTTTCCACTTCCCTGGAAAAATGGACACTTCTAGGGACCTACCTCCCACCACAGCTTTGTGTATTATGAAGGGCCTAACCTGTTACCAGTTTGGCCAGGAATGGAAGGAACTTCCCTTAGAATCTTGGTGAGTTACGTGTTGTTAATCATTTCTTCATTTGGTTTTCAGGAGAAGAGTTTGAAGTTGTGAAGAAGGAAGTGGCAGAAATGTTGAAGGGCAGAATCCTGGTCGGGCATGCGCTACACAATGACTTAAAGGTGCTGGGCTCTTCCACGGGAGCCACACAAGCCTTATGTCCCTGTCTCCAAAAGCACCATTCTGGAGGCTTTCATTTTGATTTTTTATTTCGACTTGGGATTTCTCTAGGAATAGTGTCAGGGACCTGATGTCTGGCTGTGTTCAAGAGACCACATTAGGTAGTTTCTGGAGTCCCGACTATATTGGGGACTCAGTGCCAGAGTACTGACAGCTCAAAGTAGGGGGCTTTGAATGTCACCCTCCTGACATGGCAGATGGCCTGGTGTCTAGCTGTGTGCTCCATGACCAGAAACAAATCTATGCACCCTGTCAGAGCCCTAGGGTTCTTGTTATGTGTCCAGTTTATATCTGGGCATTGCTGCGATGCTGGAAGCCCACCTAGCCTGGGTTTGTTAAATGGATCACTTTAAGTTCACAAGCAAACTGCTGCCTAATCCATTTGAGGGTACAGCAGAAAAATGGGAGCACAGTCGATTTGGCAGAAGGGACACCTCTGTTGTCACCTGGTGTTGTAGACTCCGGGGACAAGGTTTCTTTGTAGCCCTGCTGTCCTAGAACTCACTAAGTAGAACAGGCTGGCCTGGAACTCAGGAGATCCACCTGCCTCTCTGCCTCCTGAGTGCTGGAATTAAAGATTACTTATTTTTCTGTGCATTGATGTTTTGCCTACCCTATGTGACAGGGCCAGATCTCCTGGGACTGGTGTTGTAGACAGTTGTGAGCTCCCATATGAATTCTGGACATTGAACCCAGATCCTCTGGAAGGGATCCAGAGCAGCCAGTGCTCTCAACTGCTAAGCCATCTCTCCAGCCCCAGAAATTCTAATGCCTTGCCGGGTAAACCAGGAGTTATACAATGTAAACAGATCTTGTTTCATCCTTTGAGGAAGAGGCTTCTGTGGGGAGCAGAGCTAAGTGTTAGGGGGTTGGGAGCAGATTCCAAGGGAGCAGTGGGTATGCATTCAGGTGACTTCTCTATGTCTCCTCAGCAGCCCAAGTTTCTGAGTTGAATGTTGCTGCTGCTTCAGCTATCCCTATAGAAAAGGAACTGAATGGGCATGTGTTTCCTCAGGGTGTCATTCCAGCTAGTTACCTCCTTTACAGGCTAGCCACACAACCAGCCAGTTAGGTGATTGAGCTCAGAGGACTCTACCCAGTGCTAGGGCATGTGACATCTAGCTTCTGCCCTTTTAGATTCCTGCTGATTAGACAGTGGACATTGTCCTTCCTGAATGTGATCTGTAGTACCACTGTATTCATGTGTTTGAGGAACTGCTAGATGGGAGTTTAATTCTCATTCAAATATTTGGGGCTAGAGATTTATGTAGCCCAGTGGCAGAATGCATGCTTTGTGTGTAAAGGCCCAGGGTTTCATCCCAGCACCAACAAGAGAAAATAACAAATGTTCCAACAATTAAAAATTAACCAAAGTCAACTGCTCTCTGATATGATGAGTCACCTTAGAGAAGACTGCCACCAGGGCCACACCTGCCTCCTCTAGTGGGTTACTTTTTTGGACCATATGAGTCTAGAAGTCTGTTACATTGCGGGGTGAGCTGTTAAATTTCATGTCTTGCTCCCCCATGTGAACAACCAGCTCAGAGAAGTCAATTGCAGGTTGACTTTTTTGCAACATCATTGATGTCAAGATTTTATTTATTTTTCTTTTTTGAGACAGGGTCTCACTATATAGTCCTGGTTTGCCTTGAACTCACAAGAGATCTACCTGCATCTATCTCCAGAGTGCTAGGATTAAAAGTATGCAACACACCTGGCCAAGATTTTATTTTTATTAACAGTGTTCTGAATATTGGGCATCACCTTAAGTCAGGGAAATTACTTTGAGAAACTGCTTTTTCCTGAGTGTTAACACCCAGTGGTGTCCTGTGAGATGCTATTTGGAACAGGGGGTCCATTGTTGCAAACTGAAATGGAGAAACTTGTCATTTTCTTCTAGGTTTTGTTCCTTGACCATCCAAAAAAGAAAATCAGGGACACTCAAAAATTCAAACCATTCAGGAGTCGAGTAAAGGTACGTGATGAATGAGTCTTGGGCCATGAGTAGCCCCTGGCACTGACCCCTCTGGCTAAAGGGATTTAGTTTGTTTGGGTTTCTCATGTTAACCTTTAAGAGTACTTGTCACTGAAGTCTGGCAACCTGATTTTGATCCCTGGAACTCCCATGAAGGCGAGAGGTTGTCCTCAGATATGGCTCAGTGGTTAAGTGTACTTGGTACTCTTGCAAAGGACCTGAGTTCAATTCTCAGCACTCACGTCAGGTTACTCACAATCCCTGTAACTCCAGTACCAGGAACCCTGACATCTCTGGCCTTCTCAGGCCTTGCAATTATGTGCACATTCCAACATGCAGCCAGACATACCTATATATAACTAATAAGAACTTAAAAAAAATATTAAGCCAGGTTTCGGGGCTCACACCTTTAATCCCAGCACTAAGGAGGTAAAGATAGGCGGATCTCTTGAGTTTGAAGCCAGCCTGGTCTACAAGGAGAAACCCTATCTTTAAAGAAGCTAAAATAATTAAAAGCACTCTAGCACTTGGAATATTGCTGGCCCCCAGCTCCTCCTCTGCTGGCCGATGAGCAGTATCATAAGCCATAGCAGGCTCATGGCTGCAGCCGTAAGTGCCACAAATACTCCTGGTGAAAGGGAAAGTGCGGCTCACTTGAGTGTGCTCAGGAGCCAGCTGTGTCCTCTGTGGACAGAACCTGTGGGAGCAACACATTCAGTGCTATTCTTTTCTCTACAGAGTGGACGACCGTCTCTGAAACGACTTTCTGAGAAAATTCTGGGGATCAGAGTCCAACAGGCAGAGCACTGTTCAGTGAGTATCATTGGGTTATGGCCCCTGACTTTAACACCTAGGGATGTTTCATTTGACCATAGAAACCAGAAAGGACCCTAGGCAGAACAGGCTTATAGAATGTTGTTATATCTTACATATTTACATTTAACTTGAACTCAATACAAAGAATAATACATAGTACGGATTTGGAACAAAATTCACCAGTCTAATTGAAGGCTGTTTGTATACTTCCAGTTATTGACTAATACCTGAGGTGAGGACTTCGTGGTAATGAGGCTTAGCTGATTGGAGAGAGGCCAAGGAAGGAGAAACAGGTCACTCTTGGCAGAACTGACTGGTGCCATTTGACCTCCCACTAGACCCCAGCTCTGAAAGGTCCCACTACCCCTAAATTGCCACACTAGGCTCCTGCATGGCGGGTAGAACCTTTCCAAATCCTAGCAAAGGGGCTTTAGGACTTTGTGATTTGAGGTTCTCAGCCCCAAAAGATCCTCCTGGCCAGGCAGTTTGCTTCAGTAGAACAAGTTCCCCTGTGCCTGAACAAGAACCCTTATGCCTGTCTCAGCTGTGTCTGCTGTGAAGCTCCAGCTTCCTCCTGCTGTGGGGCCTCCCTTTCTGCCCCTGTAAACAGAGTGGCTGAGTTTGAAGCACGAGAAATTAGATTCAGATTATGCTAAAAGTGGTGCTCAAACCATTTTGTATGGTTTTCTCCTTCACTGTCCTTCCATAGTCACCCAGGGAGGTAGGGGTGTGTGTGTGTGTGTGTGTGTCTTGGCTTCGCAGCCTCAGTAATGTGGCTCTCACGAAGATTCAGTAGTTGTAGGGTCACTTCTGTGGCCTGTAGTCATGTGTTCTCAGTAGCTGGCTGGTTGAACATAACCGTTTGTCACCCAGATCCAGGATGCCCAGGCAGCAATGAGGCTTTACATCATGGTGAAACGGGAATGGGAGAGCATGACTGCAGACCGGCGTGCCCCAGCTGCCAATCTACAGCACTGCAGCGAGTACTCTTAGCACCATCTACTGCTGTCGCCACCACCCTGTCCTTCAGTGACTTCTCAGTCCAGTGGCAGTTGGAAGGGGCTATGAGGCCTGTCAGGTCTTACACAGCAGGGACTCTGTCTCTGGTGAGCTTTCTCAGAGCCATGGCTGCAGGCATGTGAGCTGCTGGAACTACCTGGGCCTAATCCAGCACCTGTGTGTTGAGGTGGACTTGTTAGATATGGGGCAGAAGTCGGAGGTGTGGGTTCAGAGGAAGGAGAACATCATTGGAAATATATGAGAGTGCTGCAGAGTCTGTCTGCTGACCACCTTGCTACCATTTAACAATGAGCATAGCTGGTCTCAGCCAGGACACTCAGCACCTTCTCTTAAGGAGCAAGAAGCACCTTCTCTTGCAGGTAAGGGGATAAGCTCTGCTGGGTCCAAGGAAACCAGGCCAAGGGCGTTCAGTCTGCTGCAAACCAGTCTGGCCAGCACAGCAACCGTCCATTGAGGACTTTGTTAAAGCTACTGGGCTGGAGGTCCTTTCTCACTCCTTTGTCCTTTGCTTGGCCTAAGATGCCAATATACAGTCATGTTTTCTCCAGACAGTCCTTGGGGTGAGGCTTGGAGCACAGGTACACTCAGAGGTCTAAGATCCCACCACCTGGAACAGTGTAAACAGAAAGGCCATCTTCCCGCTGTCCTGCCAGCAGCTTTTCTGGGTAGCAGCAAGTACAGAGTGACCAGTGAACTTTACAGACTTAGCTGACAACTCCTAGAACACGTGCACCCGTGCATATGATGACAGGTCTGCTTTTAATGCAGCTGTGGACTGAGGTGTGGCTCAGAGGACACTTGTTCACTAAGGGTAAGACCCTGGAGTCCTTTCCCAGCACTGTCAAAAATAAATGGATGGACAAAATGGAGTGTGTGGAAGTTCAGTGTTTTTTTTTTTTTTTTTCCCATCATCAAGGCAAAACCACTGACAGCAGGCCAGGCATGCCAGAAACAGCCCAGGGCTTCTTTTATTAGTCACCATGGAGTACAAAATTAATACTGGATCTAGTGATACTTTCCCTTATCACAGGACCAGAAGGCAGCACATCAGGGCCTGAAGAGGGGCTCTCTCTGCAGTGGGGCTTCCAGCCCTGCAGGAGGTTCAAGCTGATCCTCCTGGAGGCCAGGATGTGCATTTGCTTCTAGTACCCGAAGTATCTCATCAGCGTAAGAAATCAGCTCCTAGAAGAGGAAAACAAGAACCATTTGCTACAGTGGCTTCAGGATCAGGAGCAATGACTTTGATGACATAACCCCTACTGATGGGATCTTTCAAGTGGTCTGGCTGCACTTCCCATTTGGGATTGGATTCAGCCCAGTCACAGGGAAAGGCATCATGTGGAGCTATGAGTCAGTGCAATGCAAGTGTTCTGGCTTGATAGAGGTGTCATCATCACTTACCAGGCTGGAGGTAAAGCGCCCCCGGATCACCTGGACTAGGTCTTTGATGCCTCCAGACTCCATCTCTGGCAGAATCTCCTCTGTAGGGAGGCAGAGAAGATGGAGAAGATGGTGAGGCTCGGGATCACTGCTCACCAGCCAGTTACTGTGCCACTGACTCAGAGGGGATGAGTGGCAAGTTAGAGGGGTTTGAGACTAGGCTCTGGGGCTCCTTCCCTTCCTGCCACAGAGAGGACAAGGGAAGGATCCTCACTGTAGGAGGTGAGATGGGCCAACAGCATGCAGAGGTTCTCCACCACCTCGGGGTCATCCTTGTAGAGCTGGTAGATATCTTGGATGAGGTGGAGGCCGCTGCTGCCCTCTTCCAGTACTACTACTCGGAAGGCCACCAGCTCTGCAGTAGGGAGGCAAGGAGATGTGTGTGTAATATAATTTAGTATAGCTCCTTTACAGCTGCCCTTATTTCTCAGCTCCCTGTACTCTGTGTCCTTGGGAAGTAGCATGACTGGTTGTAGGGTTGCTGGGAGAGGTCTTCTGCCAGGAGCTCTAGCTTTCTGTAAAGGAAGCTCCTAAGTCAGGGCTGTCCCCTGCTCTGTAAATGGTAAGAGGGGTTTGCAACACTTGGCTTCTCTGCAGCTCTGCACTTGGCAATGAGCGCCATGCCCAAGGGAAATACAGTACTTATGTTCCTCTTCCCTGCAAGAAACAGACTGGAGGCCTTGGTGTGGTGCTGTGGAGAAGGGGCTCCTGTGCAGGTGGGCCTCTCACCCAGCAGCAGCTAACTGCACCTAAGAGGGGCTGAAACCTCCCTTACAAGGTACATTGTTTAAGGGTGTCAGGAGGAAATAAGATTCCCAAATGCCCTTCAGGAGACCCCACCAGTTTGAGTAGAAATGAGCAGAAGTGAAAGCAAGGAGACAGCCCTTGGAGCCCTGAAGGACCCGGGTGGGGTGGGAGCATTCCTACCATATGCTGCTCAGGGCCCGGGGTTCTCTAAAAAGAGACTGCCAGTGCTTCGTGTGAGACCTGGCATAAGTTTGGACGTGGAAACGGATCTATATGTAGGAGACCCATGCAGCTGTAGGATGTGTATATAGTGGGGTTTCCTGGAAGCTATTCTTCCTGTTCTAGTGTGGGGTCACCAGGTAGACATTACTGGAGGGAGCTGGCTTTTGTTCCACAACCAGCTGGCAGCTTGGCTTGTCCCAGACTTACCGGACACCTTTGCGAGGCTGGCCAAGCCACGGAATGCATTGTTCACTAGCACTACTCTGCCAGGGCACAGCTGGATGCTTCTCAGGAGCAGCACTACCACCTGCTCAAACTGACTCTCCTTTATGCAGCCTACAAAGAACAAGCCTTGTTGTCTGTGTCCAGGGTCACCCTCCCTGTTACCAAGGCCTCAGGCAGCTCACCCAACAAGGACAGCAGCCAGAGCACCGCACAGCCAGCCTCCGCCACTTCCACGTCCTCCGGATGAGTAGCTAGCACCCAGGTGACCATGCCTGAGAGCTGCTCCAAGGGCTCTTTGTCCACAGTGACAACTAGACCCAGGACAAAGATGGGGGACACCAGGCCAGGTATGAACAGCAGCACCTGCTGTCTATGTGCCCCTCTACACTGCTCCCTCCCACCAGAACAACAGAGAATCAAGGGGACGTGAGGGAGATGTCCTCAGAGATGGAAAATGGGGCTTTCCACTGCCAGAGTTTGCAGTAGAGTCATCAATAGAAATGGGGACTTTCAGCATTAGTGGCATTAACAGGATCTCTATGGTATTCTGGGGTTGTCATGGCTTGGAGCTTTCTTTCCTTGGCAAGATAGTAAGTATCTAGAAGAGAAGGCCAGGCCTAGAAACCCCCATTCAAAACCCAAACCAGGATAGGGCCTCAAATGCTCTAGTGACCTCTGGAGCCAGGGGCAGCCTACTCATTGGACAAGGTGTTCTAACTTAGCCCACTAGTGTCTCACTGTGCCCTGTTCCCAAAGAGCCATGGGGCCTGGGATTGCCCTCCTATGCTTAAGGGACAAGATGGAGAGCCGCAGTTCTTAACCTGTTGATCATGACAGACTTAGAACTGCTGGTACACTTCATGTTGTAGTGACCCCCCAACCATAAAATTAATTTGTTATTTCATAACTGTAATTTTGCTACTATTATGGACTATAATGTAAATATCTGTGTTTCCTGATAGTCTTAGGCAGCCCCTGTAAAAGGGTTATGCCTGTGGGGTCAAGATCCACAGGTTGAAAACTACTCTAGTAGGTCTCATGTAATAGGGCTTATGCAGGAGGGCCTCACCATCTACCAGGAGAGACCAGAGCAGGCTCAGGATAGCGAGGCAGATGTCCCTGTCCTCTTGGAAGTGATCCAGGTGTTCTTGGGCAAGCTGAAACAACCCCTCCTCTTCCAGCTCTTCTGAGAGCTGTCCTGTAGGCAGCCATAAGCACTTGGAGGGGAAGTTTCCAAGAAGCCTTCCCCAGCACTACCTTTTCCCAGTGGGCTGATGCAATACCTAGTCTGCCTGGCTGGTCTACTTTAATGCCTAATCCTAATACCCCTCTCACCCAAGTGGGCTTAGTGTGGGTGGGTAAGAAGTCTGAGTGACCCAGTGCCTAGCCTTGACTTGACCAGCTAGCCAGCCATTCAATTCTTGGCCACTGTCCCCAGTTTCCAAGCAGTGCCCATAGCTGCCACTCAGAACAGAGAACAGTATGGCTATCTATCTTGGGCATGGGCCCCTCTCCTGCCCATCTCCCAAGGCCTCTATTCTATCCCTGGCTTTGTAGGGCAGAAACAGAGCAAAAGGCCAACACACCTTGGCTAGAGATAATGGTGAGCACGTTGTAGATCACATTAATAAGCCTTCCAGAGTTAGGGTGACTGCGCAAGGCATCCAACAGGAAGGAGATGATCAAACTGCTCCTTGGGATGTCAGCTTCTGGGTCGTGGGCCAGTTCTGATTGGGCCAAGGAAAGAACATCAGTCAGCCCACAGCTGGGGCTCGAAGGTGGACAGGTGTCCGCCCTCGCTGGGGACAGCATCACCGCTTTGAATTAAAGTGTTTATGGGCTCTTGCCCAATGGTACAGTGATTGCCTGGCATGCAAGAGGACCTGGATTTGACACACAAGCCCTGAGAAAAAGACCCAGTCTGTGTGGAGGTTAGGCTCTCAGTATTAAGACTGGAAAGGTAAAGGGGTAACGATGCTCCAGGCTTAAAGATGGCACTAGGTAAGTTCTTCAGTGTAGTGCTGTCCCCTGCTGGCAATCACATCCTCCAAACCTCTCCTGGTCAAGAAAGCCCAGAAGACCAACCTGTCTAACTCCTGTGTCATAGCTGGGGAACTTGTCCAGGGTCCCAGCAGGCTGGATCAGGCCCCATGTAGACCCAGTGTATACAGACTCAACTATGCCCTCTCTCATTCTGAGATAGAGTCATATAGGCACAAAAGGGAACAACAGACTGGAGGGGCAGATGCTAGGGATGGGTGGGAAGTTGAAGGAACTAATGAGACAGAGGGTCTGGGAGGGAAGAGCTCCTCTACCCTGCCTACCTTGGCCAAGAACACGGAGCAGAAGGGAGCAGGTGCTGAGAAGAATATCCAGGATCTGCTCATGCTGCTTTGCGATGCTGATCACCTCCTCCACCAGCTCTGTGGGCCATGGCAGGCCTGTGGAGTACACAGCATAGGTGAAGCACACAAGGATCTGAACTGTGTGAACCAGACATGGTACCCAGAGGATCCAGGTGGGTGAACACAAGGGCAGAGAAGGGTGACCCGCACACGTGTTCATAGAATGTGAGCAGCTGATCATCTGCCAAGGTCTACCTTCTGGGTTGTCCAGGCTAATTTGGAGTTCCTGCGCCTCAGCCTCCAGAGTAACAGCCCACAGGTACATGACACCATGCCCAGCTCTGCCAAGGCATATACTTGGAGCAGTTTCATGAAACAGGTCTTTCTCTTCAGCCCTCACTTTGAGAACAAAGCTGAGAGTCAGTGATGAGCATTAGGCATTGCAGAGCTGTGTAAACTCAGCCTGTTTGACTCCAGGGCCTGTGGCTGGGAGCTGAGACCTGGCTTGTGCTAAGGATCTCAGATTTAGGGACACTGGTTCCCAGAAAACAGCTACAGCAAACCCACTCTGATGAGGCTGAGCAAGAGGCAGCTCGGGGTGGTGGGTGAGGCCCACTGTTGGGCATTAGAGCCCGCTTCCCCAAAAGGCAAATCTACCTTGTCCTGGACTTTTATCTTTGTCACGGTTCAGCTATAAAAGGGACTTTTGGAGAGTAACGGCCAATATGAGGAACCTGTTAACTTACTAGGGGTCAACTCAGTCTTGTAATCTCCACTGCCCTAGCCACCGGAACAGATCTTTGATGTCCTTTGGATGTGTTTTCTGGATGAATAGGTACATCATTGGACAGGTAGGTAAACAGGAATGGATAAGGTGAGTGGGTGAAGAGATGAAAGGTTTCAGGAAGGAAAGAGTATATGGATGCCATACAGGTGTGATATTTGAGCAGGAGAGATAGGAAAGCATGTTACAGAATTTCCCAAGAAGCTTAATACCCATCAAAAGCAATGCTGGGAAAGAGCTGTTCTCAAGCAATCTGGTAGGGGGGCAGGTTGGTATGCCTATGAAGGTTGGTGTGGTGGCTTAAATATGCTTGGCCCAGGAAGTGCACTATTAGGAGGTGTGGCCTTACTGGAAGAAGTGTGCCACTGAGGGGATGGGCTGTGAGACCCTCCTCCTGGCTGTCTGGAAGATAGTCTTCTGTTTGCCTTTAGAACAAGAAGCGGAACTCTCAGCTCCTCCAGCACCAGGCCTGCCTGGACACTGCCATGTTTCCTCCCATGATGATAATGGGCTGAACCTCAGAACCTGTAAGCCAGCCCCAATTAGATGTCCTTTATCAGAGTTGCTTTGATCATGGTGTGTCTTTACAGCAATGGAAACCCTAAGACAGGTGGTATGTAGCGTTCACAGTCTGATATCCAAATGTACATCTGACAAGCACATACAGGCAGAATGCCAAGTGGCTTGTATGCCAGGTCATGGTGCTATTTATAAAAGTATAAAACAAGAAGCAACTCAGATGGCCACTACAGAGATGATGGGCAGGTGGAAGGGTCTCTTCAACCAGGTGTGATGGTGCATACTTGTAGTTGCAGGTACTCCCGAGGCAGAAGGATCACAAGTTCAAGGACTTTTTGGACTACACATGGAGTTTGAGACTACTAGCATAGGCAATTTAGACTTTCTCAAACTACAAACAAGAGCTGGGGAGGTAGCTCAGTTAACCAGCATTGCACAAGGTCCTAGGATCAATCCCTAGTACCACCATGTTCCCCCCAAAATAGTCTTGTTATTGTTTGTTTGTTTGTTTGTTTAACAAAACAAAAACCCAAGGCCTTAACTCCCTATAAATCAGGCTGGCTAGCTCTCAATCTTATTGCCTTGGGCTCCCTGATGCTAGATGGATTTCCTGTTGACCTGTTGAAACCATGCAGAGTAGCCAGCCTCTCTCCCACCCTCCTCTGCTAGTAAGCACAGAATCAATCAGTCCCAGTTAGTAGTCTTGGCCAGAAAAGCCTGTAGTAAAAGGTTGGCAGTTGCCACCTCCCAGCCTTTCCTGGGAGTCTGGGGAAGACACAGGACCTTTACCTAGCTGGTCCTCTGGCATTGTCAGCAACTTGTTAATGGCTCTGAGCTGGACCTCTGGTCGACTGGAGAAATTCTGCATGACATCTGCAGGAAGAAGGATATGGAGAACCCGACTGAGGACCAAGCCATGGAGGAGCAGACCTAGCCTTGCAGCAATCAGGCCACAGAGTCAACACTCTTAGCCTCACTTTTCAGAGGGTCAGCCAAGAGACTGACCGAAAATCAAACCCAAGTCTCTGCGAGCCAATCCCTGAGTCACAGTGCCTGCTGTCATTCACAAAGGAAGCACACAGCCGGCTGCCTAGGGGGTGCAGCCAAAGGGCACAGGACTCTGGAGAACATGGGCAGTGAGAAGGTCTTAACTGTCTTAACTACACAGAGGATATGATCAATGAGAACAGGGAAAATTGGCAGAGCCAGGCTACTGGAAGCAAGGGTATACATTATGTACAGGGGAGGAACCTGGAAACTGTTCCCACTCACTAATCATGCATAAACACTAGGCCTAGGACCAAGTTGTGGGAGAGAGACACCAAGCATCTGAAACTAGTGCCAAGGCCGGCCACCGCAGCTCCCAGCACGATCCAGGGCATCCCCACCATCACCTAAGATGTTGGCCATGTTGCCTTCAAGCAGCACATCAGTGATGAAGATGGGGACCTTCTGCCGCTGCATATTCAGTGCAACAGAGGAGCTTTTGAAGGAGTTGCTCATGAAGGTGACTTTGATCACATCCCTGGCAAAGGGGCAGAGAATACCAGTGGCTTCCCAGAGGACCATCCTCTGCCATGAGCTGTGGGTGACCCATAGCAGCAGACACTGAACACGGGCTTCCTGGTGGGCGGGCTCTCAGTGTTCTATGTGTACCTAGTAACTATCTTTGTAGTTCCACTTCTAGGGACCTACTCTACTCTGAAATCACAGGACTCCCTCCATGGCAGGGCCCCCAAAGATGGTCCTGGGTTCAGCACTTCTTGCCTTCATATCCCGTCTTCCTTAAAAACATATGAACAGGTTTTCTGATTGACATTATTAGAATGGAAACTTTTTCTGGTCTTCTGAAAGTGATAAATGTGTCCTTAAGGTTAAGTCCCTGCACCCAGTGGGAAAGTAGGGGTGCCTGCAACTTTTTTGAAGAGACATGTATTCAAGCCATATAAACACACTTGTAATTCCAGCAGTCAGGAGGCTGAGGCAGGAGGGTCACTTTAGATTCACAGGTAGCCTGGGACATAGTGAGACCTAATCTAAAAACAAAACAGAAAACCCACCATATATTTAAGATTAGAGGCTGCTATGTAGTTGAGGGATACGTGTGAGCAAATCAGGGCAGCTCTGTATGTTAAGGTGGGAAGATGCTGAAGGTTTACAAATAGGTTAAAAGATGCTGAAAGGTATACAGATAGGTTAAAAGAAGACCCAGCTCTGAGCTTACTTGATTGTCAGTCGATCAGAGGGGTTGATATGCAGCATGAAGGGCAGAAGCAAATAGTAGACATCTGTACCAGGGATTTGCTTCTCCTCCATGGTTTTCAGGATGGGCTTCAGGCTGCCTGGATGATGGCGGATGGCCTTCCGAAGTTGCATGGCTTCTGTGTCCTTCAAGGAAAGAGGGCATCACCTGGGCTTTTCTCAGCCAGGAAGGTTACATAACTGCTGCTATCAGCGCTCCCTCATCAGGCCCAGCAAGAGCTGAGGCAGGGGTCTGAGGAAAGTGAGCATAGTGTAGCCTCCATGGACCAGAGAAAGGGTCAGGGAGCTATGGTAGGTAGAATGAAAGCAGGCAGCCCCACCACAGAAAGCTCACGTTCAGGAAGGAGCAAGTGGCCATGTCTAGAATGATGCAGCCCAGGGACCAGATGTCGGATTTGCTGGAGAAGGAGAAATTGAGAGCTTCAGGAGCCATCCAGGACTTCTGGCAGGGGTCTGCGGGCAGGATCAAGGCAGAAGAACCACTGAGTGCTATGTTCCCTGAGGACAAGAGACAGGACAGAGCAAGCCTGACCCCCAGCATTACCACTCCTTTTGGTGTTTTGAGAGAGGGTCACCTGTATCCCAGATGTGCCTCCACCTCCCAGTGCTGAGACTACAGCCTTGCCCCACTGGACTCAGCTACACTGTCCCGGTTTCAGTGGTCTTTGGCAAGGGCTTCAGATAGGAGCCCTTTAGTCACCCTCTTTGAGTGGGATGAAAAGTGCAAGCTGAGGCAGTGGGGCCACTGTCCTGACAGACCTTAATCTCCACCAGGGAGGCTTGTCCATCTGGGCAGGTATCTGTCTGTCTATCTGTCTGTCTGTCTGTGTGACAACAGGCAGGAGATGAGAGAGGCATGTTCCAGAAAAGTCAAAGTGTAGCCTTCTTTGAACAGCTCATCCCTCACCCTCTTTGAACAGCTCATCCCCTCTAAATGTTAGGAGCTTAGGGCAAAGTTCTGGCTGCATTTCCTTATTCTTTTTTTTTTTTTTTTTTTTTTGGTTTTTTTGAGACAGGGTTTCTCTGTGTAGCCCTGGCTGTCCTGGAACTCACTCTGTAGACCAGGCTGGCCTCGAACTCAGAAATCCACCTGCCTCTGCCTCCTGAGTGCTGGGATTAAAGCCGTGTGCCACCACGCCCAGCTGCATTTCCTTATTCCTAAACCATGCAGAAAAAGCCACCAGTGTAGTACCCTTACCCTGTTCTATCAGTGTGCCTGGACTCAGGTAGTCACTCCATTTCTAAACCTCCAATCCCCAGCCAAACAGCGAAGGATCGGACTCCAAGGACACACCCCATCGATACCTCCATATAACCCTTTATTTTTTTTAAGTTAATTCTCTCTCTCTCTCTCTCTCTCTCTCTCTCTCTCTCTCTCTCTCTCTTTCAGATTGATTTATTTAATGTATATGAGGAGTACACTGTAGCTGTCTCAGACACACCAGAAGAGGGCACTGGATCCCATTACAGATGGTTGTGAGCTGCCATGTGGTTACTGGGATTTGAACTCAGGACCTCTAGAAGAGCAATCAGTGCTCTTAACCGCTGAGCCATCTCTCCAGCCACATATAACCCTTTCATGTACCCACTTACTCATCAACCCAACCATCTGTCCACCCATCGATCCACTTGCCCACCTATCCTCTGTGTGCCAAGGACAACCACTGTCACCACAGGACTCTGAAGTCTCTTCCCAGGTTGCTCTGTCTGTTGTGACAGCTGTTATAGGCTTGATATACTCCACCCCCTTTACTCTAACATCTTTCCATCTCCTGGGTCTCTTGTCTAACATGCATAGTCGTGCCTACATCCCAGAGGACTTCTGTACTCCTGTTTGTAGCTTCTGTCCTTTTTGGGTCTTTCTTCCCCACAAGAATTAACATCTTTTTTTTTTGGTTTGTTTTTGTTTTTGTTTTTGTTTTTCCGAGACAGGGTTTCTCTGTCTAGCCCTGGCTGTCCTGGAACTCACTTTGTAGACCAGGCTGGCCTTGAACTCAGAAATCCGCCTGCCTCTGTCTCCCAAGTGCTGGGATTAAAGGTGTGCGCCACCATGCCTGGCAAGAATTAACATTTTTCGGGGACCATAGCTTTGTTCCCCAAGGCTCTCTTTTACATGTTGGAGTCCTTTGGACCCTGCACCTTCCCACAGTGGCACATCTAATGTGTTATTCCCTAGGTTGGAGATCTCTAGACCTTCTGAGTTAAAAAGCCCAGCCCCAAAAGTAACCACTGCCCTCTGGATACCAAGCATCACCACCTCCTTTGCCACTCATTCCCAGTCTTCCCCAGCCACCTTCTTCTGCTCGGACATTCCACTTAGCTTCATGGGTCATCAGTGCCTGGGAGCTCAAATCCTGCAGTTTACAGTAGCCACTGTTAACAAGGACGATGTTGGAAGGCTTGAGGTTCCTGTAACCAAGAACAGGGCCCCCTGGTAGCATGCAGCTGCCTGAGATAGAGCTAACACATGCCTGAGCCTTAAGCCTGCTCTTCCAACCCAGTTCCAGCTCTTTCCACTCCTCAAGAAAATGCTCTGCTCAGCCTGCTTATTAAATAATTGTTTCCTAGAACATGACATCTACTCTGTTTCTATATATTAGGGAAGAACCCCATTGTAAGTACAAACACTGAGGTCCCTCATTAGAGAAGGTATCCATCATTCTGTACTTCTGGTGGCATTAACATGGGCACTCTATTCTCTTTGCTCATATGGCTCATATTGATGGAAGCCATTTCCCAGATTCTTCCCACTGCTGATCTTGGGGCTGAAGCTGGGTGCAAGGGTCAAAGACTAGGCTCGGATTGCAGCAAATCTTATTGGCCTGTCCAGAGGCTATATCACTACAGGCAACCTCACCTCTCTTCTTTGGCATCTTATCTCTGTTTCCTCACCCTTTAGAACCTCCCTGTTCGGCCCCCACACTCCCACATTCCTGTGCCTTTGGGGTGAGTCAGGCACTCAGGGGCTTCATAAGGAAGTTCCCTGTTCTCTCAGCCAAGAAGGGGAGTTCACAGAAGATGCCCCATCCTGCCCAAATCTGGTCTCTGGGCCTGGGCATCTGGGCCTAGGGGTTTTAGCCAACCTGCAGAGGAGGCTCCATCACCTGTGAACGATGTTCAACTTATGTAGGTACTCGATGGCATCCAATACCTGGCTTAGCATGGTATGCATCCACTGAGGAAGAAGCAGGAGATGTGGCATTGGAAGAGGTCTAGGAATTCCCTAAGGGCATCTTTGCAAAGCTGCATATGAATACCCAAAGCAGTCAGTGGAACAGTGACAAGCTGGAGCCACCAGTGGCCACTCTCTGTGGGCCATGATGCTATGGGAAGGTGGCCCCTATGGGCGCTACTAATGCTGAAGCCCCTGAAGTGCCTATAGGGCTTTATACCATCAGAGTGAAAAGAGCCTGTGAGACAACAGCATGGGAGGCAACAAAGTGGTGACCTAGTGTTCCGGGCTGCCATTTTCCAATGATTTACTGAGGACTCCTGACTCTCATATCAGGATTAAAAGACACCCTGAAGTGCCAGAGACTGGCTGGGTCACAGGAGACACATGTCCTTCTACTATGGCCCTTGTACAGGAGCTCATTTCATGGCTTCTGAGACAGAGGTGTAAGCCCACTCCAGAGCCTGCCTCGGAGGCATGAGCAATGGAATGAGCTACATGCCCCCTCTGAGCCTCTTAGGGTGATGGCCGCTGGTCCACAGGAGCTCAGAAATCCTCAGAGGAAATCATCCTCACATCTTGGGAGGTACTGCTGGTCCCAAAGGTAAAAGTGAAAGTTTATAAACTTCTGGAAGAAAACTAAGGAGAGCCCTGTGACCTTGAAGTAGGGAAGGTTGCCTAAGCTAGGTCCAAAATACCCTGGCCACAGGGAGGACTGGCCTCCACTACAGCAAGGACTGCCTATTACAAGGTGATATCAAACAAGTGAACTGGCAAGTCCCAGACTGGGTAGAGATATATGGACACTAATGTCTACCATATGTAAAGAATGTTTATAAATCAACAAGAAAACAACTTGAATGGGAAGGAGTTAAAGGGGCACAGAAGAGCTCCAAATGGCCAAAATGTTGCTGATTATGGTTATAGAGGCCTATAATCCCAGGACCGAGGAGAGAGAGACAGAGACAGAGACAGGAATATCAATTCAAGGTCATCCTTAGCTAATAAGTTCATGGTCACCTCAAAATAAAATAAAACACAACATAACAAAAACACATATCCAAATGTGCTTGTTAGAACTACTGATATGGGGCTGGTGAGATGGCTCAGCGGTTAAGAGCATCAACTGCTCTTCCAAAGGTCCTGAGTTCAAATCCCAGCAACCACATGGTGGCTCACAACCATCCATAACGAGATCTGATGCCCTCTTCTGGAGTGTCTGAAGACAGCTACAGTGTACTTACATAAATAAAATATTAAAAAAAAAAGAACTACTGATATGTAGATGCAAATTAAAGTTATAACAAAATGTCACTGCCCTTTAAACACTTGGCAGGGAAAAGCCAGGCTCAATGATACAAAGACAGGTCAAAGAGCCCTATGGAAGGGAAGCCCTCTTTGTTTCTAGGGAGAGTAAGCCCTGGTAAACCAGCTTTTGTTAGAATGCCTACTGAAGCCACACCCCATACTCTCTGACCCAGCAAAACACCTAGTCCTACAGGATTAGGTAAGAAAGAGGAGCCCTGCCGCCAGTGCTCCTGGCAGCTGTACTCTACTGCCCTGCACTAGGGGGTGATCAAGGGCTCAGCAGCGACCCACTGAGCACTTCCTTGTCATGAACAAGGGCAGCTAGCTGACCACAGGAAACGCATCAAGGCATGGGGCTGACGGGACAACGCGAGTTCAGATTTGAGCCACACACACTGAACTCATCCGGATGGATTTCAGGAAGTGCATTACAGTCTCTGGAAGCAGAACCCCATCAGTTGCTTAGGACCCTTGGAAACTTCTGGGTCCTAAGAATGCCTAACGCTTAGTGCGGGGAGGTGGCTGGGGCTGGTATATGCACACTTGTAGTGTCTCAAGCTATGCAACTGAGATAAGTGCGCAAAGCACTGTAAGGGCTTCACACAGGTAAGAGAAGCCACAGGCCAGACCCAAAGTTCCTCTTGTACTGCAGGGGGGGTCTTCAGGGGTATACATTAGTCAGTCTCTCTCTCTCTCTCTCTCTTGTTTTACCAGACAGTGTAACCAGCCCTGGCTGTCCTGGACTCATTTTTGTAGATCAGGCTAGCCTCGAACTCACAGAGATCTGCCTGCCTCTGCCTCCTGAGTGCTGGGACCAAAGGCTTGTACTACTACACCCGGTTCCAGAGTATCTCTTACCTCAGTGTCAACAACTGCTTTTAACTTCCTCTTATTCTCCATGATATTCTGGAAGGTTCCTTGGGAGTAATAATCCATCACCAGGCAGAGGAACAGAGAGGAGATCTGTCAGAACACAAGGCCCCAAAGATTGGGCTTCAGGGCTCGTAGGATCACCTGCTCCAGGATAGCTTTCAGTGGCTATCATTTATGGTGGCAATGGTAACAATACCTAATGGGGACCCCTTTACTCTCTTGTCCCCATTCCTATGCCCTACCACACCAGGCCTTGTCGTTAATTGGCCTTCCTGAAAATTGTAGTTGTTCCTGGCCTCTGCACATGCAGAACCATTTATGGAATTGTCTTTACCCCTCAATTTCAGGACAGTCTCTTCAGACTCTGGGAGCTCCTCTGAGGATGCCACACCAGTCAGTGGCTGGGTGTCTCCGAAAGCATCAGGGTGCTGGAAAGCTGGGGTACATGCAGTGAGGGCCCTCCCTCGCCCCAAGCTGTCACCTCAGCAGGGAAACTGATGTGGAGATGGAACACAGTGGAGACCCCCTCAGCCTCCTCATTGGCCTTCCCTTCAGTCCCCTCTGGAGGTGTGACTTAGGAAAGCTGTATTCAATTCAAAGGCAAGAAGTCCTGTTGCCAACAGGACACAGCCTGGGATGCCCGACTCAGGATCCACTAATTGTGAGGCACTGGAGCCTTAGACCGACCCTACCATGAAATGAAAACAATGTTCCCACTATTGCCATGGGAGTAAGGGGTGCACAGCTTTGAGACAAGAGGGGAGGCCAGGAAGGCAGCTTCTCAGTATCAGCCCCCTTCTACAGGAGCCAAAACTCCATCATTAAAGGTGTAGTCTGGAGCCTACACCTGGCCTCTTGCTTCAGCTGTGTTAGAGCTGATGAGCCCCAGAAGTGGTGGCTCTTAGCCTCAGCACCCTCCTTTGTGAAATGGGCAGTTAGGCCTCATATGATGAGGTTGTTGGAGGATCATTAGAGATCATGCACAGGACCCAGGAAATGCCTGCCTCTCAGAGTGTTCCGTGTCAGCTGTCAGCTGCTGGGTTGTGGGCACTCCAACCCACCTCATTGTTCCACATGATGAACATCTCATGGTACAGAGAAATATTGGGGTGCTGGAGCTTCTGCAGGGGCATCAGCTGTACAGAGAGGGAACAGAGTGTCTCAGCTAGTACGTCTCTGCTACCCATTCCACCCAAGAGATGAGATAATGGCTCTGGGCAGGGCATGCTGGTGTGGGTCTCCAGAATGGGGTGATCGTACTGTGTGACCAAGACTTGTTCTTTGACCTTTCTGAGCCTCACAAGCACATATAAAAATGGCAACACGCTGGGGCATAAGTTCAAGAATAGAGCCCTTTTCTAGCATGCATAGAGGCCTGGATTTGATACCCAGCGCAACCTCCACCCCCCCCCCCCCCCCCCCCCAGTGAACAGGTGCAGACCCAGGGGGTGCCAGGAGACAGTCAGGCTGGGCTGGACAAGATGCTGTGCCCAAAGGCACAGTGAAGTACTTAGGAAACAAATCCAATCAGGTAGAAGAACTAGCCACCTGAACACCATAACCAGATGGGCCTTTGCTTTGATTGGAAGCTGATTGGGACCCGCCTGGCCCGTTGTGAATGGGAATGGTCAACATGGCTGTGAGATGGTGGACCTGCCCATGCTTTTACCATGTGTCAGACTATGACTTGGTCTACCACTGCTCCACTGACACTGTGTGTGACTCAAGACATGTTGACTGGCGATGTGCATGGGCCGGCAACTCCAGAAAGAAGCTAACCCACAAGGGACGATTATGGAGGAGGAGTCACCTTTCACTCCAGTGAGATTTCTAGAGAGGCCCAAAGAAACGGCTCCTAGCTGCTATCCATCAAGCTGGTAACTACAGTCACCTGTGTCTGTGAAGGCAATTTTCAACTCTCTCACCCTTCCCAACTCTCTCTTCTCTCCTGTTCTTCCTTCTTCCTCGCTCCTTTCCTTTTAGTCTATGCTGAGAACCAAGTCCAGGGCCTGTGTATTTGAGGTTGGTGCTTTACCACAGAGCCACATCTCAGTCCTTCAACTCTTGAGTCAGAACCTCACAATGCCATCCAGGCTGGCCTCAGTCCACGCTGGGACTGTGAGAGAGCGCTAGCACACTAATTAACTGACATTTTCTCTGTGTCTCCCTAGCTTTGTACTGTTCTCTTTTTTTTTTTTAAGATTTATTTTATTTATTATATGCAAGTACACTGTAGCTGTCCTCAGACACTCCAGAAGAGGGCGCCAGATCTCTTTACGGATGGTTGTGAGCCACCATGTGGATGCTGGGATTTGAACCTATCACCTTCGGAAGAGCAGTCGGGTGCTCTTACCCGCTGAGCCATCTCACCAGCCCCATGTTCTCTTTTTATAACTAGAAGACAAATATTTTCTTTCCAGTGCTGGAGATGGAACCCAGGGCTCTGGGCAATTGAGGTACATGCCCCACCACTGAAGAACAGCCCCAAGTCTGAAGAAAAACATCTTCAAAAAATGTGAGCTGGGCCGGTGAGTAAAGGCACAAGGAGCAAACCATCTCCCCAAAGCTGTCTTCTGACTTCCCTATGTGTGCCATGGGCCATGTGTGGACATGTCATGTGCCATGGGCATGTGTGGACATGTTGTGTGCCATGGGCCACGTGTGGACATGTACGTACACACTAAATAAATGTAAGGAAAAAAAAGATCTGTTTTTAAAAAGATGGTTATTGGGGGTGGACAAGATGGCTTAGGGGGTTAAAGTGCTTCCTTTGAAAATTTGACAGTCAAGCCAGGTGTGGGGTGCACGCCTTTGATCCTAGCGCTCAGGAGGAAGCAGAGGCAGGCGGATCTCTGAGTTTGAGGCCAGCCTGGGATACAAAAGTGTGTTCCAGCAAGAGCTACATAGTGACATCCTGTTTAGATAAATAATAAATAAATAAGGAAAAGAGAAGAAAACATGACAGTCTGGATTGGACCCCCAGAACCCACATAAAGGTAGGAAGAGAGACCTGACCTCAGACATCCATACACAGCTGTGCGATGTGATTTTGGGTCCCCCTCCAACAATAATAAAAAATAAAAACTTAAAAGATGGTTAGTGGTAGAGTAGCCATTAGGGAACGCTGTGGATGTCCAGAGTGAGCATGGACTCCCCTTATGACCAATGCATGTTTCCTTTCGCCCAGTCACTCAGTACGTGGGCACAAAACCAAGTTCCTGTGTTTGCTGAGTACTGATCGTCCCAGGGGACCCACTGAGCATTACCTCCTCCAGGGCCTTGTTGGCATGGTGCTCATCAATACACTCCACCTGTAGGTCCCAGGAAGACAAGCTCAATTAGTAAATGTGTAGTGAACATAGCTCCTACTACCTCTGCTGTCATGATCTCTATTTCTGTCATTACCACTATCACCATCATCACTACTACCACCACCACCACCACCACCACCACCACCACCACTACAACAACATCACCATCACCACATCACCACAACATCACAAGCACTAGCACCACTACCACCACATCAGTCACCTCCAACACCAGTATCATCATTGCCACCACACCATTTGGAGGAAAGTCAGCCAACTGTAGAAAAATCCTTCAGTGGGCACGGTGGCTTGTATTTATAATTCCAGTGCTAAGCAGGTAGAGCTAGGAGGATCTCTGTGAGCTTGAGGCCTCCCTGGACTTATAAAAACTAGTGCAACCTTATCTCAAAAAACCAAAACCAGTGCTGGGAGATGGCTTAGCAGTTAAGAGCACTGACTGCTCTTCCAAAGGTCCTTAGTTCAAACTCCAGCAACGACATGGTGGCTCACAACCATCCATAATGAGATCTGACACCCTCTTCTGGTGTGTCTGAAGACAGCTACAGTGTGCACTTAGATATAATAATAAATAAATCTTTAGACCAGAGTGAGCAGGGTCCTGAATTAAAATTGCCAGCAACCAAATGATGGTTCACAACCATCAGTACATCTACAGTGTACTCATATACATTAAATAAACAAATAAATCTTAAAAAGCCAAACAAACCCAAAACACTTATTCTAAAATAACATAAAGAATAAATTGGAGCCGGGCGTGGTGGCACACGCCTTTAATCCCAGCACTAAGGAGGCAGAGGCAGGTGGATCTCTGAGTTTGAGGCCAGCCTGGTCTACAGAGTAAGTTCCAGAACAGCCAGGGCTACACAGAGAAACCCTGCCTCCAAACACCAAAGAAACAAACAAACAAAAAGGTGTGTGTGGGGGAGTAAGTTGAACCAGTAATGTTGGGGACAAGACGTAGCTCAGTGGTATAATAGTGCATGCTTTTAATCCCTGCACCCTGGAGGAAGAGGCAGGCAGATGGAGCTCTGAGCGTGAAGTCAGTCTGGTCTACATATTGAGTTCTAGGACAGCCAGGGCTACATAGAGAGGTCCTCAAAACAAACAAACAAACAAACAAACAAACAAACAAACGAAAATTCTTTCAATATTTCCTGAAGTCCTACTTCATGGATTTTCTTACTAAGGAAGTTATATATGCTCAAGGGGAGGAAGGCCCTGTAAAGATCTCTAAAGATATTTATCACAGTTGCTTATGCTGGTGAAAAGACAAATCAAGCTAAAACCCCATGATTGGACAGGTTGGGCCAACTGCAGCACAGGAAGCAGTTGGGAGGAGACACAGCTGTCAGATAGGAGGAAGCTGTGGTGACAACAGGAGACAATGTCAGTGTTGTCAACCTCAGTACCATTCTTATAAACGTAAGAGACTGGAAGCCACACAGGCTCCTGCCTATAACCCCTCACCTAACTGTTATTTAGAAAACCCAGATGGCTAATTTTGCGTGTTTGCTTGTTGAGACAGGGTTTAGTGTGTAGCCCAAGCTGGCCTTGGACTTTAGCTTTCCTTGCCTTCTTCCCAAATGCTGAGTACATGTCTGGTGTGGCTAGCTTTAAACAACAAAATACCACTACCACGGCCGCCACCGCCACCGCCACTGCCACCACCACAACACCTCCTTTAACTGTTCAGAAGACAGGCAGTCACTTTGGCTGCTAGCCTGTGACATAAGAGAGCTGACCCTGCCGGGCGTGGTGGCACACGTCTTTAATCCCAGCACTTGGGAGGCAGAGGCAGGTGGATTTCTGAGTTCAAGGCCACAAAGCCTGGTCTACAAAGTGAGTTCCAAGAGAGACAGGGCTATACAGAGAAATCCTGTCTCGAAAAACAAAAGAGAGAGAGAGAGAGAGAGAGAGAGAGAGAGAGCAAGCTGAGCCCGCAACTAGCTGGCAGTAGATGTGGATAAAACGCTCCAGGCCCAAGTCCCCTGTGCTGAGGCTGCGGGAGGTCAGACCCCATCCCCAAAGTCCCTGGCAGCACCCCAGAGGAAGATGCACAGGGACTAGTACAACAGTACTCCTTTCTAGGGTACTTTTGTGGGCCTGCACCCACCCCAGCTGTGCTAGTGTGTGCCTGGTGCTCAGTCTCTGGGACCCTCTCTGCCCCTTTCCCTTTTGGTAAGACTGGTACTCCTTATCAAATTCCAATCCTCTGGGAAACTGCAACCTCGGTGAGGATGGGACTCCTGAGTCTCGCCATCTTTGGCTGTGAGATTGGGGTTTTGTTCTGGGTTGGCAGGGTTGATGGGTTCAGTGAGATGACCGCAGGCATGTGGGTGAGCATTGTGGTTAGTGTGTGGTTAGCACCAGAGAGGAATAAGAGAGAACTCCAGAAGTCTCAGGCTACAGCTTGCCTCAACGGGGCTTGTCTGGGGATTTCTGGAGTCTGAGAGACCTCTGTAACCTGGGATCACAGGGCTCTGCACCTTACCTGCTTTATCAAAAACTTGGTTTCAGTTTCCAGATCTTCTACCACCAGGTTCATCCCTAAGGCCCCAGGATTCAGCCTTTGCAATAGCTACCCTCAAGGAAGAGAGAGACTTTGAGAACATCATATTATTCTCTATTTCCTACATGTGATGGTTCCACAATCCACCCCCAAGTGTGGCTTCTTCTCTCAATTTTGCTGAAGAGAAAATGGCCTTAGGTGATGGATTGAGAAGTCCTCTAGGGTGGGGCCAACACAATTTCCCTCGAAACCCATTCTGGAACCCTTATTTTACAGCTTTATGACCTTCCCCAAGCCTAAAGGGGCAGCCTTATAGGTAAGAGATGGTTGTGGGGGGGAGTTGGGGGCAGAAGTGGCTCTTAACCCCAGTGACACCCCATCCAGTACCCTTCACCAAAATGAACATCCAAACAAGGCCCGTGATGTGTGTAACTGGTGCAGTCATAGCTTCCTCTAGGGCACAGTACTAAAGGAAGTGCTTCCCAGCCATCCTCTGTAACCTGCACTGCTGCTGCCTACAAGTCACTTGAGAGGTAGATACTGGGGCCTAGGTGCAAGGTCCTTGCCTGTGGCTGTGGGACTCTGGGGTCTGAGCCAGAGCTCATCTTTGAAGCCACACCTTCAGAACTGGTCTGTAAGCCAGAACTCTACAAGATCAGTGCTGTCGAGTAGAAGTTGGCTGAGGCCTGAGACCACTGTCAGTGCGGGGTAGGGGACAAGATATGTAGGCAGTACAGGGAATACAGGGTGTGGTTGGAGCTCAGCCCAGGCTAGTGAGCAGTGGTTTGTTTTTTCTTTTTGTTTTGTTTTGTTTTTTTCTTTAAACATTTCTGGCCATCAGAAGTGCATTTGCTCGGCTAACGCATGTAAACCTTCTCTCAGAGAATACTGGAAAAGAGGAGAAGCAAATGAGCGAAACTAAAGCTTTTATAAGCTGAGTCTAATAATGAGGTTGACATGTGAGGAAAAGGCGATTAAAAAAACCACTCAGGTTCTGATTTTAAAGACCCCATACAGGAGGGAAGGGGAAGGGCATGTGCACCATTCTCCAACCAGTGGTCAGACTTGGGGATTGGTCATCATTTTAGAGAGGGAAACTGAGGCCCTTGAAGGACTCAAAGGAGAACTCGGAGGAGAAAACTTGCAGGGATCATAGGGTCACCCTGTGATGGAGGCTGGGCCTGGCTGTGTGGCCCTTGGACCTGTCCCGCTGCCCACGGACCCTGGACCTTGGTTGTGGGGGCATCTCAGCACCTGATATTTTTCCATGGTATCTTCGTGGAGACACTGCCTCACTGTCTCACTACCGGGCCACCCTCGAGCCAGGCCGGTAGTCGAACCCTCGTTTGAGCATGCTCGGTAGTGACTGCTCCGTGTGCCCACCCCACCTCCTCAGCCCCTCCACCTGACTTCCATAACCCTCAAGCCGGGGCGTGTCTGCTTAGCACTTTGGCTCGTACATGGCCTACTCGTACTATGCCCCTTAAAGAAGCCACAGAGAATAGGGAGCCGTGTATCGGACGAAGGGCGAGGACCGGTGTGTTGGATAGGGTGGAGGGCGGGGCAGAGACTGTGACGATGCGGCAGGCGGAGCCTCAAGTACTACGGGCGGGAGACACAGGTGGCAGGAAGTCTACCAGCTCGGTGGGCGGGACCTGCTGCTTTGGTGAGGATAAAGGTAGTCAGCGCTTTGGGTTCTAGAGGCTAAAGGGCTAGGGGTGGTCCGTAGGGGCGGGGCCTGGGGCGTGGGGGCGGGGTCTACCTGTGAAGGGCGCGCGGCGGAGGCGGGGCCCGTTCGTGAAGGGCGGTGCGCCGGCGCCAGGCTCCACGAGCGTGGCGGGCGGGGCCTGGAGCGTGAGGGCGCGCGGCAGGCGGGGCGGGGCGCGGCGGGAGGCGCGGCCCCTTTAAGGCTTGGCCTACGTGGCAGCCGCTAGAGCAGCCGCGGCTCAGCGAGGCCGGCCGCCGGATACTTCCTGTGGAGGCCGCAGCAGGCGCGAGCGCCCAGGACCTGCCAGCTGAGCCTTCCGCCGCCGCCGCCGCCGCCATGGGACAGAACGACCTGATGGGCACGGCCGAGGACTTCGCCGACCAGGTGCGGCCTGCCCCACGGCCCCACGGACGCCCGCCCTCGCCGTCCTGCCTAGCTCTACGGAGAAATCCGAGGGGAGGCTGGGCGGGGGTGGGGGGTGGCGGCCAGGGAGGCTCCCAGGGCCCGCGGTGCTGCTCTGCGCCCTCTGCCCTCTGAACCGCGGCGGCTCCTTGGGGACCTCTGGGGAAGGGGGTACTCTGTGCGTCCCGCTGCGTGGCCCCTCTGCCCTTGTCCGGGACCGTCCTGTCCCTCTCTCCTTTGCGTGGACTCTGCTCCGGTTGCCCGATCTGGGTCCACGCTGCCGAAGGAGAGGAGCCTGTCCCTTGGCTCGCCTTCCCTAGTGTACAGGTGGCATGTGAACGGCAGGGAAGGCCTGGGATGAGTCTGGGCCCGAGCGACTAGCTGGGCAGGGTTAGAGCCGGAGAGAGGCGCAGGTGGCACCACTTTTTACAATTAAGTTCGACGCGGATGGGGTGGGAGTTGTGTGAGTGTGAGGCTTTGACTTCTGAAATTGTCCCGTTACATCTGCGAAGTAATAATATAACCTGAACTAGCCCTGTAGGCTGAATGGTGCCGGGGCCCACCCGCCAGCCAGTTTTGGTTCACTTAGTGTGTTCGTGGCTGTCGGTGATACGAGGAGGCATTTTGTGGCCTAGAGTACTCGAAGGTTGGGTGTGTGTGAGCATCTTCAAATGAGCTTCTCTATCCCTCCTTTTGAGGGGTGTCACCTCCCCATGTTCTCCTTTAGTTCTATTGAATCATTTTCCTGTGAGCTGATCTTTTTAAAGGCATTTCTACCCCTTTTGGAAAAGTTTCTAATGTCACGATTTTGCATTAAATACATAATTTTAAAATTGTATCTGTCACAAAGACATAAAGTTCTCAAGGACCAAGGTCTTCCTCTTGTGATGGGTTTCGTTGACATAATTCTCAGTGACCCAGTTTTATCTTCCTGAGTAGCAGCTCTCTAAGAAGATGGCTTCATAGCCAAGACAAGTTTGTAAGCGGCTCACCTCAGTCAGGATCTTCAGCTGGAAAACCCTCCATTTTGCAAGTGAATTTCACAATCTGGATCAGATGAAATATCTCCAAGAAGCTGCCAACTATCTAATGATAGATTTCAACTGGAGGAAGAGTTCATCTTTTATGAAGTCCTCCATGTACTTTGTTTTGATTTAAATGAAAGAAGCCAAATCTTGGGACTGGACAGGCTTTTGTGGGGAATACAGTATCCACTTCCACTAAGTAACTGGTTTGGGCTCCTGGACTTGCCAGTGTCCACCACCGAGGAGAAAACCCTGGGTCTCCTACTGCTTGGTGTCCAGGGCACCTCAGGTTTGGAGTTAGATTTTCAGCTACACATCAGTGGAAAGATGCACATACTGCAGACGGCCTGCTGCTTAAAACCAAAATTCCCAATGAAGGTTCCTTCTTGCAGGGATTAGCCTCAGAGTCCACCTGGAAGATAGCAGAGGATACCACAGGAACTTCTGAGATGTGGCTCCTGCTCTTCTGATCCAGTGTCAGGCATCAGGGAACCTTCCAGTGGCCTCAGTGTGACCAGTCCTGGGAGCTTTTGTGTTAGATATTCATCTGCACCCTTGAAAACAAATTTGTCAATGAGGAAGGTGCTGATAGTCCAACTTTCTAAGTGAAAGGATCTAACGTGTTAGAAAGTGGAGTGTTACTCTTAGGTGGTGTCAGATAGTGTCACAGATCCATGTCTTTAGAAAACAAAAGTAGAACTGAGTTTGCAAATCAGATTTGCCTGGCAGGTCGGGCTTCTCATATGAGACTTGGAAAAGTGTTTCTGACGGTGATGAGAACACTGAGCTGTTAACTGGACACTACCTTCCTGTGAGGCCGGCCATCAAGGCTCCATCTTCCTGGGGCCACAGAGACGTTTGTCATGATCTGCACAGTCCTGGACTTGTTACCCAGAGTTCAACATTCCCCATGTTGGTGCTGTTGGATAGATCCTGCTGGGATCCTGCTGGCAGATACCAGTGAGCTGCATCTCTGACCTGGCATCAAGCTCCGTGCCCTTGGGCAGCCAAGGATGAGGTCCTTTTGCTCCCAGGAACCCAGGCCCTGAAGAAAGTGCTGATATACAGGAAGTAGACCTTCAGAAGCCATCAGAAACCAAGTGGAAAGAGCTAGGAATTCAGTCATGCCTATGTCCTGTGGCTGCTACTTAATTCAAGCTAAACAGATTGCAGAGTAGCTTCCAAGTGAATTCACATCAGGAACCAGGAACATTAGGGCTTAATGGATTCTGCCTGATGGCTGTTACCAGGGTGACAGGAAGGCTGCAGGGGGCCTTACTTTGGTATGATGTCCTGGCAGAACTACAGGCAGTGGTGGTGCAAGGCTTTACTCTTAGCACTTTCGAGGCAGGTGTATTTCTGAGTTCGAGGCCAGCCTGGTCTAGAGTAAGTTCCAGGACAGCCAGGCCACACAGAACAATACTGTTTGGAAAAACCAAGAGAAAAGAAGAGTGGCAGAAGTAGACCCAAGAGTGGTGAGGCCTTTCTGGAAGTAGTGCTGAGTGGGCTTGATGTGGCCTGGGTAGGGCCTGTTGTCCTGGGGCCCTGAGCCTTCCCTTCTTCAGTGCTTTGTCATCTTGTACCTCTACCTTAAGGACTGAGAAGCTGACTCACTTCTCTGCTTGCTAGTCTTGACTGGAGGTTGGACAGTGCCCCCTTCTGGAGAAGTGAGGTAGAGACACTGGAGATTGGTTAGTACCTGGACGATGAAGGCTAGTCCTCACAGACTGGCTTCTATTCAGTCCTTGAGTTTTAGAAAAGGAGGGTAGTCTTGCAGGTCTTATAGCCATGATGCATTGGAGACCTATCCAAGGTGTTTGGTACATACTTGCTAAGGGTTCTAGAGTCAGATTAGCCACCACACTGTTGAGCAGACCCTGCCTGCCTGTTGCTGCTCTCAATTCCTGAGCTGTGGGTCTTTGAACAGGGTCCACCAGTCAGGAAATCTAACCTGCCATTTTCTTAGACTAAGCTGCCATGGATCCATTTTTGTCCTGAACACAAAGAGGTAGTTGGTATTTCTGCTCTGCATGTTGGCAGGAGCATTCCTTGTGTGACCCTTACTTGTTTCATGGGTCCTATCTCAGGACAGATAGGATTATATCCTTTTTTTTTTCTTCCCCTCGTTCCGGTCAACCCCGCTTGTTCCAGCCGGCCCCACTCGCTCCGATCGGCTCCGCTTGCTCTGGTTGGCCTCGCTTGTTCCAGCCGTCCCCGTTTGGCCCCACTTGCTCTGGCCCCCGCTAGCTCCAGCCGGCCCCGTTTGGCTCCGCTTGCTCTGGACAGCCTCGCTCACTCCAGTTCGTCTCTCTGGTCCAAGGATTCATTTCTTATTATTCCTCATAAGTACGCTGTAGCTGACTTCAGATGCACCAGAGGAGGGCGTCAGATCTTGTTACGGGTGGTTGTAAGCCACCATGTGGTTGCTGGGATTTGAACTCATCACCTTCGGAAGAGCAGTCGGGTGCTCTAACCCACTGAGCCATCTCACCAGCCCTAGGATTATATCCTAAATCTCCTCAGTCCTTGCAGATTGAGCCTTCCTCATTCTGCCCACTTGTATGTTTGTGTACTACTTGCATACCTGATGCCCAGAGATGCCAGAAGAGGGCATCAGATTCCAGGAATTGGAGTTACAGATGATTGTGAGCTAACATATGGGTCCTGGGAACCAAACTTGGGTCCTCTGAGCTCTTTACTGCTGAGCCATTTCTTTAGCCCCTCTTCTCATTTTTTATGCTACTGGGATGCTTCACTGCCTATCATGAGAAGCCTGTTTTTCAATGGCTTGACTTGACTGAATTTCCCACAAGCTTTCCTCATTAGCACCCACCGCTGGTTTTTCCAAGCTCTGCAATGAGAACCATGGTTATGGAAATTCTTGGTATTCACGGCCAGCATGAGCCAGGATATCGGCAGTGGCCTGCAAGCACAGAGGAGATGTGGCTGTAGGAAGCCTTTGCAGTAGCGTGATGTGAACAAGATGCTTGTGAAAGATTTGTCGCTGTTGTTAAACTTGGCTTTTTTCCTGTGTTCAGATGCCCATCAAAGGCTGTTGACTGGTGCCCTGTGCCCACTTGTTAGATAGTTGTCTTTGGAAGGCAGAGCCCAGCAGATGTGCTTAGTGCACCATAGACTACACTGCATCAGTCTTGCAGCCTGGCTGCTGTTGAAGGGAGGTGTGACTTGTCTCTCCCTCCATTACTGTTTTCTACTCTCTAATCCTCTTGACCCAGACACTCCAATTAAGAGTAGCAGACTTGTCGGGATGTTTAACTATATCTAGTGGACTGTGCTAGGCTGTGTTTGTAGCAGCTGAGCATCTATGAGGTTCTTTGAGGGAGGATCAGACTACAGCAAGGCTGGGCAGGTTTGTTCATCCAGTGGTGCAGCCCCAGTGTAATTGTGTTGGGGAACAGTTCTCATTTGGAAGCAAGTCAGAACATCTCCAGTGTCTGTGGCTGCCTGAGAGTCCACACCCTCTTGTGGTCTGCACAACTTAGTTTGGGTACTTGACAATATGAGGGCCATTTCTTGGGAGTGCTCTGAGATGGTGGTGTTCTTTACTCTCATAGATTATTGGTGATTACATCACTGCTGGCTATTTCTAGGACATTAGGACCATGAAGTAGACACTGGGATGGTGAGTGGTGTCACTTGTTTCCTCATCTAACAGAATGTTGTAGTATGTGTATTCTCTATCAGGGCCCTAAAACTTAAGCATATTTGGACCTCTTTTCCTTTTGTGTTTATTGTGAGATTGGGTCACTATGCTGCTAAACATGGTCTTGAAATGTTAGGTTCAAGTGAACTTCCTGCCTCAGCCTCCCAAGAAGCTGACATCACAGGCATTGTGTCATCATGCCTATTTTTCTTGTTTTCTTTTTTTATCACAGATTTTTTTTTTTTTTTTTTTTTTTTTTTTTTTTTTTTTTTTTTTTTTTTTTTTTTTTTTTTTTTTTTTTTTTTTTTTGACTCTGCAAGTTAGGAAGGAATCTTAGCCAGTAATTGCATGGTCTTTACTTGTTGGAGGGTAGCAACCTCTCCCACCCCTAAAAGTAACTGGATCACCATGCCTTGAGCCCATTGCTGGCTAGGGTTAGACAAGAATGGACAGGGTGAAGACATGTGGCCTGAGTGCCTGTGCTCTGAATTCAGAACTGCTGGCTAGTCTCTGTGATGATGTCAGTGTGGTTTCTGCCATCTCTCCAGTAGAGCTGAGTAAGGACATGCAGATACACACCAGGATCACAGGCTGTGTGTCTGAAGGATTTGGGCTTCAGTGTTTTGACTTCCTGTTCCCTGCCCCAGATTGAGCCTGTCTGCATTGCTGACTAAGCCAAGCCTGGACACCCCTCTGTGGGAAGCCCAGGTGCTCTGCAGCTGAGATGGTAGCTTTAGCAGTGTCTTGGGCTTTGAAGTAGTTTTGTAACGTGCTGAGAGTTTGGGCATACCCCTTACGTACACCCTCACCTAGTCCAACAAGAGGTTTAGTCAGCCTTGGGAGGGCCTGCACAGCTCATGTTCTCCCCACTGCCGTGGTGGGGTCAGACTCTGCACTTTAGACTCTTCTTGACACGTCAGTCCATGGGCAACTCTTTGTTCTTTCTTCTAGGCCTCCATGATATCTTTCACCTTGCCGCTCAGCTCTTAAGGGTGGTATGAGAAAAGTATGGAGTCCACCTGCATGGCATTTGTACCTAGCTTCAGTAGGGTATGCTGGTCTAATGAAACCATCAACTGCCATCTGCACAGGGACAGAAGGGAGCCATGGATATACAGAACTGACTTTTGCTGGTGATTGGCACACTTGAGTTTCACTGCAGTCATTGCTGGTCTCTCATATTTGGGAGTTTTTACCTTGCTTTAGATCACACAGACTGTGAGAACATCTCAGTGCTTTCTTTCCAGCCCACAGCACAGCTGTTTGTACCACAGTTACCCCATAGGGCATTAAACTTTCCAGAGAGATTTTGATGGGGTGGGAAAGGGTAGAAAAATAGAGGGATTTCTTTTGCTGCCACGGTTGGAAATGCTGTTTGTGGCATCTCAAAGGGTAGGGCTAGGGGTTAGGGGTGTTCTTGCTGGTGCTCCCCACCAGTGCTGAGGATGGCTCTGGATGTGAGGGAACTGAGGGGTGAGAATCCCTAGGCTGGAGATATCCTGAGAGCCTTTCAGATGGTTTCTGTGTCTCCCACTTGTTAATGTGCCTCACATTTGTCATAGGAACTGTGTGTCTTGTGGTATTTCTCCTTTGATAGCTTTGGAGGGTGGAGCAAAGCTGATAGATAGTATTAGACATCGCCTTATGGTCCTGTGTCAGATGTATGTGACGCTGTCTTTGTCTCTGGGACTAAGTGTTGATCATCATGTGTCTAGACTTATGAGGGGAGCATCTTAAGCAGGTGTTGAGTCCTGCAGTCTGCCCTAGCAAGGCACTGGACCTGCTGAAGGCTTCTCTCTCTTCCAGAGAGCTGGCTTGTCTCCTCTGACCTGTTGTCATGATGAGGTTGCAGCCACCTCACCAGTGTGTTCTATGGTCCTACAGTTCCTTCGAGTCACCAAGCAGTACCTGCCTCATGTGGCGCGCCTCTGCCTGATCAGCACCTTCCTGGAGGATGGCATCCGCATGTGGTTTCAGTGGAGTGAGCAGCGTGACTATATCGACACCACCTGGAGCTGTGGCTACCTGTTGGCCTCGTCCTTCGTGTTCCTCAACCTGCTGGGACAGTTGAGTAAGTGGTTCTCTAGCCTCTAGTATACTTCTGGAGCATCCTGTTCCCTTGAATGATATTCCCCGTTCATTGAGAAGCCATTGAGAAGCTATGGGTGAACTGGAGGTCTGGGTACCCCTTCCTGGGCTGAAGGCTGATGTGACAAACTTAAGAGCTTCTCAGCTGAGATTACAGCTCTGAGCGTTGAAATATGCCAGCCATGGTTTGGTTCTGAGCTTTTGGATGGATGGTCCATACTCAGTTCCCTTGCACGAATTTCTTTAAACTTGCTCTAGAGATTGGATAGAAGGCTGCTGTGGTGACTCACACCTTTAACGACAGCATTTGGGAGGTAGAGGCAGTGTCTTAGTCAGGGTTTCTCTTCCTGCACAAACATCATGACCAATAAACAGTTGGGGAGGAAAGGGTTTATTCAGCTTACACTTCCACACTGCTGTTCATCACCAAGGAAGTCAGGACTGGAAATCAAGCAGGTCAGAAAGCAGGAGCTGATGCAGAAGCCATGGATGGATGTTCTTTACTGGCTTGCTTCCCCTGGCTTGCTCAGCCTGCTCTCTTATAGAACCCAAGACTGCCAGCCCAGAGATGGCACCACACACAAGGGGCCTTTCCCCCTTGATCACTAATTGAGAAAATACCCCACAGCTAGATCTCATGGAGGTACTTCTCCAACTGAAGCTCCTTTCTCTGTGATAACCCCAGCCTCTGTCAAGTTGACACATAAAACCAGCCAGTACAGGCAGGTAGAGGTTTTCTCTTTGATTTCAAGACCAACTTGGCCTATATAATAAAACAAGTTCCAGGGCAGCTGGGTCTATATAGTGAGACTGTCTATAAACGAATAAAAAAGAAGTTGGACACAGTCTTTGCTTCTAAATGCAAGAGGAGATGCTAGAGCCTGGACAGTTAAGTCTGTCAGATGGTATCCAGAAAGGACAAAAGGTTTCAGTCAGCACAGAACCAGGGCATTTGCCCTCACATTGGTTTTCTGATAACATATCATCTGGTGACAGCTCTCTCTCTCTCTCTCTCTCTCTCTCTCTCTCCCTCCCTCCCTCCCTCCCTTCCTTCCTTCCTTTGTTTCTTGAGACAGGGTTTCTCTGTGTAGTCCTGGCTGTCCTGGAACTCACTCTGTAGACCAGGCTGGCCTCGAACTCAGAAATCTGCCTGCCTCTGCCAAGTGCTGGGATTAAAGGTGTGCACCACCACCACCCAGCTTGGTTACAGCTTTCTTGCCCTTGCATGTTAGGAGGTGAGAAAGATCTTGTACTTTCAAGCATTGTTGGATGTGCTCCACAGTGGAGCAGTCAGCCCCACACTTGTAGTCGCTGGCATAAAGAGCTGTAGCTCTCCACAGCAAAGTATGGTTTGGACTACTGTTCTTCAGAAGCTGGGCAGGCTTCAGGGCACAGGCCTCCCTGCCATTAAAGCTCTGGGAAGGTGCTTTGCTTGGGGTACAGCAGCTCAGCATTGGAATAAAGGTGTTTTGTTGTCTTGGACAGACGGTAGCCCCTAATTCTGTCCTCTTTCTAGCTGGCTGTGTTTTGGTGCTGAGCAGGAACTTCGTGCAGTATGCCTGCTTTGGGCTGTTTGGAATCATCGCACTGCAGGTATACAGTCACTTAGTGGTTCTCACTTTGGGTACAAGGGGTATGGGGTAGGTCTCACTTTGCTTTGCTTTGGTGGAGCTATGTATTGGGTCCAGCATCTTAACCCTTCGGCCTTCCTGTGTATCTGGTTGTCTAGAGCTATTTTTCTTTTTTGGAGAAGTGGCCAGTCTTCTTTCCTATGTAGGGTTTAGAGCAGATGGCCTCAAGCAGGAGCTAGCCATAGGTACTGAGCCATCATTCCCTTTTCCCTGAACTTCCTGTGGCAGAGACGTAGGTCAAAGCTGTATGTGAGCTGGGAGTCATGGCATTTGACAAATAAGAATGTCTACTTACTCAGAATGGTAGAGTTAAGGGGAGTGATGTGTACTGGTGGCCTTGCCCTTGCTTTGTGCTCTAGGACATCACAGCACAACTCTGATAGTCAGACAGGCCTAGTGGACACACTGTGCTCTGTTTGGCATACTGAGCCAAATGGTCCTACTGATCTGCCCTGTGTCTCAAATAGTTTTGTGTATCTTATGTTCTTACCCGTTTGAACAGTCTGCCTCATGCTGTTGTGATATATATAGATATTGATGTGAAATGCTGATTCATTTTTTTTCTCTGTTTCTTTAGACAATTGCCTATAGCATTTTGTGGGACTTGAAGTTTCTCATGAGGTAGGTGCATTTTGGGTGGTAAGAATATAGAGTCCTTGGCCCTCTCCTGTGCACCTGTTGGCTAGTGCTACCCTCTGAGAAGCAGGGTTCTTGGGGGCACAGCAGAGTATTCCCCCCTCAGCTGGAATCTTGGCTTGATAGCAAGGGGTCCTGTCTTCTAGCCCCGTATTACATGGATGTGTGGACCGAGGGTCTGAGCGGAAGTGGACAGAGACCAGAGCTTAGTTCCGTGTACATCCAAGGAGCCTCCTGTTGGTTCAACTTGAGGCTGGTCCTTTGTACTCAGCTTGGTCTGGTCCCATTGAATGGTGGTTTGTTTTGGAGAAAGGCAAGGGTGGGCCTTGGTGTGTCCATGCCGGACTCTCTCGCTCTGGCTTTGTGGATGGACACCTGGTGATTGTAGCTGACGTTTCTGTTCCTCAGGAACCTGGCTTTAGGAGGCGGTTTGCTGCTGCTCTTGGCAGAATCCCGTTCAGAAGGGAAGAGCATGTTTGCTGGTGTCCCAACCATGCGTGAGAGCTCCCCCAAGCAGTACATGCAGCTTGGAGGAAGGGTCCTGCTGGTCCTGATGTTCATGACCCTCCTTCACTTTGATGCCAGCTTCTTTTCTGTGAGTACCCAAACCACATGCTACCTGTTGGCATAGCTGTGGCTCAGCACAGCCTGAGGAGACGAGCTCATGCTTTTAAATGAGAGGCCAGTGCCCTCTCTGCAGACTTCTGACTTTTCTTCTTCAGAGTTCAATTCACACTGTGGGCCAGTATATTCTGATTTTTATATATCACATGGAGAAGCAGAACTGGCAGAAAGGCATTGTTAGGAAGGCATACCCAGCATGAGTAGGTAGGTGGGTGTAGATGAACTGAGCTCAGTTATGGTATAGAGACCTACCAGGGTAGCACTGCAGCTATTACTAATTTTCCAGAGATCTTTTACACTGAAATACAGTGCTGGGAGGCTGAGAGGTGGCTCACTGGCAAAGATTGATTTCTCTGCAGTCATGAGGACCATACATCAAACCTAAGCCTGAGGGTAACTTGTCAGGCATTCAGCAAATGCCTGTAAAATGGCCTTTAAGAGGAGCAGAGGCAGGAGGATTATTTGGATTGCTGCTTCCATCCTCCCTGAGATGAGCTCTAGTTTCAGAAGAGATCCTACTTCAAAAAGGACTATGGAGAGTGATAGAGGATAGATATCCAGAGTGATAGAGGATATATATATCTGCTCTGGCCTCTGCCCTCCCACACAAACACAAACTTATTAACTAATTTTATTTTTTTTTTTATTGTTGGTTGGCCAGATGTGGTACAGACCTGTGCCTAGGAGGCAGAGGTAAAATTTTAAGTTCAAGGTCAGTCTGGGTTACATAGACCCTGAAAAGCCATCTTTCATTTTCTGGCCAGAGAACTTTTTACATGTTTTCACATTTTCCCTTGTTATGAATTCAGTCTTTGCACTCTTGTTTCACTATTAGCAGTCAGAATCCAAAGTAGCTACATGCCAACCTGAAGGCTTTGCTGCTGCTAAGTTTCTTCTGCCAGATAGATGTTCTGTGTTCTGCAAGGTCCCAGGGTATGAACTCAGTGAAGCTGGGGTCACTGCAGCTTTCTTCCTTTTTTATTTTTTATTATTATTTTTGTTTTGCTTTTATTATTTATATATATATATATTTTTTTTTCAAGACCTTGGCAGTACTGGAACTCAGTCTATAGGCCAGGCTGGTCTTGAACTCAGAGTTTGAGATTAAAAGCATGTGCTAGGCTGGCCTTCATTGCCGTTTTCTAACAAGAATAGCCTTTGCTCTGCTTTATAAATCCCTGTCTCATGTTTACTGTTTATACTGTAAAAGGATGGTGGCCAAGGCCACTAAACACCACCAGTGAAGTCCCTGTCTTTCCTTCTCAGCTCTTCCCAGAGTGGCCTTCACTGCTCCACCTCTGACAATGCTTCTCTAGATGCCTCAGAGTCTGAAAATTATTCCATTCCAGTCAGGTGCTTCTTTAACAATAGATACACTTTTAAAAAATATTTTTATGTGCATTGTTGTTTTGCCTATATGTATATGTGAGGGTGTCAGTCAGATCTTGGAGCTACAGTTGTGAGCTGCCATGTGGGTGCTGGGATTTGAACCTGGGTTCTCTAGGAAGAACAGTCAGTGCTCTTAACCACCGAGCCATCTCTCCAATGCAGCCATACTTGATGATTCTTGACATCAGTTTTCTTAGTTCATTTTCTGTTGCTGTAACTGAATACCACAGAGGGGGTAAATATACAGAATGATACTTTACTCAGTTTATGCTTCTGGAGGCAGGGAAGCCCAAGGTCAAGAGGTCACATCTGGTGGGTCTTGTGGTAAGGACTCTGTAGATTACCAAGAGAACACACAGTATCCCATGGTGAGTCTGGAAGCAAGCTTCCTTTTATGGGCTAATCACTCATAGCACCTTTAATACAGAACTCTTTGTAAGTCCAATATTCTGTATTGTTTTAGAGTTTGTGTGTTCCAACTCTCACTAAGTCCTGGTGAAAGTTATGTGAGCCTGGCTCAGATGCAAATGTGCCCAGAGTTTAACCTTTAGTCTGCTGAATGTCATTTCTTTTTGAATCTGTGCAGATCATCCAGAACATTGTGGGCACAGCTCTGATGATCTTAGTAGCCATTGGTTTTAAAACCAAGCTGGCAGCTTTGACTCTCGTCGTCTGGCTGTTTGCCATCAATGTGTATTTCAACGCCTTCTGGACAATCCCGGTATATAAACCCATGCATGACTTCCTGAAATACGACTTCTTCCAGACCATGTCAGTGATTGGAGGCCTGCTCCTGGTGGTGGCTCTTGGCCCAGGGGGTGTCTCCATGGATGAGAAGAAGAAAGAGTGGTAACACACAGATCTCTCCCCTCCCTGGCTGAGGCACAAGGCCCTGGACTGGTTCAGGGTAGAGTCAACAAACTGCCAGCGTTTATGTGTCCTTTTCCCTTCCCCTCCCTTGGTAAAGGCACAGATGTTTTGAGAACTTTATTTGCAGATACCTGAAATTTGGAGGTAAAATCTTTGGAAATAGTCTGGAGTCTGACTGTCCAGGGCTGTCCAGTTGGATGGTCACTCCTTAGCCAAGGCTTGGAGAAGACAGTGTGCTGGGCTGTGGCCTCATTCCTCATGTCTCTGAGTTCCTTTTGGGGAAGCCGTACTGAGCTGTACTTTATCATTCAAAGCAGTTTCCCTTTTTAGTTTTGAGTTTACATCCTCAGCTCAAACTACTAAATGACTTAGGATAGTCCAGCCAAACACCAAACGGTTAAACCTCCAGTTCAGAATTCTACCAGTGGCCCCAGCATTGCTTCTGCCCCTGTATTTTATAGGATCAGTGAAGATGTTAGAGAAACCAAGTCAAGAGAACAGTACAGTATTGGAAAGGTGGGTGTTACTGCTGGCCCAAGTCCTTGATGTTAGCTAGCTGGATGCTGTTTACTGGGTGAAAGGTACCTTGGGAGTTTTCATGGCTCCAAGCAGGGATGGGATGGGGTAAGCAGTAGGAAGTTCTTAGAAAGCTGCTATCCCTCAAACTTGGTGGTGGAAAGGGCAGGAGAGCAGGCTGCTCACAGGATGGCCCACACAACCACCATGGAACCAGCCTGGGGAACAGCGATGCCATGGGGCCCAGAAGTGAGGAGTCCCAGTACTCAAGACACCCAGGCTCAACCCAGTTACCTCACACTTGACCTTCTCAGAGCAAGGCCTGAACTGCACAGGTTATGGTCCCCCAACCCCCAGCTTAACTCCCTGTTTGTTCCAGGCTGAGCCGACCCCATCGACAGCCCCATCGACCATTCCCCTGAGGCTGTTGCTTGCTCAGATTTTTGTCCACTTGCTCTGCTGGATACAGCCGAGATACTTTTTACAATTTGTGATGCCTTACCAATTTGATCTCAGTCCTGTATTTAAAGTTTTCTAACATTGCCTTACACCGTGTTTCTCTTTTTGGGGGAGGGGTGGGATGTCCAATGCTGTGGTCTTGCTCATCTGCATGGTAGTGCCATGAGGGTAGTTGGGTTCCTCCTGGATCTCTCCCAGGTCTGTTGGAGAGAACAGACTGACTTAGAACCCCTGGAGGGAAGCTGGCAGCTTACCTCACCCTTGGGTACAGAGTCTTGGAGGTCCTCCTTTCTGGCATCAGCTGGGTAGGCAGGACTTTGTTCTCTGAGTCACCTTGGGTCAGTCCCTTGCCTTGCTGGCTCTGCAGGCTGAATCCACCTCCTCAACACCTAGCCCATGTTTTCCTGCAGCCTTATGGCCTGCCTATTCCTCCCAAGTGAGTTCCAGCACTGGCCCAGGCCGTGCTAGTTCTTTACCACAGAGCTGCCTCAGTGCACAGCCACCTCAGTCTGTGGAGTGGGGCAGACCCTGGGAGGCAAGTGCATGCCGTGCAGCAGAAGCCCTCGTCCCAGGGGTACCTAGCCCTTTGACCAGCCTCCTGTGGGCTCTGCCTGGGACGGGAGCCCTCATCCCAAGGGTACTTTGGCCCATTTACCAGCCTCCTGTGGGGTACGCCTGGGAAGGGAGAAAACAATGATATACATATTGGTTTGGTAAAAATGATATACATATTGGTTTGGCAAAAGTTTTCTGAAGATGCTTTAGCTTTATGTGGGAATAGGTAAAAACCTCATTTTTATGCTGTATTTTATATCTTAGTTGTGTTTGAAAATGTTTTGATCTTTGGAAACATCAAAATAAACAATGGCATTTGTGGTATATAGTGTGGTCCTATGTGGTGAGCAGCCAGAGCCGGGAGCCTGGCTAGGCTTGGGGACTCTACAGTGAGTTACAGCAAGGGTCACTCGACACTGCAGAGAAAGCCATGCATGGAGAGGAATCTTCAAGTCCCGCCGCTGCCATCTTCTGAACAGAACCTCCAGGCCCACTCTGGGACAACAGCCAATGTCAGGACATCGGTGGCCAGTTCCAAGGACATCCAAAGGCTTTTTTTGCAGGCTTCATCTCCCCAGCTGCTTAAAGGAACTGAAGTTCTTGGGCTTGTGATGATGGCTCTTGAACTTCTTGGTCAAGGAGGTGAGCTGCTTCTGTGAAAGCAGAAAATGCTGACCAGGGCCTCTGCAGGTTCTAAGGCAGAGGAGCCTAAAGTCTGCTTTCTCAACACTTCTATTGCTGGGTCAGTGTGGGGCCTGGGAGAGGGCAGCACAGGTGACTGGAGACTTTGTCTACCTTGCTCCTCTCTGATAGAATACTCAGTCCTGCTCCATAGAGAGGGAGCTGTGCCCAGCAGCTAAGTTCCTGAGCAGTCAGGACTTACTCCTGCTGGCCTTGGCTTCCATATTTTAGGCTGCTACTCGACAAGTGCACTTGCAGAATTTGCTGAGTAGCTCCCTACCCTCAGCACTTTACAGCCTACCACTCACCTTCCTCAGTTTACGGCCCCTCTTGTGGCCCACTCTGGCCTCTCCCCTCTCTCTAAAGCTCTTCTCTTCTGAATGCTCCGGCTTCTCATCCTGTTGGTCTGTCAGAAAGTCTTCAAGAGTGTCACCGTTCTCAGGCTTGCCTAGTTCTCTCTTTGTGAACAGCTCAGCTGGAAGGAACAAACACTTGGCTGAGCTGCACCTTAGGTAAAAGCATCCCTCCCTTTCTTAGGAAAAGTAGCTCACAGCAGATCACAAGATACCTAGCAAGAGCCAGGCAGGGATTGGACTGGGCCTGCTTACGTGGGTATAGGTCTGTCATGCTGTCGTCACTCAAGGCGCCTCCCTCGTCACTGGAAGCTGGCTCCCAGAAACCTGTTCTCTGGCCTGGGAGCTCACCATTGTTCGTCTGGTCCTCCCTCTTCTTCCTCTTTTGTAGAAGGCAGGCAGGGACATACTCCACACCTTGTTTCTGACACTCTTCATCTAGGAGACTAGCAAGCTCATTACACTGGTACCCTCTTGGTGCACAGCTAAGCTATGGGTTGTATTTTGCTACGGTTCTGTTCCTTTATCCTACCAGATAGGGTTGGGCAGCCAACCTGTGGACCTCAGGGGAAACTGCCTGGCTTCACTTCAACTTGGTGCGGGAGTGAGGCTTCAGGGAAGGCACTTATAGGGTCACCACTGCTGTCCTCAAGTTCTGAGGAGTCTGAACTACTTGGGTCAGCACCATCTCCATAGGTGAGGGATACCAGCTCTAACCATCATTGCTTATGAGTGACAGTCTAACTGGGACTGGGCATCTAATAGAACCAACTGTTCTGCTATCTCCAGTCTTCCCTACTTCATCTTTGACATTTACTTCTAGGACCACCCACCTCCCAGTGCTCTCAGCAGGCCAGTTAGCTACAGTTAACCAGCCTGCCACTCTAAACTGCCTCACTGTGTTTTGGCTCTGTCTCAGCTCTTTGATACATCTTTATAATTCTCTCATGGGGATTCCTGTACAGCCCTCCCTGTCAAAATGTAGCAGATGACAAAGCTAACAAAGGCACATCCAAAACCTTAGCTTGCCACCTGTCAGTGCAGCCCAGGTGCCAACTCTCAAGCTCCTGCATGTGTAGGGTGATCTGGCTATGCTGCACCAGCAGAAAGTTGACAGATTCCTTACCTTCCCACCCTGACTGAAATCTGCCTGTTAGGGCAGGACAGGCAATGCAGTCCCCGAAGCCTCCCACTCATCCCCAGCCTCTGCAAACCCCAATGCTCCGTTCTTCCTGCTTAATTCCTCCATCCAAGTTACCTAATCTCAGTCCCTTTCTTACTACCCTCATCTTCCTGTGGTGGCATGGATGGGAGGTTTTCACCTCCCCCATGCTCAAGCTGGCCCCATCCACCCTCCCTAACCCACATGGAAGTTAAAATAACCCCAGGAGTCTACTCAATCGCTTGGATGCCTTCCCACCCCTGGCTATACCCAACAATACTGGAGGCTGTCTGCAAGTCCCCTTTCCTGCACAAGCCACCAACCCATTAGCTGCAAGATCCCTCATCCTCTGCAGCCTACAGGACTGTTTGCACCAATCCTGCTCCTTAGAACAGTCTTCAGGGATCTCCTGCAGAATCAGATGACTATGGACTTGTCTTATAACTAGAGTACTGCAGCCTCAGCCTGGGAGCTACCCTGGGATTGTCCCTGCTATGGAATACCAGACCTCCACTGCACTCCTTCCCACCTACTTCTGGCTTTCCAGTGGGGAGTTCAGGAGCCACTGGCCTTCTCACTGTGCAAGATCAGGCAAGTGCATCAATACAGGATCAATGATGGCCAAGGCATCTTTCTAGCTGGGGGGGGGGGGGGCGGCGGCGCAGGGAGCATGCATCCAAAGGCCTGAGTTTCTGGGGGGTGACTTACATTGATGAAGTGCTCTCTGATACCTCCGGCCCTGGGTGTGCCTCAGCACATGTTCTGGGGACTTATTGATGTGCCTCAGGGTGAGTTTGCAGAACAGTTGGTGCCTACAGGGCAAAAAGGTGGGTATGGAGGGGCAGTGCACACCAAGGACCCAGACTTGTGGGCTCCACCATGGCTGCATGCTGCAAACAAATGGTCCATTTGCTGGGATGCTCTGCATTTAGTCTGTCTGGATTTTGAAAAAGGCATGGTGGCCTTTAATTCCTGCACTCAGGAGGCAGAGGCAGAGGGGCAGAGAGTCAGAGGCAGGCTTTGAGGTCAGCCTGGTCTACATAGTGAGTTCCAGGCCAACCCAGCTACACAGGCTTACAAACAATTCCACTCAGTATCTGGGATCAAGGACCCAGATTGTTATCCAAGAAATTGCAGTTTCACACTGCATGCTTGGCGGCCAGACAGCTCAGGAAGTGCTATATGAGGATATATCAACCACACAACCATAGACAGGATCCCCAAACAGTGAAACTGGCAATGCCCAGCCAGGCTTCAGGGAACTACAAGCAAGAGCCACAAGCTCTGTCCTGATAAAAGTGTCACAGTGGGCCCCCTACATGCTCAGAACAGGAGGCACAGGCTCTGCTCCTAGGCGCTGGCCGGCCAAACTACGTACCGATTCTTTGTGCTGGGCACAATGTGTGGCTCGAAAGCTGAGTAATCGAAGTTAGAGAAGGCACTTGACAGCCGCTGGTACTTCTTGCCGCGGGTGTAGACCTGGAGCTCCGGCAGACGGCAGGGCAGCTCATGGCCAGTTAGGGAGCAGCGAACCTGCGGATGAACCTCTGGTCAGAAGGTGGTTCTTGCCAGCTCCGCCCCTTCCCTGCACGGTCCTCCCAGGTCCCACGCTTTCCAGGCACAATACTCCCTGGTCCCCCTCCTTTCTGGCCACTGTCGGTCCTCCGAGGTTCCGCTCCTCCCAGATCCCGTTCCTTCCTGGCCCTACTCTTCCCGTCACGGTTCTCTTCCGACCTTGTGGGTGTTGGGCAGTAGTCTCAAGCTGGGGTGCTGGCGCAAGAATGCGAGCACATCAGAGAGTGGTTCGTCCATGATCTGAGATACCCATCTGACGCCGCAGCCACCACGTGAGGCAGAACGCCGTCCCGGAAGGAAGTAGATTTCTCGGTCCCGGAAGTGCTCAAAGATGGCTGCTGTGATGGCTTTGGCTGTGCTGCCGCGACGGATGACGCGATGGCCGCAATGGGCCTTCGCGGGACCGGTAAGCGGGGCTTCAGAGAGGATCCTGCTCAAGAAGAGGGATCGGGAGGGCCGGGTCCGGAATGGAGTGGGGCCGAGGAGGACCCTGCCTAAGAAGACATAGCTCGAAGTTGAGTGGGGCTGTGTTGGACCGTGTCAGGTGCTTGCACTTGGCAGGCGTGGGTTTCCCTGGATTTAGCTCCTCGGCCTGTCTTGGTCCCCGCAGGCCCCGTTCTGCGCTGTCAGGAGGAGCGTCTTTGGGTTTTCTGTCCGCTCAGGTGAGAAGGACTCAGACCTGGGTGCGATTGATACATCTTTCTTTTCAGCCCACAGTGGTTTACTGGGTATATTGTACTGGGAGAGGGATGGGCACATGTGCTGTTAATTGCCACCTTTGCCATATATTCTCTGGGGTATAACCGGTCCTCTCGAGGAATTGGCCACTCAGTTCTGTTTGTTCTAGGGCTTCTGACCCCATGCCAGTGTTGTAAACCTTCCTCCAGGGACGGTCTGTAGGCCACGCAGACCTTGCAGTTCTACTGCCGAAACAGCCGCCGCTAAAGCAGAGGACGACTCTTTTCTCCAGTGGCTCCTGCTTTTAATCCCTGCTACTGCTTTTGGCCTGGGGACTTGGCAGGTGAAGATTGGGGTCGAATTTGGGTGGCTCCGAGGCTTGGACTCCACTGATACCTTAGCTTAGCTCATGCTGTTTCTATAGGTCCAACGTCGGAAATGGAAGCTGAAACTTATTGCAGAATTAGAGTCTCGAGTCATGGCTGAGCCCATCCCTCTACCTGCAGAGTGAGTGTGGCTGCCTACTTTATCCATTCCACTTAAGGGGCAGCAGTCGGGCCCTTGCTTCTGTTTGGTGTAATATGCTGTCCTTTGGCGAGAACCCTGTTTCCCGCTAAACTGCCTTTATGAAGTTGGACACAGAACATAAATAGAAAAGATTTATTTTCGGTGTCAGATTTCCCTTTTCAAGTCTAGAGGGATCCTCCAAAGCGGTGACAGTTCATTGTGGCCCTGGTGGGTGATGGTCTTTAAAGTTTATTGTATTGCCCTCTTGAATTTTATTTAAAGTTTTGTCCTTCAGGGTAGGTAACAAGTGGAGTTTGGACTCACATTTTGTTAATGTATATATACAGTAGCCATACAGAAACCCACACTTTTCTTGAAAACCTGGGCTCTGGTTATCACTATCATCTATTACCATTTGGCATCAAAGGTTGCTGATCACCCCTATGGAGGACATAACCTGTCTGATCCTCACTGAGCCTTTCTGCTTAAAGGATTGATTCTGACAAGCTTGGCTTACCCACAGCCCTTCCTTTTCTCCTTATAGCCCAATGGAACTGAAAAATTTGGAGTACAGGCCGGTGAAGGTCAGGGGGCACTTTGACCACTCCAAAGAGTTGTACATAATGCCTCGGACCATGGTGGACCCTGTCCGAGAGGCCCGTGATGCTGGCCGACTATCCTCTACTGAAAGTGGGGCCCATGTAGTTACTCCTTTCCATTGCTCTGACTTGGGGTGAGTAGTGCATGGCTGAGCCTGTCAGCATCCTTCATTGTGCTCAGTCAACCTTAAGACCCTAGCGAATCCATGAGAGCCAACAAACACTGCCTGATAATTTCCAATGTCTTCAACATTAAGCAACTTTTTTTTTTTTTTAAAGATTTATGTATGAGCACACTGTAGCTGTCTTCAGACACACCAGAAGAGGGCATTGGATCCCATTACAGATGGTTGTGAGCCACCATGTGGTTGCTGGGAATTGAACTCAGGACCTCTGGAAGAGCAGTCAGTGCTCTTAACTGCTGAGCCATCTCTTCAGCCCATTGAGTGAGTTTTAGCCAGTTCATTGCTAGGGTTTGAATCACTGAGGCTTAGCAGTGAAGGCTGAATCCACAGAATAAGCCATTTATATATGCCCAGTAGATAAATGCTCAAGTGACCATTAGTGACATCCGTATTGGAACTCTTCCTCACTCAAAGGGTGACTTTTATTATTGCTCCAGAGTCACCATCCTGGTTAATAGAGGGTTTGTTCCCAGGAAGAAAGTGAATCCTGAGACCAGGCAGAAAGGCCAGGTAAGGCATATGGCTCTCCAGCCTGAGATGTATATAGTTGTCACCTTGCCTCCATACAGGACTCCTGTAAAAAGCAATCCTGCCTTCTCTTGTAGGTTCTGGGGGAAGTAGACCTAGTTGGCATAGTGAGGCTCACAGAAAACAGGAAGCCCTTTGTTCCAGAGAACAGCCCAGAAAGGAATCACTGGTACTATCGAGACCTGGAAGCTATGGCCAAGATGACAGGAGCGGACCCCATTTTCATTGATGCAGACTTCCGTATGTTGTGGTCAGCCTGCTTTGGGAGAGCATGCACTATTGGATAGTTTTAGAGGAGAATCTTAGTATGTGGTATAGTCTGTTTTTGTGGTATTTTCGTGAAGAATGTGGCTACCTATTTATCTGAAGTCTTCCTGAAGCTAAGGCAAAGATATTAATATTAATTGCATTGATAGAGTCTCAAAAAAGCCCAATAAAGACTTTCTCTTAGGGGTCTGATAGGAGTTGACTGTCTCCACAGAAAGCACAACCCCTGGTGGACCCATTGGAGGACAGACGAGAGTGACTCTGCGCAATGAGCACATGCAGTACATCATTACCTGGTTAGTCCTGCTGCTTCTTGTTACCCCCTCCACACACACACACACACACAGACTGACTAATTCCTTTCAACCACAGGTATGGACTGTGTGCGGCCACATCATATTTGTGGTTCCAAAAATTTGTACGTCGGACACCCATTGTGTGAAGTTAAGGAGCCTGTTCCCGACAACCATAAAATAAAGATTTTGCTATGCAAAAACCATGGCTCAGTCTGAAACCATTTTACAGGGGACAGCTGCAATCAGAGCACACAATGACACCAACCCAAATAACCAAGGGCAGTCAAGATACATTTGTAATTATATTTATGTACAGAAAACTTAGTGTACATTTAACCCAATTTAGTGGCGAGTTCTTTAGCCTTTGCTTTTTCCAGCTTGGCAATGCGAGCCACAGACTTAGGACCCAGGACGTTGCCTCCCCAGTGGCGACGGATCTGAAATGACAGAGCAGTAGTCATTAGCCTGACCCCTTACCCTTTAAGGCATAGATCAATATTTTATGCATCTATCAAAATCAAGCCTGTGGCCTGTATAGAGCTGCTCTCACCTCATCATATCTGTCATTATAATTGGTCCTAATAGCTTCCACCAGCTTAGCCAGAGCACCCTTGTCTTCCCTGGGAAGGTAATGAGGAAGGTCTTGTTACTGTTTAAGAAGCAGGAGTAATAAACCCTTCCCTCCCCCTTTTTGCCTCAGACAACAGTATGACCACATAGTTGATTCAGGTGAAGAAATTCTTAACCATCATTGGCAAATGGTCCAAAGCTGTGAAGGTAAGGTGTGGGTGCATACTCACGAGTTAACTTGTGTGAANACCACCAGCTGAGCCTTCTTGTTCTCTACCAAGGTGGTGACTGTATTGACTCCTGGAACATACAACAAAACCCCTTTGCCTGAGTGCTCTGGCTGCTGCAGTCACAAAAAAGCGGCTCCACTAAGCTGCGACTCAGGGTTAAAAAGCTCGATTTACTCTTCACAATATTTTCAGGTGAAGAAATTCACACATCACTGCACAGCCTGCTTTACCATCATCCCTTTGGGGGGGGGCACTGACCTGCTCGGAGGACAGGCGGTCTCTTAGTTGGGACGTCACCTTTGCCAGCAGCTTTCTTCTCAGCACGAGCCAGTAGCCTTTGCTTCTTCTCTTGCTTTGTCTCTGGCCTGTACTTGTGGGCTAGCTTAAGCAGCTGAGTAGCTGGAAAAAAAACATTCAATCGGACTCTAAGCCTGAATCCCTTTAAAGGCGCTGGGGCTTCTTGGCAATCTCATGCCCAATTCTAACCAGCCACTTAACCTGGCATTGAAAAATTATGTGTATGGCCTCCTAGCCCTAGATGGCTGTGGCACATGCCATTAATCCCAGCACCCAGGAGACAGAGGCAGCAATGCTGAGCTCCACAATTAGAGACCCTGATCCCCCAACAAAATTCCTACAAAACCACCCTATTAGGCCGGGCGTGGTGGCGCACGCCTTTAATCCCAGCACTTGGGAGACAGAGGCAGGCGGATCTCTGAGTTCGAGGCCAACCTGGTCTACAAAGTGAGTTCCAGGACAGCCAGGGCTACACAGAGAAACCCTGTCTCGAAAAACCTCAAAAAAAAAAAAAAAAAACCCAAACCCAAACCACCCTATTGTGGTACACAGATGAGAAGGCAGGAGGTCAACACGGGGAACCTTCCCCAACTGCTTCCTCACAGAACCCCGCCCATTCCAGGTGGAGGAACTGGGGACCCCCTTCCACCCATTTCTCTAAACAGCTGCATCAGTGTGGCCATGTACTACACTAAGGGCAACCTCGGGGCCAGTTTCAGGCTCTGGGCCCCGGAACCTCACCTGTCTGCCTGTCCAGCGCCTGGGTGAACTGGTTAATGGCAGGAGGGACTTTGAGCCGCTTGTAGAGGATGGCTCTTTGCCGCTGCAGCCTGATGTAGCGGGGCCATTTGACGAAGCGCGTTAGATCTCTTTTGGGCTGGATGTCCTGTCCTGGGAAGTTAAGAGGGACACTGCGACCGAGGCCTTTCCTCGGGCCGGCCTGCAGCCGAGGCAGCGCCCAGGACGGGAGGGCGTCGGTGCATCAGCGATCTTGGTGGTTCTAGTGTCATCACCACTCATCTGATAGCAAATATTCTGTCACATCATCTGCACACGACCACCATTCCCCGTCTAACACGCACCAGCCGAGCATGCGCAGTGGCGGCTGCTCGGGACGGTGCCCGGCTCTCACCCAGTCCAACGCCCGTCAAGGCGCCTTGCCCTCGGCGTCGCCGACGCCACTCCTTACCAATGCCGAAGTTCTTCGGCCTCTTCTCGAACAGAGGGTTGACCACCTTCTTGGCCTCCTGCTTCTTGACGACGGCGGGGGCCGGGGCCACCTTCTTCCCCTTGGCCTTCTTCCCTTTGGGCTGTACGATAGAGAGAAAGCCATGCCATCGGGCAGCGGAGTCATTGCCTGTGCGCCGCTCGCTGCCGCTCCCTTCCCGCGAAGGACCCCGAGGCGACAGGGGTGGCCGAGAGCGCTGCTGACGGGCAGCGGGCGGCGGATGGAGGCGGATAGCGCGGGGGCCCACAGTCACTCACCATCTTGCTCGGCTGCTAGAGAGAGAAAGAAGAGGGAATTGTGGGGGATAAGTAAGCGGTCGCAGATATCGCGAGATCAGGCTCCTGCGCGGGATTTCGGATTTAAAGTGACAAGTACCCACTTCGGACTCTGCCGGAGGGGGCGGAGCCTGAGCGGGGGCGTGTCGGGCCGCGGCTGCGCGTTCGTCCGGGTGGGCGGACCCTGGCGCCGGACTGCAGGCTCGGAGAAGTGGCAGGAGGCGCCTGAAGTGAAGGGAAGCCGCGTGAAGGAGCAGGCGGGCGCTCGCTTTGTTCCCTCGCCGTAAGGGCTCCCTGCTGGGCGTGTGTTCGAGAACGGAGCTGTTGTAGCGGAAACCCCGGTCCCCAGCCCTGCGTACTCGGTTCGGGCGGGGCCGGACCTGACCGTGGCTCTCGTCCAGGGCCCGCCATGGCCCAGCAGAGAGCCCTGCCCCAGAGCAAGGAGACGCTGCTGCAATCATACAACAAGCGGCTTAAAGACGACATCAAGTCCATCATGGACAACTTCACCGAGATCATCAAGACCGCCAAGGTGCGTGGTAGCTGTTCCGAAGCCATGGGAGAAGGCAGGAACTGGTTTTCCCTGGGGCCTGGGTACAGGGGTCGGGATAGCAGAGGAAATGTGACTCACCTGACCGGTGTGGGTGGGAGCCAGGAGGCGTTAAAAGTAATGGGACAGCAGGTAAATAGAAGAGCCAAATAGTGACAAGCCCAGATAGAGCAGAAAAGAGAACTCTGGCCCGTTCGCCAGGGCTCTACGTTAGTTACTAGACACTAGCCACCTGGGCTGAGGTTTACCCTTGCCGTAGATTCTTGTGATGACTGGTAAGTTTAACCCTTTAACCCTCATGGTGTGGTGACCTCCAGCCATAAAATTATTTTTGTTGTAACTACAGAACTGTTGTTACCCTCTGAGTTGTAAATGTCAGTTTTCCGATGGCTTTAGGCAGTCCGTGTGAAAGGCATTCCCCAGGTTGAGAAGTGCTGTTCGATTTAAATCCTTTCTGAGAAGCCCCAAGCCCACTGAGGTCTGTGTCAGGCTCCAGCTGGTCCACCTGTTAAGCTAAGACCAGCAGTTCAGGTTTTGTGAGGAAGCCTTGCTTTTGCTTAGTTAGCTGCTCAACATGGTGCCTGCCCAGGAGGAACCACTTGAAAAGCCACTTTCTGGCTGCGAATGTTGTTGAGATGGTAAAGTGATTCTTGCCTAGCAGTCACAAAACCCTGTGTTCCCTAGCACCGAACAAGCACAGCCATTTAATGCCAGGACCTAGGAAGTGCAGACAGAGGATCAGAAGTTCAGAGCCATCCCATCCTCAACTACATAGTTCAGGCCAGCCTGGGCTATATGAGATCCTGTCTTAAACTCAGAGATCAGAAAGTTTGTCTTTTTAATCCTTTATTGAACATCTTTTCTTTCTTTCTCTCTCTCTCTCTCTCTCTCTCTTTTTTTTTTTTGTTTTGTTTTGTTTTTCGAGACAGGGTTTCTCTGTATAGCCCTGGCTGACCTGGAACTCACTTTGTAGACCAGGCTGGCCTTGAACTCAGAAATCCGCTCGCCTCTGCCTCCTGAGTGCTGGGATTAAAGGCGTGCGCCACCACTGCCCGGCTTTTCTTTCTTTTTAAGATTTATTTATTTAAGGACTGGAGAAATGGCTCAGCAGTAAGAGCACTGACTGCCCTTCCAGAGGTCCTGAGTTCAATTTCCAACAACCACATGGTGGCTCACAACCATCTGTAATGGATCTGATGCCCTCTTCTGGTGTGTCTGAAGTCAGCGACAGTGTACTCATATACATTAAATAAGTCAATGTTTTTTTAGAAGATTGATTTATTTAATGTATATGAGCACTCTATTTGCATGTCTACCTGCAGGACAGAAGAGACCATCAGACAGGAGAGGGAGGGAGGGCGTCAGATCCGATTGCAGTTGCTTGTGAGCCACTTTGTGGTTGCTGGGAATCAAACTGAATGTACCATCTCTCTAGCCCTTTATTGAACATTTTATTTCTTATAAACTGTCACAAAGACTGGGCAGTGTCCTTTTGACATGCAGTAACCTATCATCACCCAGAGAACAAGAAGGGGTTGGAGACATTGCCAGTTGTCTAGATAGGAAGTAGGTTCTGGGTCTGCGGGAAGGCCTGACAGGCTATGGTAAAGACATGAAGGGTGGTGGTGGTGGCTAAGTATTATTCTTTGCACAGGTGGCTGCTACCTGTGTTGATTCTAGGCTTTTCTTATTTGCCCTCAGATTGAGGATGAGACACAGGTGTCTCGCGCTACTCAGGGTGAACAGGACAATTACGAGATGCACGTTCGAGCAGCCAACATCGTGAGTGCATGGGATGGAAGACACCCATGGAGGGGTTGTAGGTGAAGTCCAGAGTAGCAGAGGAAAACAAGGGAGCAATGGGGTGGGCAGAGCATGTCTAAGGGGATTGCCCCTCATAGACATTGGGAGGAGGACCTTGTCTATTCTGTGGTGGTGATGAGAAGGAAGGCAGCTCTTCCTGTTGACATGAAGGTTTCCCAAGGCTGCTTGTGAATGGAAAAGGAAATGTCGGAATGAGTCATGTGTGAAATGTGAGCCTCTTGATCTTTCAGTGAAAGCCTAGTAGGCAGTGTCTGTGCAGTGGGTATCAGCAGCTGTGTGGGGCACAGATGCCTGCTACTGCCCAACCTGCAGTTGTGCCATAGTTGTGCCACAGTTCTTTCTGTGTGGGAAAGAAGGAGTCAGGAGGAAAGTCGGCATGGTTTTCTGTGTGTCCATGGTGTGAGTGGTGTGGTTGGGGAATGAAGACTCCTTGAAGTGAGCAAACTTAGCCCACTTGGTCAGGGAGGGTACTGATTTTGCCTCCCTGGCTGTGCCTCTGTCCTCACAGATGCCTCTGTACAGGGCAGTATTCTTCTTTGCAGAATGTAAAGCAGACTTGCAGGTCGCTTAAACAGAGCAGGGCCACTGTCTCTGCCTCCTTTCACATTTTATCCTGATTACGATGGTGCAGGTCCGAGCTGGCGAGTCACTGATGAAGCTGGTATCCGATCTCAAGCAGTTTCTGATCCTCAATGACTTCCCATCCGTGAATGAAGCCATTGACCAGCGTAACCAGCAGCTTCGAGCCCTGCAGGAGGAGTGTGATCGCAAGCTCATCACCCTGAGGGATGAGGTCTCCATTGACCTATATGAGCTGGAGGAGGAGTACTACTCGTCCAGGTACAAATAGGGCTGGACTCCCATGCAGGTGCTGCCTGCTGCCTGCCCAGACCAGCTAGGGCCTGCAATGGCCTTGTGTTTTTCCAAGTTCTCCTTGGCAGCAGAACCCCTGACTAGCTCATTTGACGGACAGACAGTCACAGCCAGCCACCAGCGGGGGCCCAGGCCTTCCCCTCAATGAAGAGGGATGAAAACACAGGACTTGGTTGTGCGTCAGCGGCCTTGGCCAGAAAAGGGTATCCCCCAGGGGGCGAGGAAGCCCTCCAGGGCAACAAACACAGTCTCTGCCTTACTGCTTTAAATCTCTTGTCTGTCTAGACAGTTCAGTCAAGGCTCACTTCCTGGGACAGCCCTGCCTACTGCTTGCTCAGAGATTCAGTTCCATGTGAATGTCATCAGACTCCCAGTGGAGAGGTGGGGTGGGGGACGGGTAAGAAACTCAAGCAGGGCGCTTTGACTCCTGGGCCCGGGATACCTGGATGTCAGCTCGGCCTTATTCATGGAGCTGGAGTTTCCTGGTGTCAGACCTATGTTAGTCTCAGAGGATAGCAGCAGGCAGGATCTGTCACCTAGCTCTCTACAGGGCCACTTAGAATGTTGATATCTGAAACTATCTGATCCAGAGAGGCCTTGAGAAATCAAGAGTCCAGTGTAAAATATGTCAGAATTAGCTTGAAGTTAAGGTTCAGCGCCCTGCCCTAGGAAAGCCTGACTCCCCCTGGTGGTAGGTCTGCTGCTGCTGCTGCTGCTGCTGCTGCACTGAAGCTACACTGAGAGCTGCAGATGTCCAGCGCTGCAGTGGTGCGTCTCTAGGGCTTGTTCCCATCTTAGATTCAGTGTCCCTGCCTAGCTTCAGTAGTTCTAAAGTTCTCCAGAGAGTTCTAGGGTTATCTTTGGTCTCAGTGTTCTCAGCTTAGCAGAAAAGTGGGAGCATCTACTGTACCCCAAAGTGGCAGAGACACCAACCCAGGGTGAGTTCCTTCACATCTTCCTGTCACTACTTTGTAGACAGCGACTGCGACTGCTTCAAGGACACTTGGGTGGATGAGTACTGGGACAGTGACTTGGTCCTGTACAGGGTTGAGGGGATAAATTGCTCAGATAGGAACCCAGAGTGCAGGGTTTCCAAAGCCTCAGCCCCTCTGCATCACGTGCATAAGTTTCTGGGATGATCTGTGTCCTCTTTGGGCAATCACCTCTCTCATATTCCTCATGGTAAAGCAGCTGCCCCATGCCTAGGAATTTCCTTAAATGGCAGAGTTCTTCGGTAGGTGAGGCAGTAGGTTTTGTCTGTCCCTCTCAGCTTCATGCCCACACCACCACCAGTTGCCCAGCTTCCCCTCTGCATGGCTACTCTTGCCTGTATATGAACTACTTGCTCTTTCTGGCTTTGCCTTCCCTCATTCTCCTGGGGATGCTACTACCTTTGTCTTGGGTTGTTCTGCGAGAGACTGCTGGGGGCAGGCATGGGAGAAAGCTAGGGCCTTGTGCATATTACACAGCTACAGAAACAGATGTGGTCCAGGTATGACCACTGAGGCATTGTGCTTGCCTCCTCCTGTCTCTGGCTTTCCCTGTGTAATGTAAAGAAATGGAATGTGTAAAGCCTGGGGCTTGGAACTGTAGAGCTAGAGTAGTGGTATATAGAGAAATGCTCAGACCTGTATTGCTGACTGTTACCCAGTCAGAGTCAGGTCAGGACCCTGTAGGGATGGAAACAGATCTGCCACCAGGAGCTCTTTGTAAAGTCTTATCACTACCCTACTGGTAAGGGATGGGTAACAGGAAGAGACTGATAGGAACAAGGAGAGTCGTATGTGTCAGGAAGGACCTATGGGGAGAGCTTGCCTAAGTCACATGGCCTGTTGACACCACCTTTCTTTGGATGCAAGAGTGGCCAGAACAGCTTAGCAGAGGGGCCAGCACAGAGGAGAAGGGGAGGCAGTCAGGTGATGTTCATTTCTTAACTCTGCATCTGTCTTGCTTTCCCCTCCCTGGCTTTCCTCTGCCTGCTCCTGTCACTCCTGGGGGTTTCTTGTGGTGGCAAAGCTCAAGTCTCTGCGAAGCTAATGACCTGCCTCTATGTGAAGCTTACTGGAGGCTGGACCTCGACGCAGATTCTGCTGATGGCCTCTCAGCCCCTCTTCTGGCGTCCCCGGAGACTGGTGCTGGCCCCTTACAGTCTGCAGCCCCTGTCCACTCCCATGGTGGTGGCCCTGGCCCTACAGAACACACCTGAGCCTCTTGGGGTACCATCGCAGGGTAGCCCTCCCTAGGGCCCTAGTTTATCAGAAGGGAAGTGCTGTGGATACCCACCACAGCCTAGCTATTTTCAGTTTTAGTTCCCTTGGGGACTTTGGGATCAGGAGCCACTGTAGCCTCAGGAACCTGTTCAGGCCAGGGCCAGTTCCCCGTGATGGTTGGGGAATGCTGTCCAGTTATTTACAGGCAGGTGGCTCCCTTCCTGACTGCCAGGCGGAAGTTTGTCCCATTGAAGACCTTGAATAGGGAGGGTGGTTGGTGATAGGAAGACAGCCTCAGTTTGTTTAGAATTGTGAGGTATTCAGTGGACCTTAGTCAAGTCCAATTACCCATCCTTAGGTTCAGGTTCTATAGAGAGCCCTGTCCACTGCCTGCTGCCTGAAGCATAAATGTCTGTGCCACAGCTGACCAAGATTGTGTGTGAGGCAGCTAGCCAGGGTGTCTTCCTGGATTCTCCCACCATTTCCTTCTGCTACTTTTGTGATGAGACCTTTGAATAAAACGTCAGCTTTCTGTGATGTTGTCTGTCTTTCCTGATTAGTCCAAGATTGCCCTTGGGTTCTTTGAGTAACAGCCCCTCCTTCTTATATAGCATTGGGTTCCTAGCATCTAGTAAATCCGTGACATACAATAAATGGATGAAGAATCCACTAGTACTGCAAGCTATATGACTGCAGCACCTGTACCTTTGGTGCCACCTATTTTTGCCATCCTACTTAGAGCTATTATGCCTGCATCTTAGAGGGACTGGCCATGGGCTTGGAAGGGGTGAGGTGTCCTGCTCCGAAGTGAAGTTCTTAGAAACTGGGAGCTCAGACCCCATTGCTTATCAGTACCAGGCTCACAGCTGACATACAGAAACCATGGTTCTAGGGCAGGTGTGTGCATCCAGCCTGTCACTCCTAACTACCATCAGCATGCCTCATCCATGGTTGTAGTCCTAGGTCTATAAGGAACATAGGCTGGTCACCAGGTGGCCCAGCACCTACAATAGCCAAACACAACATAGCACTCGAATGTGTAGCTAGGGACAAGTCACTGCCCCAGTGAGGGAGTTTTCCACCCGATGACAAAGCAGAGTTAACTATTGGAAGAGCTTAGCCACTGGGTGGAAGAGTTGGGGAAAACACCAAAAGCAACAGTTAAGAAGGAATTCCAAAACCTTTAGTGAAAGAGTGTTTCATTGTTTAGTCAATTCTGTCCTTCACAGTTAAAAGGGCACCATTGTCTTTCCTCTGCTTGTGTGGCCAGGGCCAGAGATCCCTGGAGATACTGCTTGGGGATTTAGTTTTCTAGATACTCTTAAGTCACAAGTGATGTAACTTGTGTTATCACTTTTTTTTCCATGAACTTGTGAGTTGCTGGGACACACCCAAAAAACTACCGCGCAGGCTCTTCTTTGGGCTTGCCTTTCCCTTCATTTCCTCCTAAGTAGCTTCAATGCCATCTGCAAGTAGTTTCTCACTCCTGAGGGCTCATCACCATTGAGATTCATTGCTACCGCATGTAATCTAGGATCCATGTCATACTCGCGTCTCCAGTTGTGGCCCACGTCTTTTTATACCTGATTGCGTTTTGCTCTGTGTGGCGGGACTGGCTGTAGGGTGCTGGGCATCCCCTGCAGTCGGGGTTCTGGCCTTCAGTCCTAGGTCTGCCCGTCCCTGAGGGCTTCAAGCTCGGCGGGAGCCCAGCCCTCTCAGGTTACAGGCTCCATTTTCAGAGGAACGCCTCCACATTGAGGACTAGCCTGCCCGTCAGGCATGGCTAGTTGAGCTCCGAGAGGAAAGCAACGCTTGCGTATTTACACCGTGGCTTCCGGGGCTGGCTGGCTGGTTTGCTAACCTGGAGTTTAGATTACCGCTAATTCTTGGGGGTGGCTTCCGGTGCTCCCGGGCTAATAGAGTTAGCCCGGCTGCGCCTGCGCATAAGGTACTTCCGGCGGGGTCACGCCGCTCTACTGGTGGTACCTGCGTGGGTGGTGCTTCCGGCGGGGCTCGACCGCGGGAGCTTCCGATTCTGGTCCCAGCCTTGGTCGGCAGCATGGCTTCTCTCCTGGCCAAGGATACCTATCTGCAGGACTTGGCCAAGAAGATCTGCGCTCAGCCTGGCCCTGAGCGGCAGAGGAGCACGTGGGGTAAGGCATCCGGCCCGGGCAGCCTGTGGGAGCGGACGCCGTCAGGAAGGAGCCCGCTGTCCTAGGTCGGGGCCGGACCCCCCCGCAAGGGATGAGTTCGAGCGGGTGGGTACTCGCGGGGACAGCAAAAGCTTGAGCTCTGGACCCTGAAAGAGTGGGAGGGAGTTAGGAAATTACCAGACGCGAACGGAAAGAAAATCGGGCTTGCTACTACAAGTGTGAAGAGTTTTCTTACTGGCGCGTGTGTTTTTCAGCCCTTGTCTGTGAATGTGTTTCTTGTGTTGAAAGAACGCACACTCCATTCTTGGCCGTTTAGTTTAAAACTCTAACATTTCCTTATCATTGGAAGTGGAAGCAAGTCTTAAATCGTAAAATGTTAATTGCGTCTGGGCCTGGTTGGTAGGGAGGCTGAGGAGAAACACCTCGAGGTCAAGACCCGCCGGCCTGTCTGGGCTACAGGATGTGTTCACCTCTGCATGAGCAACTTCAGGAAACTCTCAGAAAGCGGGTGGAGATATGGCTCAGTGGTTAAGAGCACTTGCTACTCCTGCATAGGACCCAGATTTGTTCCCAGCAGCTACATGGCAGCTGACATCAGCCCCTAACTCCAGTTCTAGGGACTCATTAACACTCTTCTGGCTCCCAGTGGCACCAGGGATGGTCTTGATGCACAGACATACTTACTTACAAACAGTACTCATAAAAGTAAACAAGTCTGGGAGGCACGGGCGGGAGGTGAGTAGTTATGGTCTCCAAGCCTTTTAATGCCAGCACTTGGCAAACAAGCAAGAAAGATCACTGTGAATTCCAGATGGCCAGGACTGCATACTGAGACCCCTTTTGTTGTTTCTTTGTTTGGAGACAGGGTTTCTCAGTGTAGCCTTGGCTGTCCTGGAACTTGCTTTGTAGACCAGGCTGGCCTTGAATTCAGACTCACCTGTTTCTGCTTCCCAGGTGTGCCACTACTACCTGGCTTAAGATCATGTGTTAAAAATAAACAAGTAAAAGGAGCCGAGAGATGGTGCAGTAGTTCTGTGTATCTGCAGCTCTTAAGAGAGGACCGATTGTCCCCAGCACCCACCGCTTTGGACTCCACAGGCACCCTCAGTTATAGTGCACATGATTAAAATGTAATTTACAAAAAGAAAAAGGAGGGTTGGAAATACGATTTAGTGTTGGAGTACTTAGCTAATGTGTGTGAGACCTGTTGTGTGATAAGTAGGAAGACACAGATGAGCACCTGCTCAGCCAAGACACAAACCCACAGCTGCGTGTGAACACAGTCAAGAGTTTGTTCTGGAACCCATTCGGAATGATGATGGCCTGTAAACATGGATTTAGGTTTCCCCAAGTTCCATTTTCCAAGGGAAAATATTTCTTGAAGTAGTTTCTTGAAGGTTTACAGAACAAAGAAAGTCAAGGCAGGTTTAAAATACAATTGGAGTGTATACCAGGTTGTATAGCAAAATGACGGCTTTCTTTAGGACTAGATGCTGATGGCAGTTCCTCCCATCCCCCAAACAGGGCTCCTCTGTGTAGCTTGGAATGTCCTGGACCCTGTAGACCAGGCTGGCCTTGAATTTACAGAGATCAGCCTGTATCTGCCTCTGAAGTGGAGTGCTGGGATTAAAGGCCTGCCTGGGGCTGCTAACATTCTTTTGTTTTTTGTTTTTTCGAGACAGTTTCTCTGTGTAGCCCTTGCTGTCCTTGAACTCACTCTGTGGATCAGGCTGGCCTCGAACTCAGAAATCTGCCTGCCTCTGACTCCCAAGTGCTGGGATTGAAGGCGCGTGCCACCACGCCCGGCTGCTGATAACATTCTTAATTTTTAGGTTGGTCTGCTAAGTGAATTGATTCCAAAACGTTTATTATCTATTAGTCACACGGAGGTGGGCTAGGAATTAATTCTTCATGGGACTAAAGCTAACCTGAGATAAATTAATTAGTCTTTAGACCTGCAACATTCTAACCTCCCTACATCCTTGCTGTTTAAGGCAGTCTGCAGACTGCTTCTTTCCAGGAAATCTCATTGGCAGAACCAAAGGCAGAATACTGCTGATGTCCAGAGAGACAAATGAGTTGAGGCTTATGGGGTGACTCACAGGTGTGGAAATGATTCAGACACAGCTTTATCACCAAAGTCTACCCCAGCATGGGTGATGGGTCACAAAAGCTGCAAACCTGAAGTGCACTGCACAACTTGCAGGCAACTCAAAAGTTGGAGAGTATCTATTTCATGTACTTCTGTTCCATTAAGTGATGCTCTGCCTTCTTATATATGCTTGGGGAATAGGGGACCTAGTGAATCTGGTCAGTTTTAGGGACTTCTAAGCCTTGGTGTTTGGTTTCTGAGTTTTAGGAGCGCCCCTCCAAGGTGGAAAGCTGGTATACTTGCTTCCTTCCTTTCTCTTTCCCTCTTTCTCGCTTTCCCCTTTCTCCCCCTCCCCCTCCCCTCCCCTCCCCTCCCCTCCCCTCCCCTCTGGAGGTTTCTCTGTGTAGCCCTGGCTGTCCTGGAACTCATTTTGTAGACCAGACTGGCTTTGAACTTCCTGAGATCCACCTACCTTTGTCTCCTGAGAGCTGGGATTAAAGGCGTGCTCCACCACACCCTGCTGGCAGGTTGTATTTAGGAGGAGACTGTTATCCCTGAGTTGCGTTTTGGGCAGTGAGGAGAAAGTGTGGCAGCACTGTCGTTTATTCCTAGAAGAGGTGGTTATGTGTAGATATCCGGGTGGTGTTCTATTCCTCGTGTGCATAACTGCTCTGTCAGTGAGTGTGGTTTGCATTTAAAAAATAATCAGTTATTTTTGCTTTTTGGAGACAGGATCTCATTATGCAGCCCAGCCTGGCATTAAAGGCCTAGGAATTCTAGTGCCTTAGCCTCCAAATACTAAGGGATTATAGATATATAGCCACCTGCTGCCCTGGCAGGTGGTGTTGGCCTAGCTACCTGGTTCTTTGCATTATCTTTCTTTACTGAATTGGTGAGAAGGGATTCTGCTTGTTTTGCATTTCAGGTGTCAGAACAAAAGGCCCAGAAGCTGCTGGACCCCCAAAGAGGAAAAGGAAGAAAACACAAAAGAAGTCCCCGAAGCAGGAACAGAAAGCTATGGATCACAAGACTGAACCCCTGGGCAAGAAGTCTCCCACCTCTTCTAGGCCCAAGAAACCAATGTTATCCAAACAAGAGAAGAATTCCAGCTCCTTGGGGTCCTCTAAAGGTAAGTGGCTCCAGGATGTGCATGGTCAGGGCTGGGATGGGCACAAATGACCCCACTGCTCAACAGTGCTAGCCAGATTTTGTCCTGTGCTGCTTGACAGCCGGGTGACAAGGCACTACTTGTTTTTCTGTGTTATGGGAACCAATCTCATAGTGCAGTTGCAAGTGATGTGTTGGAAAGGAGCTTGGGTAGAACTTCTTAATGGTGGCCCTGTAAATCTCCAGTTGGCCCTGGGGGAGGGAGGTAGGGAGGAGAAGTGGTGGGAGGGCAACTTCCTTTCAGCTCAGATAATTCCTTTCTTCCCTGCAGATAGCCAAGGCACAGCACCTGAGTCTGTCTTTGCACTGGATTTTCTGCGACAGCGGCTGCATGAAAAGATCCAGCTGGCCCGGGGCCAGGTAAATGGGGCGTCTTCCTGAACCTCTGGAGTAGGCTTGTAGAATATTTTCCCTCCCCACGTCTGTGCTACTGTGGCGTGTGGACCACCTCTTGGTTGAGGTAGCAGGCATAGTTCCTTTCTTGGAGTACCTCAGTCCCCAGTATCATCTGCCTCTCGGAAGCTTTGTGTCTCTCAGAAGCATGGCTTCCTTCCTTTGGGGAGCACAGCCTGAATTGTCCCTATAAAGGTCAGTGTCTAGAAGAGGTGAGGTGACCTGACTGGCCTGACTAGCTGCTTGGTGGTGGCTTCCCTGTCCCCCTTTCTTAGCTCTTTTTTTGAGCTTTAGCTTCTCACCCTCCCTGTCGCTGTCTTGAGGTACCTAAGAGTGGAGATCAAGGCTCAAGGCCCTCATTCATCCTGCAGGGCAGTGCGCTGTCTGGCTGTGGCTTTGGAAAGGATGCAGGGAGACCTCAACCTGTGTGTTTCATGAGCCACAGACATTAGTGGTTAGCACAGGCACGCCACTATAGAAACCCAACCTAAGTTCTGAACTCTGGGACAGTGAGAGATGAAGTGTTCTGAATGCTGGAGGGGCCTGGGAACTAGAGCCCTTAATTTTTTTTTTTTTAATTTACTGTACATCCCAATTTGAGTGCCCCCATTTCCTTTCCTGTTTCCCTCTCCCTTTCTCCTCTGAGGAGGAGGAGGCCCCTATAGGATAACACCCCACCCTGGCCGTCTAGTCACTGCAGGACTAAGTGCACCCTCCCACTGAGGCCAGACCCGTGGTGCAGTTGGGGGAATCATCCACAGGCAGGCAACACTGGATCCGAGACGGTCCCACTCCAGTTGTTAGGAGACCTGCATGAAGATCAAGCTGCACATCTGCTGCCTGTGCGGGAGCCTAGGTCCACCTCTTTGGTTGGTGGTTCAGTCTCTGGGAGCTCCCCTGGGTCTATGTTAGTTGACTGCTGGTCTTTGTGTGGGGTTCCTATCCCCTCCAGGTCCTTTAGTCCTTTCCTCACCTCTTCTATAAAACTTCCTGAGCTCCATCTAATGTTTTGGCTATCGGTCTCTGCATCTGTTTTCATCAGCTGCTAGATGGCACCTCTCAGAGTTATGATAGGCTTCTGTCTGCAAGCTTAATAGGGTATCATTAACAGTATCAGGGATTGATTCTTGCCTGCGGGATGGGTCTCAATTTGGGCCAGTCATTGGTTGGCCATGCTCTCAGTCTCTGCTCCATCTTTGTCCCTGCGCATCTTATAGGCAGGACACATTTTCGGTGGAAGATTTTTGTGGGTAGGTTGGTATCTTAGGATTTCCATTGCTGTGACGAGACACCATGATCAAAGCAACTCTTATAAAGGACATTTAATTGGGGCTGGCTTACTGGTTCTGAGGTTCAGTCCATTATCATCAATGTGGGAGCATAGCATTGTCCAGGCAGGCATGGGGCTAGAGGAGCCAAAAGTTCTACATCTTCATCCAAAGACAGACGGAAGACTGATTCCTGTGTGGTTAGGAGAAGGGTCTCATTGCCCACACTAAAAGTGACACACTTTCTCCAATAGGGCCACACCTAATAGTGCCACTCCCTGGGCCAACCATATTCCAACTACCACATCCCAATCCCTGGTCCCCATAGGCTTGTTCAAACACATAAGTCTATAGCATAGCATAAGAAAAAATACATTTAGTGCAGCCTCAGTCTCCATAGTCTATAGTCTCAGCAGTTACAAGTCTCTTCTGAGATTCATCCAATCACTTACCTGTAATCCCTAAAACAACCCAGGAAACCAGCTGGGCATACTCAAAACTCTGCATCTCCATATCTGATGTCAAAGCAGTCTTCAGTCTCCAACTCCATTTCATCTTTGTTGACTGTAACAAACTTCTTTCTCCTGGGCTGGTTTTACTCCCTGTTAGCAGCTTTCTTCAGCAGATAGCCTATGACTCTGGCATCTTTAATATCTTGGGGTCCCCAAGTCAACTTCAGCTTCACAGCTTCTTGTTTCAATGTTTAGAATCCATACACGGATCTTCTGTCTTCCTCCAAAGGGCTTTCGTCACTTCTCCAGCTCTGCTCTCTGTCACACTCTAGGCTCAGGTGGACTTCACTCCACTGCTGCTGTTCTTGGTGACCATCCCATGGTACTGGCATCTCCAATACACTGGAGTTTTCCACTGCAAAGAGGCTTCACCAGTAGCCTCTCATAGGCTCTCAATGGTACCAAGCCTCAACTTTGCAAGACCCCTTCAGTCCTGGGCCTTCTACTGTAACTGAGGCTGCAGCTTCACCAATGGCCTTCCCTGACCTTTCACAGTGCCAAGCTCAGTTACTCTCCATGATTCCTTCATGCCTTCAAAACCAGTGTCATCTGGGTGATTTTTACACATTATGAAATCTAGCTGCAGTATGAGGTACAACCTTGGCTCTCTGGAACACAGCTTCTTTGTTGTCTCAGAAAACACTTCCCAGAAGATTTTTACCTTAGCGATACTGGTCTCTTCATCACCGCTAATTTCTTAGCGCCAGCTAACCAGCATCGATTGTCCCAGTAATGCCTTGTGTTCTTGACTCTAAAGCCAGAGCCATGTGGCTGAAGCTGCTAAGTTCTGCTGCTTGCTGGGCCTACAACCTGGCACACCACATTATCCTTCACTTGCCTAAGCTTGGCTGTCCTGGAACTTGCTCTGTAGATAGACCTTGAACTCTGCTTGCCCTTCTCTCCTGGGATTAAAGGTAAATTTAGCTGGGTGGGATCTTGCCCAAAAGTCACCACTCCCTTAATCTCTTTATCTCCTTGAACACAGGACTCAGCTCCACCTCACTTGCTGCTGTCCCTTTATTACATGCAGTTTATGTTTGTCTTTTTTTCAACTTGCCCCTTTTCATTAAAACACTCTTCAGTAACTACACAACAGAATTATACCAGACTGTCTTGAGACTTCGTCTGTCAAAGCAATTAATCTAAATCTCTTCACTTTAGGCTCCGACAGATTCTTTGGACAATGGCATAAAGCAGCCATGTTCTTCACCAAAATCCCACAAGAACAGTTAGGTCACATACTTCTTCATTGAAACCTCTTGGGCCAGCAGGCCTATCCAGTTCAAACCACCCTTAGCACCACTGTCTTCCATAGTCCTAATAGGGTGGCCCATTAATCCCCACTTAAAGCATTCCATGGCTTTCCAAATCCAAAATCCCCGAATCCACAGACAACAACATGGTCAGGCCTATCACAGCAATACTCCAGTCCTTGGTACCAACTTCTGCCTTAGGGCTTCCATTGCTTTGAAGAGACACCATAACCAAAGCAACTCTTTGGTTTTTTGAGACAGGGTTTCTCTATGTAGCCCTGGCTGTCCTGGAACTCACTCTGTAGACCAGGCTGGCCTCAAACTCAGAAATCCACCTGCCTCTGCCTCCCCAGTGCTGGGATTAAAGGCGTGCGGCACCACGCCCGGCCCAAAGCAACTCTTATAAAGGTAACATTTAATTGGGGCTGGCTTACTGGTTTAGAGGTTCAGCCCATTATCAAGGAGAGAACATAGCAGTGTCCAGGCAGACATGGGACTGGAAGAGTTGAAAGTTCTACATCTTCATCCACAGGCAGACAGGAAAAGACTGACAGCCATGTGGTTAGGAGGAGGGTCTCATTGCCTACCTCCACAGCCGACACTTCTTCCAACAAGGCTTTCTAATAGTGCTACTCCCTGGGCCAAGCATATTCAAACCATCACAATTGGTGCCCTTATCCCTCCACTGTGAGTCCTCTTGGCTACAGGAAGTGACTTCTCTATGTCTCCCACTGCTAAGAGTCTTAGCTAGAGTCACCCCCGCCCTAGGTCTCTGGCAAGTCCTAGAGTCGCCCACCCACTGCTGATTTCCGTTCTCTCCCCTGCTCTTTCCCATTCCTCTCAAGATATCTTCTCCCTCCTGTCTCTCCCCCCACCCCCCATCCACTTCCAGTGTCTATTTTATTTCCCCTTCAGAGAAAGATTCAAGCATCCTCCCTTGGGCCCTCGAGTATTGGCTTCTTTGGGTCTGTGAATTGTACCGTGGTAATCCAATATTTTATGGCTCATGCCCACTTAGAAGTTAGTATATATTATGCATGTCCTTTTGGGTCTAGGTTACCTCACTCAGGATGATCTTTTTAGTTCCATCTGTTTGCCTGCAAAATTCATGATATCCTTGTTTGTAACAGCTGAGTAATATTCCACTGTGTAAAGGAGCCACATTTTCTTTATTCTTCAGTCAAGGGTCATCTGAATTGTTTCCAGTTTCTGGCTATTATTTGCATAAAGCTGCTATGAACTTGGTGAACAAGTGTTCTTGTCAGATGGTGGAGCATCTTTTGGGTATATACTCAGGAGTGAGTCTTGAGGTAGAACTATTCTCAGTTTTCTGAGAAATTCCCAAATTGATTTCCAGAGTGGTTGTGCAAGCTGTACTCCTGCCAGCAGTGGAAGAAGCTCCTCCTTGTGGGGCCAGGCTTTCTAACTCGGGGCTGCTCAACACTGTTGTTTCATCTAGGTGACAGGCCACATATTGGTGAGATGTGGCCACCGTGGACTCGTGGCTTGCATGAGGTTTTCATCTCGTCTCAACCACGTTTTAGTTAAGGGACTTTGAGCATAGAAGAACCCCAAGGAGTGGCCCTTCCTCCTTTTATCTTTTACTCACAGGGTAGCACCAAGGAGCTGTCTGCTGCCACTCTCAAAAAAAGACAGCGGAGAAAGCAGGAGAGGGAACGGAAGAAGAGGAAGCGGAAGGAGCGCCAAGCAAAGCAGCAGGTTGCAGAGGCTGAGAAAAAGGAGGAGCCAGTCAAGGTGCCCCCAAAAATGGCCTGTAAGGAGCTGCAGGAATCAGGGCTGATCTTTAATAAGGTGAGAGTGGTCCGGGCTGAGTGCCTTTGGCCCCTTGCTGATGGTCTAGGTGCATGCTGGAGAGTCCCGGCTAAGGGGACAGAAGCTATTGGCCTGTGACACTAGTGAGATTGGATGTATTGATGTGCCTCTTTCCTGTAGGTGGAAGTGACTGAAGAGGAGCCAGCCAGCAAGGCCCAGCGCAAGAAGGAGAAGCGGCAGAAGGTGAAAGGAAACTTGACACCACTCACAGGCAGGAACTACAGGCAGTTGCTGGACCGTCTGCAGGCACGCCAGGGACGGCTGGAGGAGCTTCGAGATCAGGATGCAGCCAAGGCCCAGGAGCTGGAGGCCAAGATGAAGTGGACCAACTTGCTGTACAAGGCTGAGGGTGTGAAGATCAAGGACGATGAACGCCTGCTGCAGGAGGCCCTGAAGCGCAAAGAGAAGCGCCGGGCACAGCGACAGCGCAAGTGGGAGAAGCGTTCGGAACATGTGGTGGAGAAGATGCAGCAGCGACAGGACAAGCGGCGCCAGAACCTACGCAAGAAGAAGGCAGCTCGGGCTGAGCGACGGATACAGAAAGCCCACAAGAAGGGCCGGGTGCTTCCCCAGGACCTGGAGCGTGCAGGCCTCTCCTGAGCAGTTTGCACCTGCCAAGTTCCTGGCTCAGCCCCTTCCCTCCATCTCCATCCTTGAGGGTTGGGGTGGCATGCTGTGCTAGTGCAGGTCTAGGCAACAGACTGGGTCTCCTGTGTGAGGTCAACACAGTTCTTATACCCCACAACCATAATGAGATCTCTGACCATGTGCCAGGTTGTTTCGTCAGCATCTTTAAGGAGCACCGTGTCCTCCAGGCCCCGAGAGGGATGATGAAGGGGATCTGTGCTCATGTCTGGAGAGGGGTGTCTATGTGTCTGTATGTCTGTGTGTATCTGTGTGTTCTGAACTCTCCAGCGTCAGGAGAGAGGTTAGAGTGAGGCACCTTCACCCATCCTTTCCTGCTCACCTGTATTTCCAGTGGCCATGAGAACACCAAAGCCTTGACTACCTGTTCTGTATTTACTAGTCCCTGGGGACAGAGAAGAGAGCCCAGGGAGTTGTTGGGAGAATCTGATCCAGTCAGGTATGTCTCTGGGCCAGAGCTCCAGAGCTGTCTGTGTTGGCATCCAGCTCAAAGCCTGGAGTCCTTCCTGAGTCCCTGTACAGGATGTGCTTGGTCACCTGTGAGCCAGTTGGTGGCTGAGGCTTGCGGTTGTATGTTGCCTAGTTTTATGTCAGTTTGACACAAGCTGGAGTGGTCTGAGAAGAGAGGCCTCAACTGTGAGCTCCACTACCTTGGTCCATGGGCAAGCCTGTGGTGCCCTTTTTTTTTTTTTTAAAGATTTATTTTATTTATTATATGTAAGTACACTGTAGCTGTCTTCAGGCATTCCAGAAGAGGGCGCCAGATCTCATTAAGGATGGTTGTGAGCCACCATGTGGTTGCTGGGATTTGAACTTAATCACCTTCTGAAGAGCAGTCGGGTGCTCTTACCCGCTGAGCCATCTCACCAGCCCCCCTGTGGTGCCCTTTTTAATGATGTGGTAGGGACCAGTTCATTGTGGACAGTGTCACCCCTGGACTGGTGGTCCTGGGTTGTTAAGAAAGTAGGCCAAGCTAGCTGTGGGGAGCGAGGCGTTAAGTAGCACTCCTCTGGCTTTTGCTTTAGTCCCTGCCTCTAGGTTCCTGTCCTTGCTTCCCTTGGTGATGCACTGTTACCTGGAAATGTAACATGAAGTAATCCCTTTTCTCCCTCAAGTTGCTTTTGGTCATGTTGTTTTGCTTTATCACAGAAACCCTAAGATGAGTCTGCTTTTGGAGGAAAGGAGGCAGGGCAGAGTGGCTTCTGGGATGCTGGCTAGGCTGAGGTTGTGACTGGAGATAGGGCTACTTTTAACTACGTGAGAGGAATGGCCAGGCATAGGTGCAGAGCCACCCTCCCGGGTCAGAGCTTGGGTGCAGGGGTGGGCTGGCAGGGCTGGAGTCATTTGTTAATTACTAAAGGCTGAACAGAATTAAGAAGTGCTTGTTGTATGTGGTGGCACACACCTTTTAGTCCCTTTACTCGGGAGGCATAGGCAGGTGGATCTCTTCAGTTTGAGGCCAGCTAGGGCCACATAGAGACCTGTGCAAGAAAACAACAACAACAAAAAAAACGATCTAGATAGAAGTGTTGGCACACTGCTGTAACCCAGCACTGGAGTAAGGGTCATTAAGCATCCAGTAACCTCATTGTACCTTGCTGATGTGTCACCTAACTTCCCTATTTTCTTCTGTATTAAAAGTTTGATGCCCGATTTGACAAATTACATTCAGATATCACACTCCCTTGTGTTCGTATTTGTCTCCCGCGCCAACTCCTTGCCTACCTGTAACCAGAACCCGAGTTTCACCCGTGGATCGAGGCCCCAAGTGAGGTCCCTCTGTGGCACCTAGGTCTACACTGTGTCTGTTTTCTCTGTCCCATAGCTTGGCCAAAAGGCCCTCCTCTCCTCCTCTTCCTCCTGGGACCCAGAAAACCAGCCTCAATATCTGCCCAGCGATTGGCTTCTGCCATCTTTATTTACCCAATCAAACAATTAGGGAATCTCTCCCTACAACTATGCCTTCTTAAGCCTGGAATTAATGCCCTCCCTTAGTTACTCTTTTAAAAATATTTTTATTTGTGTCTGTGTGCTGGTTAGCTTTTGTCAATTTGACACAAACTCGCATCATTTGGGAAGAGGGAAGCTTAACTGAGAAAATGTTATCAGATTGAGCTGTAGGCTAATCTGTAGGGCATTTTCTTTTTCTTTCTTTTTCTTTTTTTTTTTTTTTTTTTGAGACAGGGTTTCTCTGTGTAGCCCTGGCTGTCCTGGAACTCTCAAACCTTTTTCTTTTTTTCTTTTTCAAGACCTGTTTTCTCTGTTTATCCCTGGCCAGCCTGGAACTCTCTCTGTAGATGAGGCTGGCCTCAAACTAACAGAGCTCTGCAGGCCTAAATTTTTTGCAATCTGCTTTTAATAAGGATTTAACCTCTCCTCTTGCCCACTACCAGCTGAAGTAGTGGAAGAGAAAAGATTTTAGGATATGGGAAAAGTGGACCTCTTAGCAATAGTTCTTTGGAGGCAAGCTCAGTCTTTCTCAGCACTTCAGTCCCATTGCAAACACCAAATATGACTCAGCAGCTGCATTCCAGTCCTCTAGGCAGACAGATACCACACATGAACAGCAGCTAGTCTAGTCCTTTCATCAAGCTGACACCAGGCATGAAACGGCAGGTTCGCCAGCTGGCTTGAGGGGAGGCTGTAGAAGCAGCACAGCTGCAGGAACCTCACGAGTGAGAGCCTAAGACAAACAATCCAGTAAGTCCACTGTGATCTGAGCCTAAGGCTGTACCAAATATAGTAAGTAAAGCAATTTTGAGGTCTTTGGACTCCTACCCACTCCCATTATTTCTGGGCTTGCGTGGTGCGATAACTCCAGGGATGATTCGAAACACTTGCAACAGAACAGCAACCCAGTTGGGGCTAGTTCTCGGTCTTAAACTGGTCACTAGAGAAAAATACTGCAAATTATCTACAAATTCATCTCGAAATCAACAAGAAGAAGAGTTTGACAAAGGTGGAGACAAACACAGTCTGGGAGACATTCCTTCCCAGTTGCATGCCCTAGCCACCAGAGGAACATATATATTACAGGTGTCTTAGTTTGGGTCTTATTGTTTTGAAGAAACACCACAACCAAGGTAACTCTTATAAAGGCAAACATTTAACTGGGGGCTGGCTTAAAGTTCAGTCCATTATTATGGTGGGAAGCATGGCAGCATAGGTGGACCTGGTGCTGGAGGAGCCACGAAATTCTACATCTGAAGGCACTGGAGGGGACTGTGTCACACTGTCCAGACTTGAGCATATGTGTGTGTGTGTGTGTGTGTGTGTGTGTGTGTGTATTTTTTTTTCCTCAGCCTAGCCTCCACAGTGACATACTTCCTCTAACAAGGCCATACCTCCTAAGAGTGTCACTTCCCATGGACCACACATATTGAAACCACCACAATAGCTGTCAGGGTGCATACTCTCAAATCTTGGGTAACTATGAATGGATGGTTCCAAAAACAAAACAACTACAAAACAAACCAGCCATTGGAGCCAACTGGCCCCATATGCTGGGAATAGCAACACTATCCTTACACAGTGTATCTCAGTGACAGTCAGTTCTAGGATAGCTCTCTCCTGACTTGATTCAAACGCTATTATGTGCTGTCTATCAGAATGGTTTGCTATTGAGTGGTCATGCAGCCAGGGGTATGCAGGGTAGCTTTTGATAGCACTCAGTGATTCTGTACACTCGTTCTTGTTCCTGATTATCCCCGGGATGGGATGCACTGTAGGATTTCCTCAGACACTGGAGTGACAGGGTTCCCAGTGCCCAAATGATATTTTACAATCACCTAAAACTCTAGTTCCAGGGCATCCAGTGCAGTCTTCTGCCTTGCATTGGTACTAGGCATGCATTCAGAATACACAAATATATGCAAGCAAAATATCCATACAAAGAAAATAATTTTTTAAAAAATGAGGTGTTGATAGAACCCTACCTACCCTTCCCCTAGGATTTATATGTTGTTAGTGGTTGATGGGTGAGAGAGACATTTCTTTAGTGGTGTAGCCACTGGTAAAGTGCACTGGCTCTTGTGAAGAAAAGTTAGCCCTGTCTCTATAATCAACCCTAATCTCTCTCTCTCTCTCTCTCTCTCTCTCTCTCTCTCTCTCTCTCTCTCACACACACACACACACACACACACACACATAAACACACAGGAGATGAAAGTTGAGGACAGATTAAATAGGAATGGATCATTAGGAGTGTGAGGAGCTGATAGTGAGAGCTGTGAATATGATAAAATTATATTGTATATGTATGCATAATTATATATTGAAACCCACCATTATATATAATTAACATATGCTAATAATGTAAGATTAAACCAGAAATACCCCTATTTCAAACACGGGCTGTTCGTACATCCCAAGAACCACGAGAGACCTGTCTTGATGCAAACTGCAAGAGGATTTTTAATCGGAGCTCCGGGACGACCCCGTATCCCATGCAGGGGACAGGGAGGTCGACCATGAGGCTCGAAAATTAGGAGCTTTTATAGCAATGGAGTAGGGGGGTTGGGGAAATTGGCGTGGTTTCACATGATTGGCTAGTTTAAACATCAGCAAGATACCCAGGTAGCTAACTCTAAGAGACAAGTGGGGAGGAAGGGGGAGGTAATCTACCTAACAGTTAAGTCATGTGCTACCTTAGGCAACCTCCTGGGGCATTGAGACATTCCACAGAGGTCTCTGTGACATTCAGAGGGTGTTGGGCTATTCTGTGATTGTTCCAGGAAAGGCTTGCCCTGTAGCTAGGGCCATCGGTTAGTTTAAAGGTTCACTTTCCCTCCTGACACAAGGAACTCCATTTTGTCTTTGGTTACATACTACTCTTTCAATACAAATCATTTTTAAAAAGGACAAGACAGAACAAGAAATTTCGCTGATCAACTAGTTGGTTTCAGGTACTTCCTCACTCAGAGTTTCTTCTCCTCCTCCTCCTTTATCTCATCCTCTTCCTCCTTTTCTTCCTTCTTTCTCTTCCTCCTTTTTCTTATTTAGTGGATCTACCCCCAGATGATCTTATGATAGCTTATCTCCGTGTGTCTGTCTCCTTTGATTATCCTTCAATGTGGGTCAAAATGGGGACCCAAGTCTGCTCTGGGATAGGGTCGCTGGGCGAGGCAGGATGCGAGGAGTTTTGACTGTGCAACCCCACGGAACCGCAGGGTGGGCATTGGGCTGTGGTAAACTGCAGGACTCTGCTCCTTGGGTGGGGAAGGTGTAGTCTGGGGTCCCCGCAGACCTGCTGGAGTCGGCCTCTGACTCTTGGGTATCACAGATGCTGCTGAGTACCGTGGAAGAGCCGGTTCTGGGGTCCCTGGTCTGCACGAAGGCCAGGGATGTTGGGTTCTCAGTCTTGGACACTGCAGAGGCCGCTCGATGTCACAGAAGAGTTGAGAACAGAGGGAACCCTCGGGCAGACTCAGGCCTGGGGGCAAAGGGAAAAGGGCAGGGAGGACAGAGCTCTAGCTGGTCACCGTGGGGACAAGAGTCCTTAGCTTGGTCAGCAGGTGGGTTGCTTTAGTTGGTGGCTGTGGCTGGAGCGCAGGGAGGCCTCTGGCAGGAGGTTAGACACACTTGTTAGAATACCTGCTCCATTACTCCGGAATGGCGGGGTCCCGATGAGAAGAGGCAGTCCATGGTTTAAAGGCGTTTATTATAGAAAGGCAGAGAGAGGGAGAAAAGTAGAGAAGGTTAGGGCGGCCATGGCCACATGAAGAGGGGGGAGGGTAAGGGAGGGGGAGAGACGTGGAGCAAGAGGGCAAGAGCAAGAGAGGCAGGAGCAAGAGAGTAAGAGGTAAGAGAGAGAGGAGGGGGCAAACAGCTCCTCTTATGGTGAACCCAGCCTACCTGGCTGTTGCCTGGTAATTGTAGGGAGGAGCATACCTGACTGTTGCCAGGTAACTGTGGGGGTGGAGTCTATACGGAATACCAGGGGTGCTGGGAGGCTGTAGCTTCCACAGGAGCCAGGGGCCCAGGAGGCATGGCTGAACACCTGCCATCCCATGCAGGTGGAATTCACTGCCCACCAGATCACTGGGGTTCAAGGCCTGTGCTCGACTGGGGACCAGGCTGTCTGTGCACAGCTCACAACCCCACACTTCACATCCTAAGAATCAGCAAGAATGAAGACCCTAGATCCTCCCAAGGCAAAGAAAGACTAACATTGAGGAAGAATGAAGACAATGCTGTCACTCTTCCACACAGTGTCATAGAACTCTGCCCTCTGTGTATGACAGCTGTCATCTTCATCAGAGCAGCTGTGATTCTTGTAAGAGAATCTCAAGATCAGGCTGATGTTCCTTCATGGAAAGCAGAGGTGGGATTTTTACCTGAAATTTTGTCCGTGCTTCCCACACCTCCTATATAATTCTACCACAGGAGCAGGTGGCATTTGCTGTTTGGCAGTTTACCTTGAATTGAACAACTCCCTCTGGGAGGTTGTAATAAGCTCAGGAGATAAACAAGGTCATAAATCTGGGAAATGGAAACCTAGAAGATTCTGGAAGTCTCCAGGTAGCTTTATAAAAGGAATAAACAGGTGTTTTTAAGAGGCTATTTGACCAACCAATCCATAGAGAGACATTATTAGGTTGCAGAGCTGTCTGAAGCTGTGCAGCCAGCGTCAAGACTGCAGCTTTCTGGAGCTGTCACCGATGTTGGGACAGGCTTTTTGGTGGTGTGACTGCTTTTGAGTCTTCCCTGCTCCTGTATAGATAACTCCTCATCCACACTCAGATAACTGGCTTCAGGTACTTCCTCAGTAGGGGAGTCTCTTCCTCCTCCTCCTCTTCCTCCTCTTCCTGCTCTTCCTCCTCCTCCCCCTCCTCCTCCTGTTAATCCACCTCCAGATGATCTTATGATAATGTATCTCCATGTGTTGGCCCTGTTAGTAATTCTAATAAAAAGATGCTTGCTCGCTGTGGCTCCCGCAGCCTGTATTCCTATACAACACAGGACACATTCCTACTGATGGCAGTGCCCAAAGTGGGCAAGACCTGTCAACAGCTCTTGTTGATGAAGAAAATGCCTTACAGCCTTGCCTACACGCAGTATGGTGGAGGCAGCTTCTCAATTGAGGTTCCCTCTTCTTCAATGACTCCAGATTGAGTCAAGTTGCTCAAAAGTAACCAGTGCACTCACAGAAAGAAAAGAGCTTCTCTTGTATGACAGCTTCCTCCAAATGGAAACACCTCCTCCAGGAGGGAGTGGGAGGAGGCTCCCGAGACTCAGAATGAAAGGGAGCCTCTCCTGCTGGTCATAGGAGCAAAAGACTACAGCTAAGGGAGTGAACTTTGAGCTCTTGAGCTTCAAGGAGGACATTCTAGAAGGAAAGTCGATGCAGACAGCTCCAGGGTTGCACTCTTTGCCTGTATTGGTAAATTTTACTGTGATAGAGCTGCTTTTGAGCCTTTCCTGCTCTTTTGTGTAACCCCTCAGCTACTCTCCTGGTTGGTAATGCCGATAAAATCTCATTGGTTCATGAAGTGGGACTTGGGTGCAATTGTTCCTTTGGTCTGACAACTCCCTGCCTATGGTGAATCGATTTATTTGGCTTACAGCCCATAATTAAGGGAAACCAATGTAGGGACCTAAGGCAGGAGCTGGAGCAGTGGGGTAGTGGCCATAGATGAATGCTGCTTACTGGCTTGTGTCTGCTAGCGTGTCCAGGCACTTTTATTATATGTCCCAGGCCCACCTGCCTAGGGATGACACCATCCACAGTAGTCTGGGTCCTCTCACATCACTCAGCCATCAAGAACTGTCCCCAGACATGCCCGTAGGCCGATTGATGAGGCAGCTTCCTCAGCTGAGGTTCCCTCTAGCCAGGCAGATCTAGGTTTGTATGAAGTTGACAAAACTTACTACAGAAACCTCCAAAATAAAAAGATAATTTGATACATTTTAGAAACATCTAGGCTGTGCTGAATTTGGATTTTAAAGTTTGGTCTCAAGGCTGGAGACTGAATCAGCAGTGAAGATCGCTTGTTGTTCCTGAAGAAGACCCAGGTTTAGTTTCCTGTACCCACATGGTAGGATACAACCATCTGTAACTTTAATTCTAGATCCTCTTCTGTTTCTGTGGATATCAGGTACATGAAAAGTGCTGAGATCACATGCAAACAAAACACCCCCACACATGAAATGTTTTAAAAGAGATTTATAAAAGAATATAGTTTGGATTTATAGCTGAGCAACTTTATGAGGCCACACCCTCCTCTCCATCTCCTCACTTAACACCCTCTCCATCAATCTCCTTTTCTTGTTCACTCATATACCTGTGTTCTCCTATCCTCTTCCTTAAGAACCCATCTCCCTATGAACCCTTCACTTTAACTAGAGCATTACAGTGGGAAAGGTGAATCAGTTTATCTTGACAGTGAGTACTCTGCTCTGGCCCCGGTGCTCATGCTGTTATAGGGGAAGAGAGAAGGCTTTTAAAGTTCTCCCTAGGGGAATATGGCCTCATACATGCTCTGGGAATATGGCCTCATACATGCTCTGGGAATATGGCCTCATACATGCTCTGGGAATATGGCCTCATACATGCTCTGGTTAGCACCTAGTTGGTCTTTGCTGCAGTCATTACATCATTCTTAATCACTCTGTGTCTCCCTCCTGGGGTAAGTAGACATACATGTGGGGTAAGTAGACATACATGTGGGTAAGTAGACATACATGTGGGGTAAGTAGACATACATGTGGGGTAAGTAGACATACATGTGGGTAAGTAGACATACATGTGGGGTAAGTAGACATACATATGGGGTAAGTAGACATACATGTGGGGTAAGTAGACATACATGTGGGGTAAGTAGACATACATTTGGGGTAAGTAGACATGCATGTGTTGCATCTTCTTAGAAAAACAATCTCACACATGTGACTTTGTTCCCTAAACTGTTAAGGACCTTCACAGATAGTCACACATATAAGGAAATAGGCGGAGACAAGGCTCGTGGTTAAGAGCTCTTAGAACTCTTGCAGAGGAGCTGAGTTTGGGTCCTAGAACCCATAATTCAGATAGCTCAAGACTGATTGTAACTCCAACATTAGGGGATCTAACTCCTTTTGTTGACACCCATGAGAACATTGCTCTCATGTACACAAACCTCTGTCCCTCTGTCTTTCTGTCTCTGTCTCTCTAACACACACACACACACACACACACACACACACACACACCAAACACACACACACACACACACACACACACACACACACACACACACAAACACACACACACTTCACAGAGGGCAAGGAGGGAGCTAGGCAAGTGGTCAACTGCGTAACAGCATTGGCTGCTCTTCCAGAGGACCTGGGTTCAATACCAAGCACTCCAGGGCAGTTCACAACGGACTGTAATCCAATTCCAGGGGTCTGATGCCCTCTTCTGTTTTTTTCCTGGCAATAGGCATGCATGTGGTTCGTGGAAACACATGCTGGCAAAACACCAATACACAAACACAGACAAACAATCAAACCCCTTAAAAGATAAACAAGCAACCAAAATGAAGTAAAAATTAAAAAGAAATCAGAAGTAATGAAAAATGGCTAGAGGCTGTGCAGTGGTGGAGAGCAAGGGTTGCTCTTGTAGAGGACCCTGGATTTTATCTCCGAACCTACAAGCCTTCTGACCTCCTTGGGAATCTGGCATGGATGGTGTACATACTCACCAGAGCAGACTGCTCAGACATGGGTTTAGGGCAATAGAAAGACTTTATTAGCCAACCAGCAACTACATTTAATGTTCAGGATCCGAGTGTAACCCCAAGCCTTTCTCAGGGTGAGCTTTTAAACAGAAAAAAAAAAAAAGAAAGAAAAAACAACAACAACAACAAAAACCAAAAACATGTTCTAGATTGACATACATCAGTTAACAAGAACAGCCAGAAGCATAACTAGAGAAACCAAAAGGCATGGGTAGTGCTTTTAGAGACTCCCAGAACTATGGACTGCCCAGAATTCTGATGTCTGTATATACAATAAAGTTTTCAATCTATGTCTAAAGGTTTAACAATAGTTTGTCTGTGAAAGACAGGCTGTTGTTGGACTCATTGCTAGGAAGAGGCCAAATCAGAGGACCAGTTTCTGTAGGAGTTTTTTTTTTTTATTTAAGATTTTATTTATTATTATATCTAAGTACACTGTAGCTGTCTTCAGACACCCCAGAAGAGGGCATCAGATCTCGTTATGAATGGTTGTGAGCCACCATGTGATGCTGGAATTTGAACTCAGGACCTTCAGAAGGGCAGTCAGTGCTCTTAACCGCTGAGCCATCTCTTCTGCCCCTCTGTAGTTCTGTAGCGTCTATTTGAGCAGTTTCAGTTCATGTGGGGAACACTTTTACTCATCTGGACAAAGGTAGCTATAAAAAGTAGCTAGTACTCATATTCTTCCCTAGTAGGCCAGGTCTTGGTGAAGACAGCTTTTCTAGAGACTGCTAGGATGTTCATTTCTTATTTGGACCCCATTCTGGGTAACTGCATTTTGTTTTGGATTTACTTGAGCACAAACCCAGCATGTGGCTGAGATATCCTGCACTATGCTATTCTGTCTTGGTCTAACATACCTTGGTCTGAGGAACTCAGTAAGTTTTGTGGACCCCAGTCTGGTGAAGATCAGTTACCAGAGACCTGCCAGTGATTTTTGGGAGAATGGTCATTCTCTCTGGTGTCCTCCATCAACCTGTGTGTATCTTCTTTACCATGGTCTCAGGCAGAACGGGGTCACGGTATGTCACCAGAATATTAGCCCCCCTGGTCCTAGGACCATTTTTCATTTGTCAAGCAGACAGGTCAGCACCCTGGCATGGAGGACAGCAATTTGTAGGGAAAGCCAAAAAGCTTGTAGGAGAGCCAAGAATTTTTTCCTTGTTTTTAATGTCCTTTTACCCAGCAGTGAGAATCTTTCTCTCTCTCTCTCTCTCTCTCTCTCTCTCTCTCTCTCTCTGTCTCTGTCTCTCAGTCTCTCCCTCCCTCCCTTCCTGCCTCCCCTCCCTTTCCCCCCATGTTTGCTCCAGCTCCATAGATCATGCAGTGGGCATGCCTAGTAGTAAAAGTACAATGACTCTTCATGTACATGGCGGTGGACTTTACTTTTCCTCATCTAAAAGCCAGGGGCAGATCAATCAGTTCTTAGCCTTTTGATTGATAGAAAGAACCATGTGTTAGACTAATACATTAACAATTTTTTGTTAGTTACAAAGATATTAGTTCAGACAGAGAGGTGGACAAATAATGGCTATTAAGGAAGGTGACATTAGCCCAAGGTAAACTGTAATTAGACTGGTATGGCGACAGTCTTACTTCTCCATCATCAGTCAGTTAGCCTTGTAGAAGGTACTTGGAAGATTTAGCTTCTTTTGAGGGAACTTTGGTTCACATGACATTTTCCTAGATTAAGTTGACAAGATTGAGAAGTGGAGACAAAATCTTTGTGAGTTTAAGGACAGCATGATTTACATAGTCAAGTTTAGGCCAGCCTGGGATTCATGACACCTTGCAGAGAGGTACAGAAATAAAGAGATGGCATGAGAGAAAAGACTGGGAAAGATGAGGGGGGAGGAAGAGCGGAAAGAGATGAGAGGGAGAGGAAGTGGAAAGGCAGAGGAAGGAGGGGGGAGGGAGAGAGAGAGAGGAGGGAGAGACAAGACCAGCTGAGGAAGACAGTAGGACAGATTTGAGGACCATAGCAAAGTCAGGTTAGAGCATGACAGCAGAGGGAAATCACCCACAGTCCCTGTGATGTGATGTGTGGTTGAGATACTGCCTGTGTCCTTGGAGATACCTTGTCTGAGGGCATTTGGTTCCTGTACACACTCCTGGGCAAATCAGAAGTCTGCCCGAGTTCTTCCCCGCCCACAGGTGTTCAGAGCTGTGTATTATCTCTCCTGAGGGTGAGTTCTGCTGTGTGCCTGAGGTCTGGGCTGTGCCTAACAGCTTGCTGCACAGACACTGAACCATCCTGGGTTCTGACATGAACCTCAGAGGTGAGCTGAGGAATAAGGGGCTGGCTGGGGGTACCCTCTATTGATGGTGCACCATCTGGACGGGGTTTCTTTGCTGCTGGGGTCAGAGGCTCAGATGGGGCAGGGCCAGGCAGGCTGGGCTAGCAGGAGCCCCGAGTGCCCCTGGATCTGTGTTTGTGCATGAGTACTGTCGAAAGGTGGGTAAGTAGGGCTAGGGTCACAGTGGAAAATTCTGATCTGACTAGGCAAAGCTGCTGAGGGAGGTCCCTTTATTGGACATCCTCTTCCCCACCTGCCTATTCCAGAACACAGATGGTGGTCCGTGGCCTTGAATTAGGCCCTTCAGGAGCTCCTAGGAGTCCAGGCCACCTGTGGAGATAAGGGGAAGGAGGCCAAGGGGAGGAGACTTCAGGTGGCTGAGTCCTGTAATCCTGCAGGGCTGGAGAGGAGGGGGTGATGGGAGGAAGGGTGGAGCTGGCTCCCCAGCCTTCACCTGGTCAAGCTAGGGTCAATCCGATAGCAAAGAAATATTCTTAGTACTACACAAAGAAACACACAAACAAAGCAAAATTAATCCTGGAAGAGAATTTCTTTTTGCCAGAAGTGTGTGCTACCTGTGCGGAATACAAGAGAGCACAAAGTCCACGTAGTTTTTATTCTAGCTCCAGTGGTGATGTGAGACCCCAAAGTGTTTCCCCTGAAATGTACAGCCAGTAAGAAGCTCTTTGTTCTCTAAAGTTAGCAAGAAGTCTTTTGTTTCTCTACCTTAGATGACCCAGCCTGCCTGTCTGTGTCAAAGACCCAGAGATAACTGCAAGGACAGACAGTAGCTCACTCCCTCTCCTTGTTCCTTAAGCAAGGCCACCCCCACCCCCCACCAGAGAAGAGCTGTAGCCCAACTCCTTCCAACTCTTCTCCCAACTTCTCACTTTATCATTAAAAGCGCCCTACTGTTACAGCTCCGGCAGAACTCCCCAGCCCCTCTGGTTGAAAGGAGCTCATCCTCAGCTGGATGATAATCAACCCTCCTGCAGTTTGCATCTAGGGGTTTCTCTAGAGTTTTGGGGGGCACCAACTCATCCTGGGACAGGAGTGACCCTGTTTCTGGGGGTCTTACATTGACTGTGCCTCACCCCACCCGTGGGCCTGGACCTTACAGTCTGACGCCATTGTCTAATTCCTTATCAGCACAAAGGCTAAGGGCAAGCTAGAATCCACAGGCATGAACACTGGAATATGGACTTTTGATGACTCACCACCTTAGACAGGGAAAACTTACTTCTCACTCTCCATCCTTTCTTCCTGTGGTAAAAATACATAAAACAAAATAACCAACTTAAACATTTTTCCCATAACAAAGAAGATAGAGTTTTCTTATTTATTTTTGTGCGTGATGTGTATACATGGGCATGTACACATTGGCATGTGTGAGGGGATCAGTGGGCAACTCCGTGGAGGTGCTTTTCTTCTAACTCCTGGGTTCCCGAGCTCAGGTTCAGGTTGTCAAGCTTATGCAGGAAGGCTCTACCTACTATGCCATCTTATTGGCCAATCTTAGCAATTTAAGTAAAAAGTTCAGCATCTTTAAATACATTCATTTTAAGTAGGACTGCACAACTTTCTATTCTGGTGAATTTGGTGGGGGAAGAAGCTTGGTGCTGTCCTCCAATACCCCAGGGAGGGGCACTGAGGTCTGACAAGTGCCTTGGTCCAGTGTGGATGCAGCAGGACTGCCATAATTTCTAGGCAGGACCCAGGAGTAGGGGTGGGGATGCTCCAAGAATCTACTAAGGTGCTGTGGGGAAAAGGGAGCAAAGGTTATTGGGGACCGCCCGTGGTTCCCCACAAAACCTGGGTTCCCTGGAAGGCGGACTGGGGCTTGTTAGGACTAGATGGGAGAGAAAATAAAACTGAGAACTGAGTCAGTTCTCCGGTCAAAACATGTCTGTATCTTTACTGAAAAATCTCTCTTGGTTTTCTCGAGGGAACCGAGAAATGCGGAGGCAGGTGTAGATTAGCACAACAATGGAAATCAAACTTGGCTGGAGAACCACCATGTATGTGGCTTCCTGTGGCACACCCTCAGAGACATCAGGTCTGAACTCCCAGCCTGGAGCCAGGCATGGGGGGAAGGGAGACCACAAAAGATAATGCAAAGAAGTGAGCTGGACAGGGAAATCAGGGGTGTATGGAGGACTGGAGGTCTTGGTTGGTGGGTAAACTCTCAGAGGACAGAAGAGAAAAGCAGGTCAAAGCTGCCCAGGTGCCAGGGAAGCTGGTTTAGAGGCAGGCAGGGAGGATGGACAAATGGGAGAAAGGCTGGGGCTCTGGCCCTGGGCAGATTTTTCAGTATTTTTTTTCTACAAAGGCAAAGCATGGGTGGGGTAGGTATATAGAAGAAATGTCACTTTTTTTTTAAACCACAGAACAGGTTCATTATTGTTTTGCTCATGTGAGAAACTACTAGAATGGCAAATGTAGCAAGGCAGAGGGAATGGTCTAGCATTTCTTGAGCTGTAGCCCAGGTTAGTAAACAGTGTGAATGCACCACTTAGAGGGAAAGAGGAAGGAGCCATAGGAACAACAAAAGAGGTGCACTGTGGGTGTTGTAGACTCTTATCCCTGGCTGATGATGTAAGATCTATCCTGTAAAAGAGGATAATTGTGCTGGTTATGGGAGACCAAAAACATATGAAGAAGTAACTTGGGAGGAACCAAAAGGACAATAACTTCTCGTTTTTCATAAATGAATTGATCATTTACACCCTTTTCTTTTTTTATTTTTTATTTTGGTTTTTCAAGACAGGGTTTCTCTGTATAGCCCTGGCTGTCCTGGAACTCACTTTGTAGACCAGGCTGGCCTCGAACTCAGAAATCCGCCTGCCTCTGCCTCCCGAGTGCTGGGATTAAAGGTGTGTGCCACCATGCCTGGCTACACCCTTTTCTTATGCAATATGAAATTAAGTCAATATACACTATAAAAGATCTTTGAGATTGAGATGACAAATTTGTTCAGGGGTCAATTGCACCAGAATGCCTGTAGGATATCCAAGTGTGTTCAAAATATAAAGGTATACAATTAAGTAATCAGCTTTTGTCATTTCAATATTTTGAAAAGCTTTCTTAATCATTATACAATGGCCTAAGATTTAGCACTGAGGATATACATAGAGGTTAAGTCAGAATCTCTATTAGTAACATCAAAAAAGAGGGGTAGCTTTAGCTGTGGAAATGTGTGCATGTCACACAATAGTTTTTGAAAATTATTTCATGTTTTAAAGGATGAGGTTTGAAGCTGTCTCTTTTGAGGGTATAGGTAGAGTACATGCATCCACAATATATATCAGCTATTGAAAGGGTGGTGTTTATTTTATTTTCTGGTGTAATTTTGAGAACAACCTTTTCAAAACATGCTGGAAATCTTTGAACAGTGGGGTTTTCTTTTGCAAGTAAAAATAATATTATCTATATAATATATAACATAAACTTGAAGGTACTTTTGCTGCAAGGGCAATGAAACTTTGGCCTTTGTTGGAGCTGTTAATCACTCCCTGAGGAAGACATTTCTACTGATCTCCCTGTAGAGGTTGTGTATTGTTGAGAGAGCAGGCACAGAATGGTAAACATTTTTTTATCCTGTTAGGCTAATGAATATATATATATATATATATATATATATATATATATATATATATATTTTAAATCTCTCATGATAAGAAGCTAATCTGTAGGAGTGGGTGTGGGGGAGAAAAAAAACAAACCTGGTTGCAAAGGACCGTGTGCTGCATGCAAGTCCTGTAGTAACTACCATTTTTCTGATTTTGTTGGTATGGTGAAAATAGGAGGATTCCAAGGAATGTTGGAGGGTTCTCTATGCCCCATATCCAGTTCTTGCTAGAGCAATATGTTCAGATGTTCCTTGTACTTCTTTTGTTGGCCACTGATCAACATAAACAGGAATCAGTCTACACTGTGGTATGGAAAAGCACACATCACTAGTGAACATTTCAAGAAATTTGGAAATCCTAAACCAAACTGAGCATTTCAACCCCAAATCTCAAGGGGTAACACTATACTATCTTTATTTCCCCCCAATCTTAGGGGCTTAGATACCTTAATGCTATTAGAAAAGACAGTAACTTTCTGTCTTTGAGACAACAAATCTCATACCTGTATATCCACAGTAATATCTGCCCCAAACGGCTGTATAGATTCTGTATGTCCTTTATGACTTCTCTATTTTATCATTCAGAACTCCTTGTTTTCACCCATTTAGGGACCTAATATCAATACCATTACCAACACCAATCAAAGTGGAGGACTGTGACAGAGTATGACATTTTTGTGGCTCCAGTATTGATAAAACCAGACAAGATTTCATCATTTACATAAAGACTTAAAGAGGGTTGTTCCCTGGTAATGTGCTGTGTGTGATCTGTTGTGGATTGGTTTTAATGCTATTTGTATTAATTCAGCTCCCCAAACCACACAGGGACCTGTACGTCTGCCTGCAAGATCCTGAGGGCTCCTGCCCCCCCCCCCCCCCCCCCCGTTGGCTCTAATTGGTAAATAAAGTTTCTGGTAGCCAATGGCTTGGCAGGGAGACAGAGGTGGGACTTTAGGTTTTCTGGGCAAGGGTGCCAGGAAGGAGGATGTTGGATAATCACCAATGCTGGGAAAGGAGAAGGATCCTGCCTGAGAAATGTAGGGCAGAGAGACAGAGACACGGCCAACATGTAAGAGTTGGGGATAGTGGCCCATGAGGGCTACAGGCCTGGCTCTGTGGTGGCCAATAGAATATAGATTTTAATAAGTGATAATTCAGGAATATCAGAGGGCTGAGTGTGTTAACTGTGGGGAGATTTGGAAATGCCTAGCCACTGAGCAGTTTAAGGCATATTAAATAGAAGGCTGTGTGTGTGTGTGTGTGTGTGTGTGTGTGTCTTTCATTCCTGAATCCAAAACATTTGGGCAGGTAGTGAGAAGCTCGTGTGGGAAGTTTAGAGTGGATTGATCTACTACTGCTTCAGCGAGCACATGATATGGCACTTTCACCCCCTGGAATTCTTATTATGAACTTCTTTGTTCATGGTGACATAAAGTAGTGAGAGCAGCTGAGGAATAGAGCATTCCTTGTCAACAGGCACCATTCCTCTTGAAGACTTTAGTATCTTAACTTCTACAGTAAAATCTTCATCGACTACACCAGTGACAGGAACCCCCATTAAGTCTATACTACCTTCCCCCCAAGTCATCCCACTGGGCTTGGGGAATAGGTCCTCAAATTTCTGTAGGCACTGCTTGTATGCCCACTGTACTGTAAGAATCATATTTCCAGCTGCTGGCAGGTCTAATCCTGCACCCCCTGAGGTGGATGCTTGGAGAGATGAAACATTTCATTGTCCATTGTATATGCCCCTGACTTGTTGATAACTGTAGTTATTTCTGGTGCCACAGGCATAGAAGAAAGGAGCTGTCAATCTTTATCAAACATGTTCTCCACTGATTAGCCAACAAGTGCAGAACTGGCATGTTAAAATTCCCGTTAGCCTGTCAGGGAGCCAAGGAGGCATCTGTACAGTCAGTCCTTCTGCAGGTGTCCTGGCTTCCCACATCTAAAGCAAATCAGCCCTCCTGGTCTCAGTGCTTGCCAATAACAGACAAAATGTTTTTGTTGGCTGAGCAACCACCTGTCTTTTTTTTTTTTTAAGATTTATTTATTTTAATTTTTTATTAGATATTCTCTTTATTTACATTTCAAATGCTATCTCAAAAGTCCCCTATACCCTCCCATATTTATTTATTTGATGTATATGAGTACACCATTTCTCTCTTCAGACACACTCATTACAAATGGTTTTGAGCTACAGATGGTTGCTGGGAATTTAATTCAGGACCTCTGTAAGAGCAGTCAGTGTTCCCCCCCCCCCCCACTCCCCGTCTTTTTTTTTTTCTTTTTTTTTCTTTTTTTTTACTACCTTTGTAAGGCAATCAAAAAAGAATGTCAACAAAAGATTCTGAAAGGACCATTAACATTGAGGAGGGTCTGGGTAGGTTTCAGGCAGTTTTTGTCATGCTCACAGTGCAGCCACTAAAATAAGTCTCTTTCTCAGATGCGGCTCTTGACCACAAGTGGTTTTGGTGGCAGTGGAAGCCATGACAGAGGCACACTTACCACAAGAAGCTAAGTGAGAAAAGTGTGCAGCGAGGCTTTTCCCTGGACCCTCTGTATTTGGGCCACACCAGGAAGCTGTTGTCCACCCAGTTAATACTTCCTGGAAATGCTTTCCCAGAGATGTATCTTAGTTGATTCTAGATCTCACTATGTTGACAGTTAAGTTTAACCATCACAGAAAGGTTGGCAGCTTTTATGTGGCTGGATTTTATGAATTCTTTGTGTACTTTGGATGATAGTCCATCAGATAATGCCTTTTGAAATCAGTTCATGGTTTGTCTTTTTGCTCTTTTGTTAGAGCAGAAAAATATAGTTTTAAGGAAGGGCGGCTTTTAGTCATTTCTTTCACGTACCTGTCTTTGGTGTTGTATCTAAAACATCATCATCAAAACTCTCATGGTCAGCCTGGAGAGATGGCTCAGTGGTTAAGAGCACTGGCTGCTCTTCCAGAGGTCTTGAGTTCAATTCCCAGCAACCACATGGTGGCTCACAACCATCTGTAATGAGATCAGATGCCCTCTTCTGGTGTGTCTGAAGACAGCAACAGTGTACTCACATTAAATAAATAAATAAATATTTAAAAAACAAAACAAACCTCTCATGGTCCCCATTTCCTCCTGAATAACTTTAGTGACTGATTTGCATGTAAGTCTGTGAGCTGTATGTAATTAACTTTTATGAAGTCTGGGTAGTGTTTTTCTTGTTTGTTTTGCATGTGAATGTTCAAGTGATCAAGATATGCTATTTCTCCACAATATTGCCTCAATATTTTGCTTAATGTCAGTGCACTGACATTTCTGGGTCTATTTCTGGGCTCTTTATTCTGCCCCACTGACCTATTTGTCCAGTCTTTCAAATGCTGTGCTCCCTCAGGTAGTGTGAGTGCTCAGGCCTTATCCCTCTTCACTATGTTGTTTGTCCTGGGACTTTTTGCTTCCCTACATAAAATTTAAAATTAGTCTTTTGTTGAGACAGAGTGTCTTATCTGAGGTTGATTTTGGATTCACTAGGTAGCCAAGGATGGCCTTGAAGTTATGATTCTCCTGCATTCACCTTGTCTTAGTTAGGGTTTTACTGCAGTGAACAGACACCATGACTAAGGCAAGTCTTATAAGGACAACATTTAATTGGGGCTGGCTTACAGGTTCAGAGGTTCAGTCCATGATCATCAAGGCAGTGGTATGGCAGCATCCATGCAGGCATTGTGCAAGAGGAGCTGAGAGTTCTACATCTTTAAAAAAATTTTTTTATTAGATATTTTCTTCATTTACATTTCAAATGCTATCCCAAAAGTCCCCTATCCCCCCCCCCTGCTCCCCTACCCACCCACTCCCACTTCTTGGCCCTGGTGTTCCCCTGTACTGGGGCATATAAAGTTTGCAAGACCAAGGGCTTCTCCTTCCAATGATGGTCAACTAGGCCATCTTCTGCTACATATGCAGCTAGAGACACAAGCTCTGGGGGTACTGATTAGTTCATATTGTTGTTCCACCTTGTACTGGCTAGTTTTGTGTCAACTTGACACAGCTGGAGTTATCACAGAGAAAGGAGCTTCAGTTGAGGAAATGCCTCCATGAGATCCAACTGTAAGGCATTTTCTCAATTAGTGATCAAGGGGGAAAGGCCCCTTGTGGGTGGGACCATCTCTGGGCTGGTAGTCTTGGGTTCTATAAGAGAGCAGGCTGAGCAAGCCAGTAAGGAACATCCCTCCATGGCTTCTGCATCAGCTCCTGCTTCCTGACCTGCTTGAGTTCCAGTCTTGATTTCCTTGGTGATAAACAGCAGTGTGGAAGTGTAAGCTGAATAAACCCTTTCCTCCCCAACTTGCTTCTTGGTCATGATGTTTGTGCAGGAATAGAAACCCTGACTAAGACACACCTATAGGGTTGCAGACCCCTTCAGCTCCTTGGGTACTTTCTCTAGCTCCTCCATTGGGTGCCTTGTGTTCCATCCTATAGATGACTGTGAGAGAGTTCTACATCTTCATCTGAAGACTGCTAGCAGAATATTGGCTTCCAGGCAGTTAGGATGAGAGTTTTAAAGCTCATACCCACAGTGACACATCTACTCCAACAGGGCCACACCTTCTAATAGAGCCACTGCCGGGACCGAGCATATACAAACCATCATACACCTGCAAAGTGCCAGAATCTACTTAGTTTTGTGCATCTTAGGAAAGCCACGCTACCAACTGAGACAACTTTCCAGCTCTAAATCAGTCTTTTGATACTTACAAAATAACTTGCTAGGATTTTGATGGTGCTCTGTTGACTCTATATTGAAGGCTGGGTTGGACAGGTATCTCCACAGCTTTGAGATGTCTTATATATAAACTGTGATCTCTTTCTCCTAATGTGCCACGTGATGGGAGAAGGCAGAATGGAACCTTGCGACTTGCTTGGCTGGTATCCCGTTCCCTTGTGAGCAGGCCAGCTAGCTCTCAACCAGGCAGTAGAAGCCTGAGAAGGAGTGGCTGGCTAGGAGAGAAGTGAAGGTTGATGGTGAGATATGCTATGGCCTTAAGGCTCCAGGTTTCTGGCACACAGTAGGCAGATTAAGATTGAGGCCCTAGGTCCCACGTCCAATAGGAGTGGGAGTATGAAGGCTGACAGCCATTAGAAGACAGGAGAGTAAGAAATATGGATTAAAAATTAATCAAGTTGTGGGGCCACCAAACTCCATTCTGCTTGACCCTGTCACTTCTGGGTGATTCTGTGTTCACACCTGCTGAAAGTGGTAGAGGAGAACACTGCCAAGAAGCAGAAGAAACAAGTCTCTAATAGCCTTGAAAGTACTAGCCAGAATAGGGCACCTGCTGGTACCATGGTCTTTTCGAGCTAGCTCCTCCTCCCTGTAGAGTATAGTGTCTTTGCGTGCCTAGAGGCTCTATCACACAGAGGACAAAGCCTAGGTCATGTTGGAGATGCAGAGGGGTGCTGCTGGGTCCTGTGAACTGAAGTTGCGGTGTGTAACCAGCCGCTAGTGTTAATGGCCTTGTAGGGAGCTGAGGTTCTCTAGGCAGGAAATGCTCAGGTCGCTCAGGAGTGGGACCAATGGGGTAGGAGCATGGGCCTGTGTGTCCCAGGAGGAAGGTCTGGATTCCACAGGCCGGGAAGGGCGGTGTTTCTTGGCACCACCTGGACCTCTGGAGCAGCTACCGTGGGTCCTATTTGCGGAACGGTTGTCAGTGGGAAGCTCCGGTTGCCGGAGGGTCTGTGTTCCTGGACGCGTTCCTCCCTGCCTACATCCTTCGGGGCGTTGGACTCGGATGTTGCAGCAGAGGAATGTGGCAGGAGCCGGAGCAGGTGCACCAGAGCAATGGGAGATCTGTGGTTGGGTGAGTGACTCCATCAGGAGAAGCGATAAGCTGCAGGATTCGCTTTGCTTATTGTCTGAGGTCTCAGGCAAATCTAGTCCTCTCCTCTCTTCTCTCCTTTTTCTAGTCCCATCTGGATGGGAGCACAGTCGCAAGCATCCTCCTGGAAAAGCTTCTGGTTTCAGCAGGGAACTGGGAGTTACACCCAGAATGAGAACAGAGGAAGGGAGAAGGACAGAGGAGATCCCTGCAGGTCGGGTGAGGATCCTCCCCTAACTGTGGCACATCAGGCTTTTCTTTAAACTTTTTGTCTCCTTGAGCACTGGACTTCGCTCCATCACACCTTCTGGTGCTTCTCTTCTTCTCACCCAGGACATTTTGTATTTCTCTCTGTCCAAATTGTTCTTTTTCATTATAGATCTGCATAAGTGATTACTAATAGCCATATCACCCAGTCAATACTAGGCTGTCTTGAAATCTCCTCTTCCTCACCATTAATCCAAAACACTTCAATTTAGTCTCAGGTATGTATTTTGGACAAGGGCACAAAGCAGCCATATTCTTTGCCAGAGTATCTCAAGAATGGTGGTCAGGCCACACACCAATATTCTTCCCCTCTGAAACGTGAGCTGGGCTCTCATAGTTCATATCACTCTCAGCTGCTGTCTTCCCTGCTCCTACTCAGATGCCCATTAAATCCCCTTAAAGAGTTCAACCACTTTTCTAGTCCAAAGCCATAGAGTTCACATTGAGCCAACAAGCAGTATGGTCACGCCCGTCACAGCAATACTCTATTCCCTGGTGTCAACTTTTGTCTTAGTCACTGTGCTATTGCTGAGAAAGACACCATGACCACAGCAATTCTTTTTTTGTTGTTTTTTGTTTGTTTGTTTGTTTGTTTGTTTTCTTTTTCGAGACAGGGTTTCTCTGTATAGCCCTGGCTGTCCTGGAACTCACTTTGTAGACCAGGCTGGCCTCGAACTCAGAAATCCGCCTGCCTCTGCCTCCCCAGTGCTGGAATTAAAGGCGTGCGCCACCACCGTCCAGCTCCACAGCAACTCTTACAAAAGGAAGCATTTTATTGGTGCTTGCTTACAGTTTCAGAGCCTTATAGTCCATTATCATCATGGTGGCACACATGGCACCTGAGCAGTATCTGAGAGCTACATCCTCATCCCCAGGCAGCAGACAGAGGGTGAGAAAGAGAATGGGGCTGGCATAGGATTTCGAACCCTTAAATCCCTCACTCAGTGACAAGCTTCCTTCAACAAGGCCACACCTACTCTCACAAGGCCATACTGCCTAATCTTTCTAAAATACTTCCCCTCCCTGGTGAGTAAGCATTCCAATATATGAGTCTTTGTGGGTCATTCTTATCCAAACTACCATAGTTCAGTTTCCTAGATATGATTTTATTACACCCATAGAATCCTAAACTCTCAACTCACACTCATATCCTTATAGGGTGATAGAGTAACTTCCTTTTTATTTAGAGGAATAAGGCATTTGTCATTCTGTGCTGGATGGGTGGCTCTAGACAGATGATGGAGCCACTTATGGCAAAACAACAACAACAACCCCAACCAACCGCCCCCATTTATATGATATGGAGTCACTCAGAGTAGGACAAATGTGATTCCAGCAGCCACAGTGTTAGTGCTCAGTCAGCCATGCTGTGTTTAGGCCCACTGATGTCTCTGTAAGTTCTTGGAGCATGAAGGGGTAAGATGCTTCCTTGTTGCTATAGGGAAAAAGGTTTGGAGAGACAGTGTGAAGGGTGAATGGAGTTAGGGTGATAGAACTGTAAGCCTTGCTCCTGTCACAGGGGAGGCTTTCCTAGCCTCTTCTCTGTCCCTTCTTTATCCCTCTACCCAGTCCTTCATTTGTCACCTTTCCTTTCTATGTTAACAGGGGACGTTCATACACTTGAGACTCCAGTTCATGATCTGGTCCTAGCCTGGAACAGATGAGTTGACATCTTGTTTTTTTTTTTTTTTTTTTTTTTTTTTTTTTTTTTTTTTAGACAGGGTTTCTCTGTATAGCCCTGGCTGTCCTGGAACTCACTCTGTAGACCAGGCTGGCCTCGAACTCAGAAATCCACCTGCCTCTGCCTCCCAAGTGCTGGGATTAAAGGCATGCGCCACCACGCCCGGCTATGAGTTGACATCTTTAAGGCATCAAGACAAATTGCCTTGAAGATTAAAATGTTCCGGGTTTTTTAAGAGCTTGACAAATCAGTGTCTGTCCGTAGGCTGCTCCCATTGTTTAGTCTCTATTTATTCCCAGTGAAATTTGCTGAACACTAGTTGGTATGAGCAAGCCAGGGACCAGGAAGTATGCCTGCCACAGTGAGCAGGAACAGGACCTAGGCTTGGAGACAAGAGTTGCCCTGTAAGTGAGAGGCTAACTAAAGTAAGTGTGCCATGAGAAGAGCCAGTGCAGGGGTGAAGCTGGTGCAGTGAGCTAGGAGGTAGAGAGGACTCCCTCTGGAGGGTGTAAGCCTGGGGTTTACACACAGTGAATGTAAGCCTGGGGTTTACACACAGTGCTGGTTGGTGAATGTAAGCCTGGGGTTTACACACAGTGCTGGCTGGTGAATGTAAGCCCGAGGTTTACACACAGTGCTGGTTGGTGAATGTAAGCCCGAGGTTTACACACAGTGCTGGCTGGTGAATGTAGCCTGGGGTTTACACACTGCTGGCTGGTGAACTGTTTGGGTATGGGTGCTGTGTGGAATGGCTTCCTAGAAAGTGCAGGCTCCTGGAGAGTGGACCAACCAGGAAAGTGGCTGCTTGTTGGGTCTTCCTCTCTGCTCTGGGTTTCCTTAGTGCTTGATAAGAAGGCTAACTGAACATCTTGGGAGTGATCGTTCTGTGAGGAGATGTGCTGTTCAGAGCCTGGCTGAACTAACTTTTCATCCCATGTAGAAGTAGTGATTGATACTTGGTGATAATTAAAAGAAAACAACACAAGAGCAGCAAAGCCCTTGCTAGTCTGCAGCTCACAGAGAGCCACACCCAGCTGTGACTAGTTTTGATCTGTGCTTTCCTAAGAGTAAGCAACGCTAAGCATTGGTATTCCTTTGGTAAAATGCCGCTAAGCATTGGTATTCCTTTGGTAAAATGCCTGGTAACCTTTTTTTTTTTTGCCTTTTAAAGGAATTAAGGTTTCCCCTTTTGTATTTCCTCAGTTTTGAGAATTCTTCATATATATATTATGAAGATATATATATCTTTTGAGACAAGACTGTGTAGTCCTGGCTGTTCTGGAACTTAAGTTCTGTGCTACTACAAACTCACAGAGATCATTATACTTCTGCCTCCTGAGTTCTGGAATTAAAGACCTGTGCCAATATGCCTAGCTCTTCCTATAATCTTAATGTACACAAAGTATGTATGAAAGCAGATGTATCACGAGAAATTGTCTCCCCCCCTCCCCCAGCATATCTTGTTCCTGGAGGCTGGATGTTCAAAGCCCTTATTGATTGCAGTTATCTCCCCTTTCTGATTATGTGTCTGGGATCACATCTGGGGCATCAGTGTCACCGAGACTCACGTTTTCTTCTGAGCATTTTCTATTGGCATTGGTGCGGCTCTTACATTTAGAGTTTAGTCATTTATCTTTCATAAACTTTTTGTTTGTTTGTTTTTGTTATTTCAGGAAGGTTTCTTTGTGTAGTCCTGGCTGTCCCGGAACTCACTTTATACACCAGGCTGGCTTCGAACTCAGAGACCCACCTGTCTCTGCCTCCTGAGTGCTGGGAATAAATGTGTGAGGCACTACTACCTGGTTTATTTCTCAGCTATCATTTTCTGATTTTTATTAATGTTTTCAAAGAATTAACGTTGGGGTTTTTGATTTTGTCTTTGTTTCTTTCTGGCTTGCTAAAGTTCGCTCTCATCTTTATTGTGTGTTTCCTTCACTTTGGGTATAATTTTCTTCCTTTTCTGTTCATGGTGGCATCAGAAGGGAGCTTAGCTGTTCACTGCAGACTTCTGTTCTCTTAATCTGGAGTCTTGTCCCTCGCAGGCCTTTAGCTTGACTGTAGCCACCCACCTCCATTTTTCTTTTGTCTATGTCTATTTTCTCTGTCTTTGTTAATTTTGCCATACATGCTTATCTATGGTTTCAGTGCCATGAATGTTCATTTATATATGTTACCGTGTGTCATCACTTCTTCTCAAATCAACAAGAAAGAATATCCCTCTGCCTTAAATGCAACTGTACACCTGCTGTTCATTTTATGTACAAGGGGGTGGGCAAACATAATGAGAGCAAATAAAGTTTAAATGTTGCTTCCTCATTATGTGATTCTAGCATCTTTTAGTTGGTCCATTGTGGGGGGATTTGGAGACATGGAGAGAAAACATAAGAAGTGAGCCCTGGGATGGGCCAGGAAATAAAGGTCTTTGTTGCCAAATGTGATAACATGGAGTCAATCCCTAGAACCCACATCATAAAAGGAGAAATATGACCCTCCACAGATTGACCTATGACCTCTATGTGCGCTGTTTCATTCACAGGTGCACACACATACAACTAAATAAATCCATAAAATGCTAAATTAAAATTGCCACATCAGGTAGGTGAAAAGGGCAAGTTACTGGCTGGGACAGGGAGAGGTAAGCATTTTTAGACATAAGCGTTAAAACATGTCACGTGAGTGTTGGTGTGCTTGTGACAGTTGGAGGACATTCATCGGTATCCATCCTTGCCTTTTCCTTGTTTGAGGCAGGGTCTCCTCTGTTCCTCCTCACTGTCTATGCCAGGCTATCTGGCCTGTGAGCTTTCATGAGTTTTGCCATTTTCCTCTCCCACCTCGTCAATGGGATTACCCGATATCTGGTTTTTACATAGGCTTTGGGGATACGAACTGAGGTCCTCATGCTTGTATGGCTGTGGCAAAAACTTCACCCACTGAGCTTTCTCCAGAGCTGGCATATGAGACTATTTACACATATGTCTTTTAGGAATATTTGGACTTGATTATGAGAATTCATAACTTGGAGAGACATCAAAATCCTCTGAAGTATTGGGGGTGTAGGTCAGTGGTGGAACACTTACCTAGTACACATCACCTCTGGGTTTCAACCTTCACATGAGAAAATTTCACTGGAAAAGATGAGTTGCTGTCCCTGTGGATGTAAGCATATGGGGCCAGAAGGGGAGCGGGTCCCAGCCTCCTGTGAGCCAGCAGTGAGCCCAAGGTATTCATTTTGGCTTATTTCAGTTTACCATGGAGGGAGTGCTCAGGGGCAAGAGGATGTGCGGGCCCAAGGGGACCCTGAAGATTTAGGGGAGCAGCTAGAGTCAGGAATTGGAAGGGAACAACCTTCTTTCCCCTCTGTGTGCTCAGGGGGGCTGGAGCTCCAGCCAGGCTTGGGGCTGCGTGTGAAAGAGTGGCTGCAGGGCATAGGATGACCTCTGAATCTCAGGACAGGCCTGGAGTACAGGCAGGCCCAAGAAGCCGGTGAGTGACTGGATCCTGTGCTGCTGTTTTTCAGGAAGACTGAAATGCTACTCTCTTCACCTTGGAGTCCTTCCCTTCATAGTGCTTGTCTCAGTCTTCTTTGGGTAAGAACCCAGGCTGGTGAGGAGCGACTGGGGCCTGAGCTGTGTGCATCCTTCCTAGCACAGCAGGGATGAGGGAGCTCTTGCCTCAGCCCCACAGAGGCATGAACAGCTTTTGCTTGTCCACATAGTGAAGTCTCTGATTCCACAAAAGGGGGCTGGGGCTGGATACCCAGTCATTTGGCTCTAACTGTGAGGGTGGGCCTGGGAAAGGAGAGGAGGGCAGGAATGGGGGTGGTGGATTTCAGCCCTCTCTCAATGCAATGGTCTGTGAGCCCCCAGAGAGCAAGACACTGCTATGGTCTACCAGAGCTTCTGTAGACACAGCCAGGAAATACGCTTTGATACAATCTTGGGTTGTAGGTACCTGGCGTGGAGTAGGGGCTGTCTGCAATGTCTACAGTTAGTTGTCTACATGCAGATCTTGTTCCCAGGGCACTTCCTCTTTGCCATCCTTTCCAGTGGGGTGAACATCCTTAGTTCTGTTACCTGATCCTGCAGCTCCACTGGGATCTGAGTTCACTGTGCTGGATTCAGTGGTGCATTTGGAGGGAGGGACAGAGAGCCGATGTCAGGTCTGTGTCCTGACAGCTACCCCTGTGCACATCCTTCTTACAGCTACCTGTTCCTGAGCCTCAGAAGCCAGAACATGGGTCACCTAGGAGCTGTGACTAGGTGAGTGGGCATTGACAGACAGAGAGGGAGAGGGAGAGGGGGAGAGAGGGAGAGGGAGAGGGAGAGGTGTGTGTTATATGTTTGTATGTGTCATATGTTTGATCATGTGTAGGGGATAGATTACTGGCTGAATGGACTTTTTGCTGCAAGCTGCCTTGTGGCCTTTGCCAATCTATACCACCTCCTGATTGGATAGCTCTAGACTTCTCTGTGCTGCCCAGAGCAGCTTCTGCTGCCCCCCCTGCTGTCTTTAATGGGCATATGTGGTGTTCTCTGGCTTCAGCCTCATCCTCCCTAAGTACCTACCTGGGCAGCTCGAAGAACAGCTTCTGCTCTCCACCCACCTTCCCAGCAGTCTGCTGAGTGCAATATTAGTCTTTTGCCTTCTATTGGAGACCCTCTCCATCCCTACCATTTCCAGATCCTGTTAGGCTGTCTTTTGGGAAGGCATTCCCTGACTTTGCCTGTTTTCCCGAGCCTTCTGTGGCCCTGCACCAGCTACATGCTTGTCTGTCTTAACTCTGCTTTTCTTCTAGTAGCTAATAATCCTTCAGAACAGGAGGTAGGAGGATTTCTG